>JACJUM010003129.1:7716556-7789472 GCA_020976665.1 Heortia vitessoides
ATCCAACTCCGTGGTTGGCCGGAGACCAACGTGAAAATGAAAAATTAAAGGCTATCATAAAAGCGGATCCCAGCATCGTCCCTAAGGTTATTTAGTAACACGATCTATGAATTACCCATGAGATAGCAAAAATGCATACATAGGTGCAACGGTGCAAATTTTAATTAATTAAATATTTTTCCAAAAAAAAGACTTTATTTTCCTCCCGTACAAAACACCAATTTCATAATTAAGTGTAAGGACCTATTATAAAAAGACAAACTGGCTGACTGACTGACAAACTGGCTGACATATTAACGCGGGGCCTAAGCTATAAAAGTAAAAACTTGAAATTTTGCACAGGGGTTTTTTTTATAACACATGCAATGTCAACGGATTTTTTAAAAAATTCAACCCCTAAATGAAAAATCGGGGTTTTTGTATTGTGTATGTATTGTTTGTATTATGTATATGCTAGTAATTTAGTTTTTTGTTTGTGATAGAATATTTAATAGTATTTTTTGAAAATTCCTATTATTCGATATAGATCTAGTTTAAATAATTCCACTTAAAGGAATCTATTTTTTATAAATATAATATGGCAAATGTTACTCGTTCAAAATTTGTCTTTCTGGTAGTGTAACAATATTTCAATTATCGTTTTTAATCAAACCGTAAAAAATAACCAAAGTAATATTTGTTTTCTATTTAAAATATAAGTTTTGAGTTTTTTAAACATTTTTCGAGACTGTCTAATTCACAATTAAAATTACAAGAAATAAAGATATGTTGGTAATTTTGTACTTACATAAAAAGTAACTTTTATATTTAATCTGTCCATCTGTGTGTTTCATCTAATCTCTGAAACAGCTTGATCGATATTAACGGGACTTCTAAATTCACTGGCTTATAATTGATGTTTTAAGCTACTTTTATTAGTCTTTATTCTCTCGGGACCGGGAATTGCGCGGATAAAACGGCAAGGCGCTGCTAGTTCAAATAAAAATTATTATTATCATTCATGTCAGAAAATAACTGAGTACACGTCGAATATGTCGCTAAAGGAAACCTAAATATATACAAATTTATTTACAACCGTTGGAAAAGTAATACAATTTGTAAATATAAGTTTATTATTGATAATGTTAGGCTGTTCTCAGAATTTGACGTGAATAGTTTTTCTTTATGTGGTAAATGATAGTATATTTTTTTTATGTAAAAATCACATATTACTTTATATCTCCAGAATGATCTTCTATACTACTGAATCATTTTTAATCATTGTTTGTTTACTGTGTCTAGTTTGATCCAACTTGAGAGCTAGGATTGTTAATATGTCTAGTTATTTTCGTTATAAATTCACATAGTTTAGACAAGACGTCATATTATATAAAAATATGACCAATTGATTTGACTTTATTGACCGGATACAATGGTATGTCCATCAAAAACAGTATAGCCCAAATGCACAGGACGGCGATGCGCAGTAGCATCCCCGTCGCGAAAGCTGTGCTCTGCAATAGCCAACATTTTTTATTTCACCCCGTTTTTTGGGGAGACCTATCTCCAATAGTAAACATTCAATGCCTGATATGATGATGATGATATCTCTGGTTTTAGTGGTAATATTTCTTTTTGTGATATTTAAGGCAGGAGTCAATATTTTTTTTAAATATAGAAAACCTACATAACATAGTATATGCTAAACGGTTTATAATATAATAAGATTACAGTTTTCAAGAAATATAATCGTATAAACCTCTTGTTAACCATTTCCGTAACAAAGTATAATATTTTATATCATATGTGCGCTCATAATAAAATTATTTTTAATGGTTTTCAGTTGCGGTTTATTTAGCTTTTATATTTATTGCTCGACGTTTCCGTTCGCCACTAAGAAGATAATTGAAACTTGCATCTCGTGACTTTGTCAAAGAGGACTATATCGCTTCCCCGAGGAACTTTTATTTTTCCTAGAATTAAATGTCACTCCCTGCTATCTGAACTATTCCTAAAGTCGTCTAATAGATTCTATTAAGAAAAACAAAAAGCCTATTCGAAACCATAAATACGCAATATAGAGTAGCATATGTGTTATTCCAAAATATCAATAATCTCTGTGTCAAATTTCATCCAGATGTTTTTAATCATTTCGGCGTGAAAGAGTAAGAAATATATATCAATACACGTTCATTAACTAACAAACAAACAAATTTTTAATATTACTAAGGATGGATAATTGTTTCAAGTTAACTGAAAATCTTTAATTCTTGATTCATTACCAGAGGGAAAAACTAACAGTATCACTTGTTTTTAGGGTTCCGTATCACAAAAGGAAAATTCAGAAGCCTTTGTTATCAATCCTTGAGATAAGTCCAGCTCGCACTTGTCTCGAGTTTACTAGAAAGGTCGTCTACATTGGTACCTCACTCTCACCTATTTCTGCCGCCAAACAGCAGTGTTCGAGATGCCGTGTTTCGGGTTGAAGGGTGAGAGAGGCAGTGAATGCTGAGAAAGGCTGGGTATGTGACTGGCAAGTGACATGGTTGATAACGTGTTAATGATATCCTTGTGATGATACGAGCGTCTATAGGCTGCAGTGTATGTTTGTTTGTTGAAACAGTCATAAAAAAACCAATACTTGATAATTTTTACAAGTTAAAAGCCCTAATTTATGAAGATAAAATCTGTAAGTTAATGAAATTTTAAAGATAAATATTGTTACAATGGTTAAAATTCAACCACGTATCTCACGTATCTGTGCGGCAACTGACACAAATTTGGGTTTTCTAGTTTAAAAATAAAATACATCGCAATTTACATACTTGCCGTTTCAGTTGTTATGTTCTTTAAACCAAAATTAAGAATTTATTTTATATTTGAGTTCAACACCCTTTTTACCAACTATTTCAAGGCACTCCACATCTTGGTTACGGTAAGAATGTATAACGTTCTGCAACTTCTAATTTTATTGGGTGAGATAGACTTGACTGTTAATAACAATTCAAAATATCTATTGCTCTATAACTTTAAGACTGCTTGCTTGTGCTGTTACTTTAATGTTCCCTGGCAGGACGATTTTTAATTTTTAAATGTATCACATGGATACATTTATCAAAACATAATGAAGTTAAGAATTTAATATTAAGTCTCGGTAATTTAAGCGCGCACGGTATAACGAAATATACTAGTCTACATGGAGCAACTTTCGACGTCAAATTTTTGCAATTGTCATTAAACGAGACAAGTTAGCATCCAATACAGTTTTCCTAAACGGATACTTAAAAAGAAGTATCGGTGAAAAGAGAATTTACCCCTTAAGTTTAATAAATTGAATAATACATCCTAATCACTTTATACGTTAACCTGTAAACAA
The DNA here is from genome assembly GCA_020976665.1 of Heortia vitessoides. NCBI lineage: Eukaryota > Metazoa > Arthropoda > Insecta > Lepidoptera > Crambidae > Heortia > Heortia vitessoides. Next base: position 7,719,912 of record JACJUM010003129.1, read on the forward strand.
TAAAAAGCTCAACTCTATCCGGGAGACATCAAACAACGGCGGCATTATATATACAATGCTTAAATACACATTAACATCACTCAGACATAGAACAAATACACTAAATCATAACTCATATAAATGTATGTTTTGAGTGGGGATCGAACCCACGATCTTTAGCGCTCAAAATAAGATCGTCTCCGCTATTGGGCCCTTCAACTCTATTCGAAAGACGTATTTAAGTAAAGTCACAAATTGACAAATGATCTGGCTAGAATATAGAATATAGAATCACATGTTTAGGCCTCTGTGCAGCTGATGGCATCCTGAGTCTGACATGTTTATGATGAGAATTTATTTAAATCAATGAAGAAATTATTTAATTTCTTTAGGCCACCGGCGAACCCCTTCTGTACCAGGTGTCCTAAGAGACGATTTAAGTACCGTGACCAATAGATGGCGGTATATCCGCGCAAGCGTGACTCAAACATAATGGGTCGGGGATGGTCGGCTTTCCTAGAACCATATTAATTGGCAAAAACCTGATATGTCTCCTGCTCATGTCTGATGTCCATAAGCTATGATGATTTTCTTATTAATAAATAAATCAGGCGGCCCCTTAGTAAACATTTCCTGGTCTTATAAGCCGGCGGTGGTAAAAACCGTCAGTTTTTATCACCAGTGGTTTCACCAATACCACCTATTTAGCAGACATATTCTCTTAAAGCTAGTGGTAACTAATCAAATGTGGAACAAAGCTGCGTGACATGCGTCGTCTTGTTGAAACTACATCTTCTGCACATAATAGTTGTTAAATTGATAAATGAAAAAGTCAGTAATCATCACTCTACTTCGGTCACCATTGACTATTTCGTTCTGGCCAGCATTGTTTTAAAAGAAGTACGGACCTACTATTTTACCAGCCCATAAACTACTCCACACAGTTATTCTGGATGTAACGGTATTACAACATACACTTGAAAATTATCATCACTCCAAATACGGCAGTTATTTTTATTGACGTATCCATTCAACCATCTAACGTAAGTTAAGTAAAAATAAGTTTATGAAAATCAGGATCAATGGAAACCTTATTTTAGGCCAATTCACCGAATCCACGCCTTGCTTGGTGATCGTGAGGCTTCAATTCTTGCATGGATTAACACACATCTAATTCCTTTGCCCGGTGGTGAATAGACTGATTCGGGTCTTCCTCTACACTATTTTCTACAGCAGCAATGACTTCCACTGCGTATTATTATCTAGAGTAACGTTCGCGAGCAAAAACGTTCCATAGTTATTCGAATTATTTGCTCTCATGGACGATGTTATTGACCGTAAAATGGACGTAGTCCGCGATACGTATTTCGAAAAGAACCATGATTTCGATATAATTTAGTACAATTATGAAGCGTTTTTCAGGCGTCAGTCTATTCAAGTTGAAAAGCCAAACCAAACTAAACAAATCACTCTCACAGCTTACCAGTTAAAAAGTGTTGCCAACTTGAAGTTCTAAACCTGTAGAATTCATTATTTTTGAAATATGCTATCGATATTTATAAATATGTAATTTAAGTTTTAAGGTATACAATATAATACAACTGGGAACCAGGCACTCTAGATAGAGTTTCTGCCGAATGCGCCTGGGGCCGCCCAATGTAATGACTGAAAACTATTTTTATCATAATCTTTTCAGCCGTAGAACATCTAGTGCTGTACATTAGCATTCTAAAGTTATTTAAAATCGGTTAAAAATAAATGTTCGCCTAAAAATTGCAGTGCTGGGAAAATATAGGTGCAACCGCAGAGCGTAGCTTTGCGACAAGGAAGCTGTAGTTCATCCCCGTCTCATTGTGTCCATCTATCGTAGCCAGTACTTTAATTACCTCTTAGGACACATGGTACAGTGGGATATACTATTCTTGCTTCTTGAAAAATGTTGTTATTCATTCTAAGAAAGTATTTATGTAATCTAGCCATCTCTAGTTTCATATCATACACTATCTACTATAATATACATATACCTAGAAATGTTTGATCCACACATATCATAAAAATTGCAACACAACACAAACACTTTCGGCTTAAGTGCTGTGATACCGTGATTCAGTCTCGCATTAAAAGGCAAATTTTCTCTCCTGAATATCCGTATTTTATAGAACGTTAACCACGGACGCCCTTTGGCGATCACCATGAAAGTTTTTATGTTAAGCAATAAATATAAACACATATACACTGGCAGGAAAATAAACTGTCCTATTCAGTCAAGCCTTTTTTTTTATTAGATCAGGTCGACTAACAGGTATACGGTCCGCGTGATAGTAAGTTTCACTGCAGCCTATCGACACTCGTAATAGGATATTAATAATATCACTAGCACGTTGCCAACCTTGTGCCTTGAACATATTACGAGTATATCATATTACCTAGTATTTTCACTGCCTCTTCCACCCTTTAATTGATGTGTACCAGACACATCAATGCAAACACTGATATTGATGGTAGACATAAGTGAGAGTACCAATGCAGATAACCATCATATGAAGCCTGCCTCATGTAAACTGGCAGGAAGAGAAAACTGTACCAACGTAAACTCATGTAAACTTCTCTATTCAGTAAAAATCCAATAATAAAGGCGAATAAAGAGCACATATATGTAGCATATAGTGTTTATTTATGTGTATTATATAAAAAAAAAAACCGTTAATTTGCATTATAAGCGATAAATTATTCAAATTTAAATCCACCAGCAGAATCTGCATTAAAATACGAACGAGATTATTCCGCAAAACGTATAACTCAAAACTCGGAGAAGAAAAGTTATGTAGACAAATCCAGGCGCTGATAAGCAAATACGTCGAAATCGCGCTGGTTTCCAAGTTTTAATTCCTTATGAACATTCAACGGATACGGGGAACAAGAAAAAGTACGTTCGGCTTGGGTATGTCGGGCAATGTGATAACGTACTCAAATGGGTTTTTATACCCACACAAATAAATAAACGCTCTCTTTCTTTAGGAATGCCAATAAAAAAAAAACGTTTGAGCTGATCTTCCAAGTTTTGAACTGATTTTATTCGACAAACAAAATATGTTTTTTTTAACAGAGATATTTGTACACTTTATGAACTGACGTTCAATAGCTTCAGTGCCCTTCTTAAAGTAGAAACCGTCAAAATAGCTGTTTATCAAAACTCTACCCTTTTATTGTGTGCAAAACTTTTACCATTAAGATATTTTTGCTGGTTTTGAAAAAGAATATAATATAAGGATTGCCAATCCGATGAATTACAAAATAAATCAATTCAAACTTCAAGTCATAAATTTTTGGTCATCGTAAAGAAGGACTTGTGGACTGCTGTATTGTCTTGATTAAACAAAACCTACTCTTAACCAGACGAAGCGTGTTTTTGCATATTTTAATCTTTTATTTACTCCAGGTGGCTGCATTATTTTGGCTTAGTTGTATTTATTTATTGCATATAGCGGGGAAGGAACGATTTATTTGACTGTAGCCTGCCATCTCTAGGTATCCACAGTGAGTGTTTAGTGGATAATGTCAATTAAATTCATATCACTATAATTAAGCCCAGATAGATTATTAAGTATAGATAGATACGATTTGTTAATAATCATACCTTTAAACAATCGATAATTACAATCAAGGTAGGCACTGAGCAGAATAACAACGATACGCTGAAAGAATGTACTATGCGTGTTTACTAATCGGTGGTCCGATGCAAAACTGAATTGCGCTAGACCGACCGCTACATCATAGACTCCGTCTAACGCTTCTAGGTGGCGCTGGCGTCTCGTTACTTCTACTCACTGCCGCTTGTACGCTGACGTCCCAATAATACCGAAATATATTATATATCAATAAAACATAATAAATAAAATTTCCAGAGAGAGTTGTCATGGGTCATCCAGTTGACAGAATCATCTTCTTTCTGCCTTTACAGCTTACTGCTCTGTCTTATCGTCTAGTGTGTCTTATCGTCTCTTTTGTGAAATTTGGAGCCATGCATCGTTCATGCATTCCTCACCCTATCCTATCTTGCACAAAAAGTAATCATGTCATAGTTTTTTGTCAATATAAAAAGAACAACGACTTTTAGTGCTGCCTATATGTGTCCTGGTACAGTCGACGATCGCTTAATAACATTTTATGGATTTTCTTCATATTTACTGTTGCAGTGACCTCATCGGCCGAGGATTTTTATTGTCGTCATTGAAGTTTAAAATGTTGTAAATGAAATACCTGACGTCTTCTGAGGAAATTCGATTCAATTTTATATCGGATAGACTGAAACTTTACGGATGACAGACACACTAATCACATTCACTTTTTACAATTTCTTACATAATAAATATATTTGATGAACGATTATTTTATTCTAGTATATATTATATTTATTTATAATTAGATTTATTAGAAGTAGTATGGATTCATTGAATGCTTTATAAACTTACATAAACATAAATTAAGTCGGTTATTTTTGAACTATCCTTACATTTTTGATCAATTCAAAAATCCAACTCATATTAACTTAATAACCATAACATATATACATAAAACTGACTTGAAATTTGTACGTTTACTTGATTTTGAGCATAAGGCATACTTACTGACTCAATAAAGTTTGTAAATTTTTAGACAGTATACAGTACATAATAATAAGTAACAATAAAACATCGTTGTTTTAAAAGTTATTCGAATGCATTCAGTATAGTGATTATATATTGAAACGTGTCAAATATTTTTCTGAAATCATTTTACTAGTTGAGTATGAAGTAGGTTTGGTCTGTTTCATTGAAACCAGGAAATATATTGCGGCCATTACAATTAAACATGAGAATTGTTGCGGTTAAATTACTAAGTCATGTTTATTTAAATATATTACATATACTAATAATAATAAATTCACACTACATCTCTGACGCCGACCTGACGCCGACATCAGTCGCTCAAAGCACTTTTGTTACGGATATCAGACAACACAGGCACCACATATATTATACTTTGATACATAAAAATTGCAGTTACATAGTTGGCGACGTTTATTGGCTTGTGTTTACCTATTTACGCTTCAATATTAGTACTTTAGTTCTAAAGCATGCACATACAAGCACGTTGCGCACTTTTTCTTTATTTTGTTTTACTTAATGAAAAAGTGCGCATCAGTTAAGTAAGAGATAAGCGTTTCTAATACATGACGCGTTTTCATAATGACAAGACAGAATACACGTAGTCCTCTGTAAATAAAATCTGCTTACCTTTTGAATTACTTCTGTTAGAAGTAGGGATATCGTTTTATCCAATCAGTGCTTTCTGGCATTTGCTTATATCGCAATTTCGGTCGCTTGGACCGTAAAACGATTTTGTTGACCAAGGCGGTTGCAATTAAAGATTTATTCACATTGAGATGATTTACTAAATATAATTTTCAGATTTGTTTCTGGGAGTTGTTCAAGATACATTCTATTTGGATCCACTCTCATACCTCTGTTATTTCATATGGAGTTTTGAATTGAATGTTACAATAAAATATTTTGCCGTGAGGTACCGGCAGAGTAGAATAGTACCTCTCTCTGTACCAGGTGTTGTAAGAGGCTAGAGAGGTAATAGAGCCGACAGATGGCGGTATATCCACCCGGAACAGTAAAGCTCAAATTAACAGGGCGGGCATAGGCAGCAGCATCCCCGTAGAGAAAGCTGCGCTCTGTGATTGCCAACACGCTTGCCCAGTGCGGCAATTATGGACAAAAAGCCTCCTTTCTTGGAGAGACTTATATCCAGCAGTGGACTTTCAATGGCTGGTATGATGATGATGATGTACTAGAATTACTTTAAATGCAATAAAATGAGTACACACTACTCGTGGTATGGAGATACCTAAATTTAGTAAACATTACTTGTCTTTGGAATGTCAAGAGTGTATATAAAACAACTCAGGTAGGTATATATTTGCAAAAATACAAAAACAAATAGTTTAAGAGCTCAATTGGTTATATACAAACATTTTTCATTGGGTTAACCTCGCGGTCACTTTTTATTGTTTCTTATAGTGTGGGAATATTTCGCTTGTGTGGATATGTGTGTTCTATGTTGAATTACACTAATGTAACGTACAATGCTACATTTATATATTTGAGCGTATTTTAGATAAGTGAGACCAAAGCAGCAGTAGCAAAACTAACTTAAGCACACTTACGTATAAAGTTGAGAACTTAGCAAAGTAAGGGAAACATCACCGAAACTCAAATTGATGTTTGCGGTTAGTATTCAGTGAACATTGACTGATCCACAAAGCAGCATTAACAACTTCGAATGCTGTACACGCTCGCCCACCTGCCACCCCCACATTTTCTGCATTTCCACCTTTAAAGGGATTAGTTAACGCTGGCCTTAAGGGCTTTCGACTAATTCAACAAAAGTGCTCTTTGTTATATAGTAGATTATTTGATCGTCAGAGCAAGTCTCACTGATGAACTTCTTGTGGAGTGAAAAGCCAAGTGTTTAGTTAAAAGAATATATTAATAGTTTTTGTGGTATTTAAATGCAAATGCAAATTTTAGTTAATAATCTTTTTTATTTTTATGAATACAATAAAATAGTTCACACTTTTCAAGTTTCAGTTTACTTATGTAGTATTAATAAGAACAAATCCACACAACATCTTATACATATTATTTATTCTTTTAAAAAACCTAAGGACCTGGCAAAACTATATATTTGCAAATCCAAACCCTATTTCAAATACGAATAAGTTTTAGAAAATATCATAGTATTTTTTTAATTTTTTTTTTAATCTGAGTACTTCTGATTTTACAGAGCTGCTTGTACATTTTCTCATTCATTCTGATTTCGAAGAAACAATTTAATTCTTCCTTTTCACCGCTAGAAATCATTTTACACAGAACATTTAAAAAAAATTCTCACCATAAAGCGCCCTTTTAAGATTTTCTATGGAAGAAATACTTTCCAAGCAATTTTCGTATAAACCTTAAGGAGCATTGCAACTTGAGGAGCATTTTTCTACTACCTCATTATCCGGCGATGAATAGCTATGAAATTAGGTTTTCATATAATAGTTTGTTTTTTCATTTTAGTTCAGAAACGTACTGAAATAAATAGTTTATACATTATTTGTATTTTTTCTTAATCATATACTTAATAATTATTTCATAATATATATATATGTATATGATTTACCGTACTGTATTCTTCAACTCCTTGGGTAAGTTATAGTTAATATACGTTAATATTGTTTGGGCGTGTTTATAATTGCCGGGTAAGAAATCTAATCTTTCGTATAGGAATAAAGCTCAGCTCAAACTTACCGACGGTAATAAATAACAAAACGCGTACGAGGTCATGGCTAGTAAGTAGCTGATCAAGGCAATTAAAAAAATAACAATTGAGCTAATTGTAAAGAATATACAGAATTAATCTGTCCGTCTTACAAGCCAGCTTATAGTACACCAGTGCCTACAGTTATATCAGCTGGGAAATAAAGAAGACTTAAGTGGGGTAAAAGTAGGCTCGTCTGGCGGACAGTTCCGCTGTATATTAATGATTCACATACACGTGATCAATAAGGTTAATGACACCATTAGCCTTATTGATAACGTGGTCATAGAACTCTCTCTAGAAGCTAAATATATAGATACTTGAGATCGTAAATTATTAAGGACACATCCTCAGTTGAGAACCTGCTACGTAAATTTAATTAAAAGGATCTAAGAGTTAACTTCTTTTTTAAGTTTAATAAAGTGTAAAATATTACATTACTGATAAAACTGCCTGGAATTTGATTGCTGTGATGTGGCTTTAAGGGACACTGGTAAGGGTTCCGTTAATACTATGTATTTGGTATTGATGAAACCTATAACCACCAGTTTTTCTCGCAGGTTCTTTTCTGGTGGCTCAGGTAATAAACCTGCATCAATCTTATTGTTTAGACCCGTCGAGTGCCTCTAAGTTAGTTAGAGTAAGGTCTATTTTACAAATGTTAGATGACTAGAGTATAACGAAATAAAATGCTTATTGAATTTTTTTTATTACTTATTCTAATGTACAAGCATACAGCATGGGCCTAGTTAATAATTAAATTTTGAGTTTAAGTATTTATGAATAAGCAAAATGATTTATTAGCACCTAAAGTGCAAAAAGGGTTGCATTGTCTTCAATTCCATCCATTACCGGAAACTAAAAATACATGACAATTCGTCGCGTTGTAACGTCTTCCCAGTCCATTAAGTTCATCCTTATTTCAGTGCACAAAGAGACGATACGATAACATCCCAATATCGGACACTCCGTAACACTGCTCTCTGAGGCGATATTTTTCACTCTAAATGCGATTCCGTCCGACCCGGCGCGCTCTTTGTTCGAGACGGCTGCATCATTTCATATGCGTAATCCTGTGTTTTGTGGAATTGCAACATGTGTTCGCCTGTGAGCTATTGTTTTCTTTTTGTTTTATTGGTGGTAATCCCTTTTTTGGTTTTGGCTTCACGTAACCGATGTGGAAAACCTCCAGAACACATTCAAACGTACAAACATCAAAGAAAAATTGTAGAATATTTTACTTGAAAATCAATATCTGAAACAAAAAATTATGTACCTTCTAGTTTGTTTGTTGTTGATCACCGCTATATTAAAAAAAAAAACAATCCAATTTTAAGCTTATTTGGAAATAAGATTTTTTTTGGGGTTTAAAATATTTTTTAAAAGAATATGTCGGTTGTAAACATTGCAGGAAGACTATCAAAAGTTTTACGTGCAGAAATCATAACATTCAGTTGGACAATACAATCTACGAGAGAAGGTACTCAGAGTTTCTATTCCTTAATCCTGTTTTGTGACTGTGCTGCAAAAGTGCCACAGCATTTATAATTAAACTGACTGGCCCCAGAATGCCGGAACTGATTTTTAAACTGCTTCTCAGAAGCACTTGTTTCGATTGCTGACAGGAGCTGATTGTTTGACATAATCAAACAATCAACTCCTTTTAATTCACAGTAGAATTGCCTGCTGCCGCTAGACTTGAAATTAAACTGGATTATGAGTTTTGGCAAGCTCACGATTGATATCTGAACTCACAGCAACGACAGTGACGTTGCAGTAGGCTCCAGCAAAATGAAGAAGATTAAGAAGAAAACATTTGCTAAGATTTGCCGCGACATTAAAAAGTGACGGGCCAGTGATCATCTACATAGCCGATGTATTTGGAAAAAACCTGATGGCTCTGAAAAGAAAATAACCATATTAACAAATCAGTTTGGAATACATTCGGGGCAAATAAACAATTGTACTTACCGAGTTCCAATGACTGCAGATATGTAAAAAACAATTGCTTTTAATAGAATTCTCAGACCATTTATAATAAACTAGCTGTGCCCGCGACTTCATCCGCGTGCAGTAGTTTTTTTGGGCACTATACCTTTTTAATTTAACTTATATATACTTTGAATGTTATATTTATTTATATATATAAAACAATAGCCTAAATAATAAGTTTTAAATTTTAAGCTTTCAGCTTTAACAATAATGATACTTCTATACAACTTTTCATCCCCCCATTTGACCCTTTATAACTCTACTCTTTATAACTTTATAACTTTAATGTCGAATGAAAAAGTAGCCTATATCCTTTTTGAGGCTTTAGACTATCTTTGTACTAAATTCCATTTAAATCGGTTCAGTAGTTTAGGCGTGATTGCGTAACAGACAGACAGACACAGTTGCTTTCTGATTTATAATATTAGTAAGGATACATTTTAAGGGTAGGCTGGCCTGCAGGCTCTTCTAGCTTAAACTCATAGAGCGCATTTGGAATACCTGTGAGCTGTTTAGAACGAGTGGAAACAGTGCCAGAGATCAGAGAAGACATTATTGATTAATGGGACAGGTTGCCGCACGAAATATAGCATATATAGTTATAGAAAAAATATAGCTGCTAATACTAATGGCATTTATGACATTTCTCTAACTTGTTGTTGTTGTATAGTTAAGATGTTGTTAATCATTACTGATCAAACATAAAAAAATGTATAATAACTTTTTTAGATTTATGAAAACGCTGCTTTATCAACTAATTGGTCAATTTAATTATTCACAGAAAAAAAATTACGTATTATACAGATCCAATTAAATACCATCACCGAATCAAATCTATCGACAGATAGAACACGGTGTGAGTCATGCAACCTCCATGCAGTTCGGCTAAACGGACCATTAAGTGTAAGCTATGGTCTGTACTATGGAACGTTACGACTTCGGCGACCGATACGGACATCTGGATACCCTCTGCCCGAGGCGTTTTCACAAAAGCTCTGTTATATACTTTGCATTCAGGTGCAGATGTTAGTTTTTGTGCAAAACATATACTCGAAATTCACAAGGTTACGATGATAACTTGGCAACAAAATTTGGATCTGTACATTTAATTGAGCAAAGATCCAATTATTCTATTAAAAGAATACAGCTTATGTAAATTTTATCATAGATTTTTACATTTTAGCTTCAATATAATAAATCACGTTTTGTATAATACTAATAATATGTCAGCATCTTATTACTTAAACTATTATTATAGTACGCATATTTCAGTTCTGAGTATTTAGTAGTAACCTACTAATTTAAGTAATTACGTAGTAATATTATTTTCAAAGTGTATTTTAAATTTCTATAGCGCGAAAATAATATTACACGTATTCAGGAAAACATTTTTAACGAATGATTTAAATATATCCTCTTCATATGCATTGTAAAATTTAACGTATTTCCATTTAAATATACTGTAAAACGTTTTAATGATATACTTTTTGAATGAGAAATTGCATTCCATTGATCGTTTACAAGCGAAATAATTTTGGGTACATTCGATTACTATTTAAAAAAGAGCTGAATTGATATCTAGATGGCCTGATTATATTTCCGATTGCTCGACTACAAATATGTTCGTATGGTTAAAGTAAATTGAATCTAATGCCCACTTAATAATATCCAATTTGCCGACCGCTAACTGAGCTGTCTAAATTTGTATTCTGTAAAGGAATTTATATACGAGTAGCTGTCAGTGATTCGCACTGTACGCCTAATCTGGATATCTGCAAATAGGATAACTCAATACTCTACCGACTACATTCTGCTACTGTAAATAAATTAAGTAATGTTGCTAAACAACAAATTTTCAAAGCTACCGCGCTCCTATGATAAACAGACTAGCTAACTTCACGCTGGTAAGTTAAAATCAACCATTAGTTTCGGCTGAGTAATTTTGACTCTCCCCAGGGATTCGGTATCCCAACTATTACCATAAATTTCAAAATGAATCTGGTCGTTTGTTAGGTTATAACATCGTAGCTAATGCTTGTATTATACTGATATTGCAATACCCATACGTATTTTTAGAATGAAGATAATGTGTATGATCATGATATACCATGTAGCATGGTAATAGGATGAAGTTATAGTATCATCATCATCATCATACCAGCCATTGAAAGTCCACTGCTGGACATAGGCCTCTCCAAGAAAGGAGGTTTTTTGCTCATAATTGCCGCGCTGGGCAAGCGTGTTGGCAAACGCAGAGCGCAGCTTTCGCGACGGGGATCCTGCTGCCCATCACCACCCTGTGCATTTATTGAGCTGCACTGTTCCGGATGTATATACTACCATCTGTTGGTTCTGGTACCTTAGTCACCTCTTATCACACCTGGTGCTTAATCTATCTCATATCATCTATGACTTTTCATCGACTCATGTCTTAGCATGATTTTGAGTAGTATCCTAAAGCGACGGACTTTGTTTTAAATTAGTTAATGAAGGGTATGTATTCATAATACATATTTTTGATTAGATTTGTGCAATAGATCTACTAGCATAATTTATTACTTTTATAGTTCTGATTCCAGTTATTTAGATTGTAAAAAACTCTGTATTGCATAATATTTTTTGGAACACATTTTTTTTGCATTCTTTGATGGTATCGTGGTAATCATAGATTTAAGCCGATATAAGTAACAAATATGAAATATCATTCAGGATGAATATAATGATATTATGAAATATCAATTCATAACTCGACGTATCGTCCTTACAAGATTAACGTGTTTTAATTGTATTTTGAGTTAATTTTAAACAATATGATTTTTAAATATTTGTAATTTCAATAATATAAATAACAAATTATACTAAATAACAAAACGCCAATAGAAAAATCAGTGCGAGGCTACTTTACTATATATACGCTATCTGTCATTCCAATCAAGCTTACAGTTCTTACATAAACATTAAAAACGACGTTAATATTTACAAGAAAACCGAATAAAAATGGTAAATTACATTTTTAAAAGATCTATTTTAGATTTGATTATACATATTTTTAAAATGTACATTTATAACATATCCCTGTAAATCTTCATTTTAAGACAAGTATTTTTGTATGTAGGTACCGTCGCTATATTTAAAGGAGTAATAGTAATAACTCATATTTGTTTTATTGTTGTATTTTTTATGTTAAAATTTTTAAGCAAATACTCGTGACCAGATACTTACTAGAGTGTACTACTGTATGCCGTCCCATGTTCTAGGGCGATAGTCATTAAACGCGCGCCTTTTTCACTTAAACCAAACTGAGTTAGGCACAGGACAGATTTGTAGGTTGACAGTTGGGTTAAGCGGTTGATATTTTAACAGTAGTACTTAGATTCTAATTTATTTTTGTGCCAACTTACTAAAGCATATTGACCCTTGTACAAACCCAAGGAAACATGTGTTTTAAACTCTTAAGGTAATTTTTCTACGAAGTAAACAAACTTAAAAAGTCAAAACACTGTACTGAAACTAAAGTTTTAGTATTTTGCACTTCCAATGAACTCAATTCAATGAAACACTAACATGATATTTCAACGTTCCATTTCACTTAAATAGGATTCGTTGCAACTTCACAAACTTGAAGCCGTACTGTAGAAATGATCTGAAAGAAAAACCTTCGTGCAATAAAGGAACTAATTAAAAGTTTGAAAATGTGACAAGAGAAAGATCCTTGGAAAGTGACCTCGTTAAATTCTGTATTGAAGTTCTTATTTAAATCTCACTGTAAAGCAAACATTTATGTGACATGTATTTGTATAATCCACCTTTTTTTGCTCTACTGCAATATTTGGGAAGACATCCAATCACCTAAGAGATATTTGGTGAATGGTTACGAAAACAAATGTTTCGAAAAATATTTAGCGCTTATGTTACGGATATCAGAGGAATCACAAATTTAATACTCGAATACATATTTTAATAAGACATACACGAATATCATCACATAAATATTTTTCCTGAATGGGGATCGAACCCACGACCCTTGGCGCTTAGTATAGGATCACTAACATCTGCGTCATTGGACCCGTCAATATGCAAAGTGCATTTCGACTAAACTTTAAAAAAAATCATACAATTGGTAATATTTATATAAGTATTGATTATTTGGGGAACGCACAAAATTTAAATAACCATATGTGATCCGGTAAAATATAGACACATTATTCCTTCGATAATACCATGTTTAACTTTGATACAATTAAGTTATATTTGTAATCATTGTTTCAAAGGAGTAAAATATTAATTATACCACTTTTATAATATTTTTATATCGTAACTATATTTTAGTTCGATGTTTCGTTTATCCTACTGCAATCGTTGTCAAGTTCTCACAGTTGTACAAATCGAAATTTGAATTATGGATATTCTAATTTCCATCCATGAAAGTGCTATATATTTTATGACCTGGCAATACTATGAAGTTGGCCTTGGATCATTTGTATAAAATGATATCAGGCAGGTGGTATTGTAGAATAAAATATTTATTTTAAAATAACTTTTTTAATATATAAAAGGTTTCATAAAAATCTTGAATAATCTCTTCCAAGATTCTGATGTTTGTTTCTTAAGATTCAAACAGCCTAAGCCTATGAATTAATCTGGATGTATTATACCTTAATACCTTATAGGCCTTACGAAAAAAAATGTTATTTGGTACATCAAAATCATTATTAACACCCGCCCATGGCGTAATTTTAAGAAAAACCAAAGAAACAATAAAGTTATTGGTGAGAACCTTGCCAATGTTTGTTGTTTTTAAACAAGTCCTTATCGAAATAAATAAAACAGACAGCTCCTAAAACAAAATGTAATAAATATATATAAAAATTGGATATTATATTGTTTGGTAATCTCTAAAAGAGTCCGTAAATACCGCATGCCCAATGCCGTCTGCATCCAGTTCGAGGATGGCTTTGAAGCCGTAATTGTGCAGTGGTCCTAACTGGACGCGCGGGCACAAAGGGAAATCCGATAAATGTCACAGCGAACAAAACGTGAGGCGTGCGCCCGCATGTTGCCCCAGACTAGTTACAGCGCAACTATGATGGTAATACGGTATTCCGCTGTAATTCCTTAGGATGTAATGCGTGATAACGAATCTGAAAGTTATCTTGTGGCGGTCGTTTGATAATCTCTCTCATCTGATAACTCTGAGATCAAATTAAATTCACGGATCTGATGGCGTCTCTGTATGCGTAAGGATTGTGGGTTTGATTCTTTCTTCCTGACCCAGGACAAATGTTTATTGTGAATTCATGAATATTTGTATTTGTAATATATCCGGGTATTATAATATTAATATGTAGAACGACACCGTCACCGCCACTGATCACTGGTGGCTAAGGTACCGAAACCTACAGGTGGCGTTAAATCTACCTGAACCAGTGCAGCCCAGGTAACAGGGCGGAATGGGCAGCAGCATTCCCGTCGCAAAGTTACGCTCTGTGAATGCCCATTTTACGGCTAATGATGATTAAAGAACTTTACTGCCTTTTTGAGTGGAAACTTGTAAAATTGGTAAGAAAGGTACCCAAATTCCAACACACAGCGTAAACACATCCAATACAAAATAACATAACGATATTACTTCCTCCATGATAAACTTGAGACCACGAACATGAATCCACCTTGAGAACTTTGAACAAAAGATGTAAAAAGTTAATTAAGACGCGTTTTGAAGCCATTATAAGAGCAGTTTTATTGTAAGTAGTGAACGCAAAAATGTTAGAAAATATAACGTTACCATAAAAATCAAGGTAAATCCTCTTGTTTTAGAAATGCGCTCTTAACCAATAGAAAAAGATATCATGTCAAAAAAATACTGTACAATTCTAAAATCAGTCTCTAATAAAACCAATTCAGATTATTTTGTTCACAAGCCAAAGTTATATCAATGAAATAATTAATATTCAATTCTATAATTATCTAGTATATTTCTAAAATACCTACTAATAATAACACCTGCATGACGTTATGGATTGCAATCGAGTTTAAAAATTGAAGCAAGTGAAGTGCCAACTTATAATGATTACATATCCGGTCTTAATCTCAAAATACTGAGTTAAGCTTTGAAAAAGTATTAACCCACTGACAATTCACTGAAACCGAGGGTCCTTCGATGTCTTCAGGTAATAATATAATTGGTATAATACTATATATACAAACTATTAAAAATAAGTAGCAGCCAGACGCGACTTCGCATGAAAAATTTGAAAAATGGATCCCGTTGATTCCGTTACCGTAAGTGTATTATATAAGTAGTATTTGATACCTATTCAAATACCTTACACCCCCATCTCTTATAATCATATGGTTCTTACAGATAGTTCTAACTCAGACATGTAATAAACAAATCACTTGCAATAAAAAATGCTACTATAAATTAATACAAACTGTCCAATCTCTCAAGTTGGATGCATAGTGAGCATGGTTAGATTTAAATAGTTTGAGTAGTTTTGTCATCCCAGACAAACAACGTGATACGAAAATTTTAATTATAAAGATTTTGTTTTTTTAACAATATCTTTACGACAGTCTATGAAACACCGCGAATGGAATTGAAGCGACAGAGTCTGGCTGCGACAATCTCGTTATTTCCGAATGAAAAATGTTTACCGTTCATTAAGATTATAACAACACATCACAGAAACCGTTATTTCATAGATAAAGCTGTATTTTTCTATTATTTTAAGTAATGTTTAAATATATCCGCTTACAGGCCTTGGCTTTACAGGCATCTGGAACATTTAGTATACAAGATTATCAGTAGAGTTTATTACTAATATATGCAGGTACCGCTTGAAATTACTGCAGTCATTACAAATAGTAATAGTAGGTTCTATCTACATATGACTAAATAATGCAATCATAAATAGAACAGCACTATAAAGAGAAACGTCGAAACACGTCGCAGCGGGAAGCAAAGAATTCACCTCTTTTGTGCACGATAAATTAAAGTTTACTAGAAAACACGTTCAAATAAAAAGATCACCCGAATTCGGATTTCCGTGGATATTTCATACAACTAAGTTTCCAGTTATCGATAACTCCAATTAGTAGTTTTAATAGCAACTAATTGACGAGTTTTATTTTTAATCTGATACATGAAACAAGATATGTAATAACAAATCAATTTCAATTCGCAATTATTTTAACTGAAACGTTCTACCCCATGTAATTACGCCTACGCTATTTTAGAGTAGGACAATGGCGTCTTTCAAGTGTAGTAGATATAATCTTGAGGTAGACCACTTACAAAGACGATGATTTGCATTGGTACCTAATTCTCATTGTTATTATTGACCATATTGCAGTATTTGTATTGCCGTATTCCGGTTTAAAAGGCGAGAGAGGCAGTGATATTACTGGGTAAATGTGACATATTATCATCAATTCAAGGCGTTGGCGACTCTGGAGTCTATAAGGCTGCGGTCACTTTTACCACCAAGCGAACCGTATGTTTGTCTGTTGACTTCATAACATAAAAAAATACAAAGCAGATCTTATTGCAAGGTGATATTTGCTACGCTCTTGTACTGTATTTCATGTATGATAATCGAAGAATATATTTCTGATGCCAATAAAAGAGTTTGAAACTTATAAATAATTTATTTTTCGTTGCCGCACAAGGTCGCTTTTCTGTTACACAGCCGATCTGCAGAGCATGGAACTTGGTTATTTTTAGGTTAAAAAAGTATAACTGATTTTAGCTCGTAGCTACAAAAAAAGGAAGATAAGCTGAAAATTTTCGTTATAAACTAGTATCTCGGAGGAAGCTGTAAGTCTAATTGATTGCTGTTACAAAGATGGCGTACGATGTTTCTTGGTTGTTTTATTTACTTTTAAAAATCTGAATTTTATTTTTTAATAGTGTTAGAATCATTATTCTTTACGGAAAGTTATGAATATAGTAATTAACTTACTGTCTAATCAGAGCAAAGCACATGTCTCATGCTCACTGGGAATATCAAAGAAAATGAAACCATTTTCATCATCATTGCTTTCAAATAAGGTAAGGTTACTTTTCCTGTTGATAAGAAGTCAACAGAGTACTTGACACTCATTGGTTAAATACACAATGCTCACGCTAGCATTTAACGTTATGGCGCTTTTGGTTATAGCGTTGGCATTCGTAACTAAACAAAAAGATGCCAATCACACTAGACTTCGAACAAATCTAGTGCCTCAGCTATCATCTCTTCATCCATCTTGAGGTCGAGATTCACTGATCAGATGTAATCTCAATATAAAATGTCTTCTGGCACGTCATATTTTTTGTTGCTCCACAATTAGGTGCCTATAAGAACAGGCTAGACCTAGTTTAGGTACCTAAGTATCAAAATGTATTTTAGTTTAAGTTTCCTTTTGTTGTTGAATAAAGTTATTATTATTATTAATTCACAACGATTCGATTGAAATTATGTTGAAAAAATAAACGTAATAATTTTGAAGATACAGAAGCAATGCCAATGCATGAGTAAGGTTTTCAAGCAAATCATGCATGATTATGTTAACATGTAGCACGATATATTGGGGATGCAACACTATTGGCTGTTATAACTAATTGAAATGAAGATCATCATCATAGTATCCGTAAAACGTCCATTGCTGGACATAAACCACTCCAATAAAGGGGGAATTTGCCCATAATTGCCGCGCTAGGCATGCGTGGTGGCTATCACAAAGCGTAAATACCTATCCCCACCCTATTGCATTTGAGCTACACTGTTACAAGTGGATACCGCCATCTGTCGGTTTCGGTACCTCAAACGCCTAATACGACACCTGGTACAGAAGGAGTTACTATTCTACTATTTATTCTATTTGGTAAATAAAGATGACCTACGCATGAAATCATCGGAGATCGCATTGAAATTATCGGAATCCATTATCCTAAATTTGTTTCTGTAGAGATATAGCGGTATTTTTTTTTCTATCACGGGAATCCAACAAGAAAAATATCATCAAACCATTCAACTAAAAAAGCCGTTCAATACATAAGGTATAAGATAAGATAATGCAAATAGATCATAAGATATTATATAGTGTTCCATAAATATTTTCAATAGTGTTAAGAAACGGAAGAGTATTAAATAAATGAAATATCACAGTAATCATTCCAACCGTTCTTTATTTACATTTTCAACGTTACGTTAATATAAATCGTTAATTTTGAAATCATTAATTTAACCATACAGACATATAGTTATTATTATCTTCACAGGAACATGAACTGTTGGACATAGGCCTCCCAAATAAAGGGGGAATTTTACCCATTATTGCCGCGCCGGGCAATCGTGTTGGCAATCGCAGAGTGCAACTTTTGCGACGAGAATACTGCTGCCCACCCTTACCCTGTGTATTTGAGCTGCAATGTTTCAGGTGGTTTCAATGTATACCATTATGTGTCCCTTATAGTATCTTAGTCGCTTCATACGACACCTGGTACAGAGGGAGGTACTATTCTACTCTGCCGGTAGCTGACGGCCTCTTAATACACGTATTACACGTAATTAATAAAAGTATTGCTGTTATGAAACACACTAAAACCTAAGTCATTTTCCGCACCCTTACTGTTATATGAGTGTGTTATATGTGTATAGGGACTAAATTTAAAATTTCCATTTGAATTCGTGCAATCTCTGCCATATAATTGTACGAGTTACATACTTTGAGTTACAGCTAAATCCTAATGTTCTTTTAAAACCTAGTCATTTTCATGCATTAGGGTCAGGCTTTGATGTTTTGCTAATGTTTGCCTTTGTATATTGCTATAGGATATAGGTATTTGCGAGTATAGTTATATTCCTGGAATCCTAGATCAGTTAACGCTTTGAAAATTTCCTTAAATAGCTAGAAAATCGGTGATTAGTTAGAAATAAAAATAACTACTGCTTCGATCGACCAATTGCAAAAATGTTCACATTTTAGGCTGAGAGAACATTTATACATCACACATGTCTCTCATCGGGGTAAGCAAAGACTAAAGATCTCTACTTGTTACAAGCTTACAGTCAGTCATGCACCTTCTGACACGTTTTGGCTTCATACTATTTCCAGTTTTCACGTTCCGTTCAATATCTCCTTTATACTTCCCATCTGTCGTAAAAGCACTGCCCAGATGCACAAACTCTTTCGCTTGTTCGACTTTCATGTCATCGATCACAATTTTATACCTGCACTCTTAAAGGAATCTTGAAAAATTGTTACCATCTCTTGGAATTTGTCAGCTGACGATGAGCAGTACATGATCATCAGCGTGAAGAAGACATTTGATGAGTAACCCATTATTGCTTAAACCACATTTACTGTCTTTCAAATTCGACTAACAGTTTTTTATAAATAAGTTGAATAAGCAAGGCGACGATACATACCCATTTTTAACACTTTTATGGATGTCAAACCATTTAGTGTAGGCACCATTTATTCTAACGCAAGCAACACAATCCTTTTGATTGAATGCCTGAATCAGACGGTCACTGACCCTATATATAGACATAATCTTCCATAACTCCTTTCGTATAACTTTATCATTATCCTTTTCCAAGTCTATAAAAGCGCAATAGACCTTTTGCCAGATTTAATATGTTTCATCTATTTATATTCATTGTAAACTTTGTTATTATAAAAAGATTCTTAAAATTATGTTTAAATGTCCCACAATACGACCCTCTCAGGGTGTTGCAGATCGAATGACAGCATCTTATATTAAATATATTTTATAAAAACAATCAGTATTATTGTATTTGAAAATACAAGTAGATTTTTCATATATATTTACAGTATAAATATAATTATATTTATTTATTATTATTATATTAGATTATCATATCATGTATTTCTATTATTGTTAAATATTCTTATAAACTGTAAAAGAACACATTTATTGGATATATGTTTATAGTTAAAATTAGTAAAGGTTTTTTTATTTTTAATGTCAGTGGGAATTTAGTAGCTATATAATACCACAAAAAGTCCAAAGTCCTAAGTTATCGAGTAATTTAACATAGACAATGTGAGGAATCAGTCTAGTTTTATATAACAGCTGAAATCTTGCCGTAATTTAAGATCGTGCCTTTTCTGGGGAAACAGAGCAATTAAAATAATATTACAAAGGCAATCCCACGTGAGTGGGTCCGCTTTGTCCGAGTAACACGGTTAGGCTGAGGGTTAGCACACGTTCCGGTAAAAAGAGACCTGGACTGCAAAAATTAAAATCTTGTACAGTATACATTGCATCTCTTCTAGGTGTTAATTCAAATACAAGACATTTTTAGGACGGCACTTCATTTAATTATTTCTGGGTAGGAATTAAATATGGCACCTTTTGTAAACAGGCAACTAAGAATAAATATCACGCTATCTAAATATGTTCTTCGAAAGGTACTACAATCTTCGCGGAATCCAAATCTTAAGTATAAAGAAGTGCTACTTGACCTAGAAGTTATTTATCTCCAACCAGCTTGAACATGATTTATTTTCGAAGTTTGGCCGAGAAATAAATTCAAAGCGAGGGTGAAAATTTGGAAAAAATATTTTTGTCGATTTTGTTGAGCGTACTATGACAAAATATGAACGCAGCACTCTTGTATTACGGAAATCATATAACAAAGAAAACACAAATATAATATTTAAATACGTATTCAACACCCAGACACAGAACAACCACAAATTGTCATCATATAAATATTTATCCTGGGTCCAAGACAGATGGAACCCGCGACCTTCGTCGTTCAAGATAGGACCACTTCTGAATGCGCCGTCGGGCCCTTCATTTGAGTAGGTATTTATCATATGGCACCATAATTCGTATGTTTTTATGTTAATTCGACTAACTAGTATGACAGAGACAAAGGAAGTTAACGGCTTAGGTATATATGATTATAACATGTATGTATATATATCTCTTGATATGTATTACACAAGCTCGTATTCGTGGACTATTATCAATGTTTCTTACTTGGATACAGAAGGTATTTATATTTTAAGGCTACATATATATTACAATATTCCAGTATCATTTGGTTTTGTGAAATAAAAACTGTAATGCAATAATGATGCTTTCCAAAATAAAGTGTACGTATCTTTACGCCTAGCGTACTCTAAATACAATATCGTTATTCTATAAACATCAATAATAGTTCCAAAATTGCTCACAAGAGAAAAAACATACAAGTCTTTAGTCTAGTATGTTTTTTTCTCTTGGTTCTTGTCCTAAGTATATGTGTATGAGTACCTGAGAGTAGTGGTATACATGTGTGGCTTGCATCACTTTTTTTAAGATAAGTGTGGCTATTAATTTAATAATAAACAATTAATTATTTATTTTTCTCTCCACAAATGGCAACACTAAATTTATTCTTATAAATATTAGGCATATATAATGATATAAATAACTCATGGGAGACGTAGAGTGGGAGTGTAGGTTCATAGACCTGTACTATAGATCACCAGAAAAGAAGAATATAACTCATAGTTCCATAAACGCTAGGCTAGCGTTTTTGGAACCAAAATGGCTATAGATAAATGAAAGCCTATACAACCCGAAGTGGAATGCTGAACTTCTGAAAAGCAACTCGTCAATTTTCACCTCCTGTCTAAACATTCGCCAAACTAGTCATGCAAGGGCACCCTAATTAGTGTAATCTTATAGCATTCCAATATCAACCTTGTCCCTACTCAGTAAGATTCAGAATCAGTCTTGCTACTAATTTCCGGGATCTAAGCTGATTGTCATAAAATGTGGGGTGTACTAATGCGTTGTTCAGAGATTCATTGAAACCTTGTTACGTACGCGAACACGGTAATTATGTGGCGTTAGAAATTTAACGTGCAATTTACACCAGTGAAACCCAAAGTCGTGCGGATTTCTGGATATAATCCGTGGAAAACGAGTATGGTCGAAAAGTTTTCAGTCTCGTTACCGTCTGTGTTATGAAATGATAGCTTTAATATCGTGAGTTGTTTGCGTTCGAACAAAAGTACAAGTTGTAATTACTTTTGCTAAGTACTTTTATTATTCATTAAGTAATTACATCATAAATTAATTCAAAACCACAGAATCGCGCTGAATTTAGGCCGCATACAACCTATTTCAAATCACTTGAGTGGCCTATGTCCAGCAGAGGACGACCTACGGCTGATATGATAATGAGAAAACATTTGGTTTTATGAAACAATATTTAGAGATAGACTAAAATGACATTGAAATATAACTTTATTAAAGTCCAAACATTGTTGAAAATATATGTTAAATATTATAACAATAATAAATACGCACCTAAAGGCTTTGATAATTTATAATTTTCGTCTAGTAAGATTAATAAAAATATATATTCTGCAATATACTAACTTATTTCCATTCAAACTTATTTTATCTTGCTGATAAAAAAAAGCTACTAGATTCACAGCATTGAAAGCAAATGCGATACGATGATATTGCTTACTCACGTATATTAAGCAATACTCGAGGACTAAAACCGATACTTTTGCATTATCCGTAAATATATCATGAACCAATTCTGTTTCGAAAGACCTTTCTAGCAACGTTTGCGAATGGGTTAATTGGCTTACATAGACTCACTTGTTTTGTCGACGATGTGAAACCTGTATTGACGCAAGTGAGTGTATCCATTTACTTTGTTTGAGAGAATTCCTGGCTTGTAATGGGATTTGAACTCTTACTGATAAATATTTTCCCCCTTTTCTTTTGTTTATTGTCACGTTGTTCATTCATAATGAACTTTTACACTACTGAACCGGTTTTAAATAATTTTCGCTTACTTTATATCAATTCAATTCAAAATTTTAAGATATATAATTACGATAAAACATATGTCAAGTTAGCCAGTATATTATAGATTGATGATACTTGAAAACCCCCATAGGCTGCAGTAATCGCCTACCATCAAGAAGCCCACATGTGCGAAGAATGGAAGCGAATGGAAGATTTCGTATAAGACGAACATGGCGAACATATCTTAACCAGGTAGAAGAGGTAATAAAGAAGGAAGTACCAAGCATAAACGAGTGTGTATGAAAGTACTAATACGAGTAAGGGGATATAGAGAGGTAAGCCAAGATGGACACGGTGTGCTGAATGAGTGTATATACCATTTAAGCTCACCAGCAATGAGTCCTTAACCTTTACTCTATCTTTATATATACGTATCTAATGATATGTACGATCATAAAGTTATACTCGTACTAATTCACTTTTCTTAATGTTTTTATACGAATGTAGGTACACGCTAAACTGCCCAATAATGTGTTTGTTTTTTTTTGTAAGAAATTATACGAAGTTTGTATGTGAGAAATTTTAATATACTTTGATCGGTAAGCATGTTAATTTTACTGCATTATTATATCATATAAGGTATTTTCACTCTTTGTATTTGACAGTGCATAAAACAGAATACTCGTACCCTTTCCCGCCACACCCAGACTACTTCTGATCGACACAATGTGCTCGTCTTACTCATAGATGGATTATCATTCGAAATTAATTAACTACGCGAGTGTAAGCTAAATTGCTTTAAAAATCAATTGAAGATAAATAAATTGCTATCTTATTTTGCTCTATGCCCGAGGGATGTTTACTTCGATTCAATCCCAATATTTTCCACAAACTAAATATTGGTTTGCACTTATTTAACTTTGTGTAGTTTGCTCTTGCGGTAAATTGTTTAGATTTTATTTATTTCAGACGGCTTCCATTGGATAATGTAAAAATATAACTACTTTTTTACGGGCATGAAAAATTAACATTTGCTGATATACTCGTAATGTCTGATATAGATTTAACAAATAAAAATTCAAGCTCCAGGGTTCGATGCTCAACCCAAAACAAACATTTATATCATTGAACTATTGATATTTATTCTGTGTCTAGGCGTTAAAATATTAACTGAGGTATTATAAGTGTGGTTCCTCTGTTATATTATGTCCGTAACCAAAGTGTTTATGGCGATTTATCTCTAATGTATGAGATGTTAAAGGTAAATACATTGATCATATAGCATTACATACATTGATCTGACTCCGTAGTAAGTCGCTTAAAGCACTTATGTTACGGACATCAGATAATAGAGGAATTTCAAATATAATACTTAAATACATACTTTAACACCCAGGCACAGAACAAAAGCAATTATCATCATAAGATAGGATCACTACAATCTGCGCCGACGGGCCCGTAAATGTTGTGGGAATTTATTATTAGGTACTTATTATTATATTGTTTTTTGGAAATCCGCTATCTCATGGTTACGACGTAACAACAAATGTAACACCCCGAAAATTGAAATCAACATCCATATTACATGGTACAAGTTGTAGCTGATATATTAATGGTACCTAATCTTTCACATATTAGACAGGGCAAACAAAATTTATACCTATTTAAACATGATAAAAACGTTCCCTAACATTTAATATTTGTTCAAGTCCAATCGTTTATAAGCAATTCAAATAATGGAGCGATGAGACGCGTTTAAACAGCACGGCTACTGTTTAATGAATTGAGAGTGCATTGAACAATATACTATTATTTTAATTATATTTAATTTCAATAATTTCAAAAGTCGGTTTCTTTCCTTTATAGGTCGAGGCAAACTGGCCTTTATGATGAGACAATAAAAATAGGTAAAAAACTTTTTAAGTTAAACGGTTTTATGTTAAACATACATTGCAATGTTTAAGATAAATGTACTAAAAACCAAAAAATAATAAAATAGATACAGTCGTGGGAATTATAAACATATGCATAGACTAGACTAAAATAAAAACCGTGGGGCACGTCAATTGTCTACAAATTATCGACTTAATGTGCTATAGAAGAATCGTTTAATTCGTCGTTAGGCAGTTGGTCCGCAGACGGTGAGGAAATTACTTACTTTTTTCTTGCTCACTTGTCCATAGTTGTCGGTTAAACAACTGCCTAATTATAGTGTAACATTACAAAACAAACATTTTAATCAACGATTGTAGACAATTGACGTGCCCCAAACTTTTATCATATTAATGAACGTTGTTCTTCTATGACTATCTTTGCTGTATTACAGTTAAGAGGAGTGACACTGAGTGAAAATGCACTATACGTGTGAATGTCATTGAACTCTTAAACGACTGGAATGTATTTTTTTTTGTTTGCCTTTGGGGTGGATGTATGGAATAGATGGTTTAGATACATAAATCAGCCCGACAGATGGCATTGCAGTTCTATCGATACTGCAACTACAACAACGGCTGGATTGATATGAATGGTTTCTATGTGAATGCATTTTAGTGAGGTCTAGATGATTTAGGTTCACAAATCGGCCCTGATGGCACTGCAGTGTATATTATAAAATTGAAAGGAGTGTCTATTTGTTATACAAAACTAAAAGCATTTTACTAAATTCGTAAATGGTGCATACAAAAAATTATATCGTAAACAGTGTTGCTTTTGTGGAACAGGACAAAGATTGATGGCAGCAACACTGTCATGAAGTTACACGATGGGCTTCGTTTCTTGGGTTTATGTCCAGCTGTAGACGTCCAGCGGCTAATATGATGACTGCTGCTTTTGGTTAACATTTTTTTTAATAATGGTAACTTTTTAATAAGGAATAATTAATTGCTCTTAGCTGTATAATATAATTTATTTTCGGATACAGATTAGAAATTAGTACGAACACGAAATTAGATAATAATAATAATACACTTTGTTTTACACCTAAATTAATAGACAATATTATTAATAGTAATACATAGTGAAGTACAATTGGCAGCTTATCGCATAGAGCAATTTCTTCCAGGTAACTTTTGTAATTTTTAAATATGTGGATAACATATTTAAAAACCTCAGTTTACCTAATAGAAATAAATAAATAACAACCTAAAAATATGACACACAGTTTTTAAAACTAAAAAAGAAAACTGTATGACATCTCTGAAATATGTATAGAGCAAGTATAATATATATTTTAAATGTAATTCAAATGGCCAGTAAGAATGCTACGCTCTAGAATCGAAGTAAGCATAGCGATAGATAATACTCCTTCACTATCTTCTTAAATATCGGCAAAGACCGAACGCATCGGATAGTAATATCATTATATCTATGATTGTGGAATTACAATATATGTACTTTAGTAATAACATAAATTTTTAGGGACAAAGTTGCAAACTCACTGTTATTACGTTTACACGTGCAAAGGAAACTTTTGATAATGGTAGAAGGTACAATTTTTTACTCGATATCCCCCACACAGTTGGACATGAAATATTCATATCGCTCAGACGTAATTCAATCTTACCTAACGTCATTTTGTACGCAACAAAACGTAACCGCGAAATCTTTTGGATAACACTATTACGATTGAGTGCGTCATACGCGCTAGCAACATCCTACTTACTCGCGATTCTTGATCTTTAACAGGCAACACATATAACATTTGTGCGTCAATGAAGCCTGAAGTAATGAACAGGAAATGCTAATGGTCATGATTTTAAATGATCTAGAATAAGTTTAAGTTGCAACTACATTTTGTTTTGCTATTCATTACTTAAAATCTATATTTAACATGTGCCGCATAAGGAAATTTGTATGTAGAGTAAATTGTTAAAAAATAGTACCAGAATCTTCGCCGCTTTTATTTAGCCTATTCCTTCTTTATGATTGATAAAACCTTTTATTTGAAATATTCGTCAAATAAAAGGTTTCGGATTGTTGAAAATTTAACGAAGCTAAGACTATGAGAGTACTTAAATATACTATCAATTGAGTGTTTTTCTAGTAAAACTGTTTGAACTTTAACTAAAAATAATTAAAAAATTGTATAACCTTAGTTTTACGAGGCTTAACAAAAACAAATATTTTGTTTTTAATATAAAATATTTCTTATATCTTAAGAATAATTTTATACTTTTTAAGTTAACACGATAGTCACCTCAGAGATAAGTAAGAATAATTTCAATAGAACATGACATTAAAGTTTACATCAGTTTATCAATTTAATATATACTGCATCAGCATTTGAGTATTAAATTAATAAGAGGTAATTATATATTGGATATGGTTATTGTTATGGATGTGAGTATAAAGACGAACTAACGAATGTTATATTTTTTTGGTGTTAAATGCTAGTCAAGTAACTTTATACCAAGATTCACGTTAATAAACCTTAAATTACAAATAAAGTATAGAACTGATAATTATAATTTAAGAAAGACGGTAAAATTAACAAAGTCTATATTTATATAAAGCAAAATGCATATAAACGCTTTCATTTTAAACTGCATAAAATCTTTAATAAGATAACATTTATTTATTTATGGTTTACTTTGAAATACTTCATAATTTGATAGTGGTGTTAAAATAATTTTTGTTCCAATTTTAACTTTCTTGTACCATTTAACCATCTGTACCGCATATCAATAGACATTTATACCTGCGGCAGTGTCTCCGATGATCATTAATGGTTCAAATCCAAGTTCAGTGAAATCAGATAAATGGTTAAATTGACTACGAGTAACTTATTTAGTCGAGTCCCTCATGACAATCCGTACACATTTGTGTACGTGCTAGGCACGTTTAGTCGCAATAAAATTGGTTGCAAAGTAGGTATATGAACTGCAGATTCGATGCTATCGCTGTCTTATGCTCCTAGGATCATGAGTTGAATCCCCGCCCTGTACAAATATTTATAATATACATATATGTATATATATTAGTAATGAGCGCAAGACAAGTGCATTAAGCCACATATCTCGGAGCCAGGTAAACGTATGAAATGTGTGAATTTATTGTATAAGATGATTTTCAGATCTAGCCGAGTTTACTATTTAGTAGGCAAAGTCTAGGAAAGCTATTACACTAAGACTCATAGCATCCTGTACAAAACATGCCATAGATTACCCTTCTCTAAGGTTAAAAAAAAAGTCTTAGAAATGTTCTTAAAGTAGTTTAGCAGCTTTTAATAGTTCAATGCCGCGTATGTAGCATTAGTCGATAAGGTCGAAATTTTCCTAGAATTTCCAAATAGAAGTAAAACTGACGAAAAGTTTTAAAAAAGCTACCAATATATAAAGGAAACGATTGCCCCGTTTCTAAAAATCCCCGTATCTAGAGCATCCCGCATCTAGAATATACCGTGCACTTCCAAGATTTTGATTCTAACAACACTTTTAAGATTTTCCGAATTTTGTTTATTTTTCCAAGGGAGTCGATGGATTGGTCGGTTTTTATAAAAACTTTTTCGAATCTCTTCACGTCGCATACGAATCACAAATGACCACCTAGAAGCTGAGCTTCTGCAAATTTCTAGAATCCAGCACTTTAAGCTAAAACAAAAAGCTACAGATACAGGACGTTGAATGTAAAAATATTTTAATATAACATGTAAAACTTGTGTGTGCAGTTTGAAATTGTAAATCAATTTCAAACGTAATAATGATAAAAAGAAGATAACGTTCTTTATAACTAATGCATATGTGTAGTACAAAAGAAAGGAGATCGTCAGCAAAAGATACATTTTTAGACACATTTTTGTATCCGTCTTCTTAGTAAAATTTCCATGGTTGGTGTAGATAGCATTCAAGAAGACAACAAACAACCTTAATCCTAATATAATAACAGTAATTACCTATCGTTCTAACAACAATAATGATCCGTCGTGTAGTCGCATCAACGTCATTTCATCATCATCAACTGCGCCAACAGTTTATTTGTTTTTTGCACTAGTGTCGATCTTATGATAAAAAAACCATTGACAATCATCATTACAGCCATTGGAACTCCACTGCTGAACATAGGCCTTCCCAAACAAGGGAATTTTGCACATAATCGAAGCGATGGCGAGCGTGTTGGAAATCGCAGTGCTCAGCCTTTGCGACATGGATGTAACTACCGTCCTACCTAGTGCATTTGAGCTACACTGTTTCGAATGGATATACCGCCATCTATCGATTCTAGCACCTTAGCCAGCTCTCATGACACCTAGTAGAGCGAGAGGTACTATTATACTCTGCTGGTACTATCACAATAGATAATCACAAATCGTTTATTAAAATGTTTAAATATGGTGAATTCTGGCACCGTTAGATTTATTGAATAAGTGTAAAACATCATACATCTTTACATACAGCAAAACTCATCATCATTCATCCACCTAGTTCCCGTTAGCATGTGAATAATAGATAATAAAAGCAGCCTAAGTTACTTCTACTAGTGAAATTTTCGGTTTAATTGGACCAGCGATTTTAGAGTTTACCTCAAATAAACATGTAAATATTAAAAAAGCAAAAGAATTTTATAAGTACCGCGCATTCTTTAATATGCCTTTTCCTAATACGCGCATTCTAAGAACTTTAACTTTGTTTATATGTAGATGGAGAAAATATTTTTTACCTGCCTGCAACTCAAACACAACATAATGATAAGCAGATTTGCAGAAAGAACTTGGCAGGCATTTTGAACGTAAACAACACGTATCATTATATTTTGTGCAAATCTTTATAAGCATATAACCTATGTGCTATTTTGACGTATAATCTATTTTATTGTAATGTTCAATCAATATCCGTTTAGTTGTATTAGCTTTTTTATTAGACCACGTCGACAAACAAGCATGCAGTCCACGAGATAGTAAGCGTAACTATAATTTATAGACGCTCGTAATATCACAAAGATATCACTAACGCGTTGCCATCCTTGTGGCTTGAGGATATTAAGCCACATTACCCAGTAAAAGCACCTCTTCCCTCTTTCCCTTTAGACCAGAATACAGCAATACGAACACTGCTATTTGGCAGTAGAAATAGGTGATACTAATGCAGACGACCTTTTGTATAAGTTCTACCTTATGTAAACAGCATGAAACGGTAACAAACATACGTTATAACACACTGTCGTGTTTACAGTATTGACAGGCCCGCAGATGGTAGTGATCCTAACTTATGTGCTAAAGTTCATGGGTTCAATCCCCACCTAAATATTTTTTATGACGATATTTGTGTATCTAGGTGTTCAATGTATATATTTAAATATAACATTTGTGTTTCCTCTGTTGTCTGATGTCCGTAACACAAGTGCTTTAATCGACTTATTTCGGAGTCAGATCAATGAACTTGTATGTAATCTAGTGTGAATTAATTAATTTTATTTATTATTTATTAGTGGGATACGTGCAAATTATATTTATGACACTGCATACACAATATATTAGAAATGGTCAATTCGAAACAGCAGTATCGTTTAGCACAAATGAACGGTATCCAATAAAGCTAGCATTACAGGGTCCGCGGCGATATTCGCGCGGAGTAATGGGCCGCATTTAACATGTCGCCGCGCAGATAATTGGATTCATTGCCGCCTGCAAGAAATATCGACCCCATTTATAGCATCCGACGTATTGACCTATCCGCAATTGCCGGGTGGCAATTTTCGAATAATAGATCACACGAATCACTACGCTTTTTTCTTATCATGGTCTTCACTATTACAGCCATTGGAAGTCCACTGCTGAACATAGTCCTCCCCATAAAAGGGGGAAGTTTGCCCAAAATTGCCGCGCTCGGCAAACGTGTTCGTAAACGCAGAGCGCAGCTTTCGTGACGGGGATGCTGCTGCCCGCCTCAACCCTTTGCATTTAAGCTATACTGTTTCGGGTGGATATACCACCAACTGTCAATTCTGGTATCTTAGTCGCCTTTTACGAAACCTGGTACAGAGGGAGGCATGTTTCCTTACTACGTTATTACATGTTATCTTTTTTTTAAATACATTATTAATCATTAATTGAAAACAAGACGGACCCGAAGATGGTAGTGATCCCATCATGTGCGACAACGATCGTGGGTTCTATTATCGCCCAAGACAAATATTTATGTGATGATATGTATTTGTTCTGTGTCTGGATTTTAAATATTTGTATTTAAGTAATATATTTGTTATACATCCGTTGTCTGATGTCCATAACATAAATGCTTTCAGCGAATTATCATGGATATGATATGAGATATTGTGTGAATTTATTATTGTTACTAATTAAACAAAAAATGCAAGAAACTTATATAATATTCTTGTAACTTACATTTGCCCTATTTAATACTTAAGCTACAGCTATCTCGGGTGGTCTTTAAGGCTATGGTTTTTTTTATTATTCACGGGCATAATGTATTCACAACAACTGAAGCATTTAGCAAAAATTATCGGTATCCAATAACGCCAACATTACAGGGTCCGCTGCGGTAGTGGCGTTATAATGTTCCGCATTTAACATGCCATGTCATCGCGTAGATAAAAAGATTAATTACCGCATTTGAGAAATATCGATCCCATTTATAGGAACCGACTTGACCCAACCACAATTCATCACAACAGCCGTAAAACGGTCAGTGCTGGACATGGGCTTCCCCAAGAATTTGCTCTTGGGGGCATTTGCTCATAATTACCGCGCTGGGCAATCGTGGTAACAGATAGTATAACCTTGCACCCGGAATGCTGCCGCCTACCTCCGCCTTGTTGAACCTGAGTCACACTGATTTGTGTGGATATACCACCGTCGGCCAGTTCCAGTACCTCAGTCTCTTACGACACCTGGTACAGGCAGAGAACTATGTTATTCTACTCTGCTGGTACCTCACAGCCAATTGCTGGGTGGCAATTTTAAAGTATTGACAGTTTGTTGTCTCTCAGGTAGAAAGTGAAAAATGAAGAAAGGATTATATAAAAATGCCTGTTTTTAATAGAGAACCAGAATTATGCTTAAAGTTAAACCTTTTATATATCTTTTTTAAATTTACGCCTTTACTAAATAGTGATACTTATAATAAAATAACTTTAAGACGATTTATAATTACAGTTCATTACACTTAAAAAAAAATTATTCGATAATTGATAACATTGCTCTCGACATTGCACAAAGATGTTGTGTCTGAATTTGCTTTTTCTTTTATTTGAAAAAAAAAGAATTACTGCCTACGCTTATTTTAATTTCTTCATAGTTTTTTAATTGGATCATCGAATTTTGGGTAAAATTCTATGGCTCTCATTAAACATATACTTATGGGTTATCAGAAATTGTTACATAAATAGTCATTAAATTACTTTGAAGTGTTCTATTGATAACAAGGTACAACCATTGGCTGTACGTTTAAAACTTGATTTCAAATTCAATAATAATTTATGAATTTTGTTTAATTGGAACGTGTTCGTAATGTACTTAAAATGTATAATTGTATGTTGTTCGCATTCAAATAAACCGATACATTGCTTCTATTGTAAATAATAGTATTAAAAGCGCGCATCACAACGTTTTCGGTAATAATCTGTGTTAATTTATATACTGAGACCAATAATTTGCTTAGAAATAACTCAATTTGCAATCTTATTAGAACTATATTACATTGCGGGAGATAATTTAATCAGTTTGATGTCTCCAAGAAGTATGAGATCGAATTTGGTGGTACATTAAGCGAAACATTTTAATGTTATTGCTTCTGTGCGAAACGTTTCTCAGGTTTATCAACTATTCCCAATAGGGCGAGCCTGTTCTAGGGCGAGGACTGTATTTGTTTACGAGGCTACTATCATTAGCGAGTTATCAAAAGTGTTTGAAAAGAATGAGGTAATATATAATATATATTAATTTCTTTCCAGTGAGTTTGTCAGAGTAGATTAGTACTTCCCACTGCACCAGGTGTCGTAAGAGGTGTATATCCATCCAGGCACAGGGCGGGGATGGGCAGCAGCATCCCCTTAGCGAAATCTGTACGGTTGCCAACACACTTGCCCAGCGCGGCAATTATTGGCAAAATACCTCCTTTCTCGGAGAGGCCTATGTCCAGCAGTGAAATGTCTGGTATGGTAATGATATAGTTTAAAAGACAAGTACATCTGAACTCTACTGGTATAAAATGTTAACATTCATTTATTATGATGGGCCGATTGAGCAAATAATAGTGATCCTATCTTATGCGCCAAGGACAAATATGTATATGATAATATTTGTATTTGTCCTGTGTGTGGGTGTTGTAAATATGTTTTTAAGTATTATATTAGTCATAGTCTCATGTCCACCATACAAATGCTTTGAGTGACTTACCTCGGCTTCAAATATGAGATGTTGTGTGAATATTATTATCTAGCCTAATCCGGAGCAATCCATGCCTCAACCATTTGAATACAGCCGTATCATTCTTTTCTTGAAACAGCTTAGGTAATTTCTGACCCTTCCATAATATTGTTTTTGTTGAATACTAAATGCTTGAATTTTCAGTAACTATAATACAGTCATCGTACTGATACGGTAAATTTCAAATGTCGTTCAAATTTAACCACTAATCTAAAAAATACTCGAAGTTTTCTAATTGTTTTATTTAGTCACTGACTGACTGGCCGATCATTAAATTCTAAGGCACTTCTGACAGACATGAAAGCTTTAAATTTTAAATTATAATAATAAAATATCATCACCATTTGAAGAAGACATAGGTCTCTCTAAGAAAGAAGGTTTTGCGCCCATAATTACCGCGCTGGGCAAGGGTGGTGGTAATCGCAGAGCGCAGCCTCGCACCAGGGATGCTGCTGCTCATCCCCGTCCTCTGTACATAAGCTACACTGTATCAAATGGCAGGGGGAGGTACTATTCTCCTCTTCCTGTACCTCACGGCAAATCTCTATGTAATCGTTACGAATCTTTACACAGTTTAGCAGTAAGTAAGCGATATAGAATTCTTAAGATTATTTGTATTGTCTCTGGGTGTAGGTGATATCTATATACTTTCTTGTTTTTACAACTATATAGAATTTTCAAATAGACTCGAGTATAATATACTTACATATATATATTTTAATTATACTAGCAGCGTTCCGCGGTAAGAGAAGCTGCCCTTTTTTATTAGGTGTCATAGAAAGTAACTGGAGTGGCGGTATATCCATTCTAACTGTCTTAGCTCAAAGCCAAATTAACATTCTGCGATTGCCACCACGCCAACTCAGCTCTTCAATTATGTGCATAATTGTAAAGAATTATTCTTGTAGTGGTCTATGTCCGGCAGTGTACATTCTACATATAATGATGATGTTACCTATCAATTGTTGGTTAAATTACTATTTTATGATAGTATCATTTTAATATTATAACTTAAAAAATATGAAGAATCATAATATAGTTACAGGCCATATTTGTAAAGCCTAATGTAACTACAATTATTGGTGAAGATAACAAACGTTAGATTAAAAAAATAAATCAATTAGTAAGCACACATTTAGTCTTTTTTCATCTATCTAATCTTTCTTAAATAAGTGACCTTTTAAACTTTCGAATGCCATCTGTAAAGAAATTCAAGTTTTTGTTCTTGCACAACGAGATCTTGACGGAGTGTGTAAATGCTTCTAAAGCACGAAGATGACCTTAAAAAAATATTATTTGATTGATTGATTATATTGATTACTGATTGAACCAACAGTCCGCGTAAAATGCAGCATTGGTACCTCACTCTCACCTATTTCTACCGCCAAAAAGCAGTGTCCGCATTGCTGTATTCCGGTTTCAGGGATGAGAGAGGCAGTGAAATTACTGGGTAAATGTAACATAGTATCGTCAGTTCATTGGGTTGGCTAGTGATCCTTGTGATGACATTAGCGTGTATAGGCTGCGATAGCCTTTACCATTAAACGGACCGTATGCTAGTTTGCTACTTTATAATATAAAACAAACCTTCTGAATTGAAGTTATTGTCAAATTATCCAGTAACTTGAAACTGAAACCAGAACACGGCAATGTAAACACTACTATTTGGCGGTAGAAATAGGTGAGAGTATGAGGTTTCGTACGAGGTCTGCGTCAAGTGAAGTCATTGAGAGAAGCCCACATTCAAAAGCCATGAGAACAAAAGTTTATGTAATGTTAATGTGGTGAAAACCAATCATTAAGTAAAAATCAGAAATTTAATTGATGTATGTGGTAGTATGTAGATAGATTATATCGCAGACTGGGTTTATAATCCAATAATTGCGAGAACTATCTAGCAGACCATGCAAATAGGTTACATTTAATCTGTCACCGCGCCTTAGGTAATTGGATTCATAGCCTCCTCCGAGAAATATGGATTCCATTTATAGTCTGCGACGTATTAGTAGACATATACTATTTTTATTTTGATAATAAATTGGATATCCAATCACATAACTATGGTAGGTATGGTAGGTTCATATAATTATGGTAGATAATAAAGTTAGTTGAGTGCTATTGAATAAATCGTTAGACTGGACCGATAGCACATTAGAAATTATCCATATGTTACGCGCTTATTGTATTCGTTCTATCTGAGTATTAAATATATGTATTTGTAATTTCTTTGTTGTGTGATATTCCTTACTGAAATGCTTTAAGTTTTATCTCGGAGTCCGTTCGAAGTATGATTTTTTGTGTGAATTTAAAAATAAAAAAGATGTACCATGTTGCTTCACTGGTACATCTAGGTTGCTACAGGCAGCAGAAATAATAAATAAGTTAAAACCTCTTGGGTGAAGGAGTTAAAATCCCTCTTGATTTGCCTAGAAATATGAAATGATGATGATAACATTTACTATATATCCTCGTTTATTTATATGCCAATATTAATTAAACTCAAATATATAACAGTCGAGCCGTGACGTACCGGCAGAGTAGTATAGTACCTCCCACCGCACCAGGTGTCGTAAGAGGCGACTAAGGTACCAAAATCGACAGATGGCGGTATATCCATCCGGAACACTGCAGCTCAAATTTGCAGCAGCATCCCCGTCACAAAAGCTGCGCCAACACGCTTGCCCAGCGCGGCAATTGTTGGCAACATACCCCCTTTCTTGGGGAGGCCCATGTTCGGCAGTGGTCTTTCAATGGCTGGTATGAAAATGATTACATTACAGTCACAATAAAAATATCGCTAAGGCAAATAACTTACATATAACTAGATTCATTGCCGCCTCCGAGAAATATGAAACCCATTTATAGACAGGACGTATTGACGGCGGGTGAGATTAGTCTATGATTAAGTGAAGGGATCCCAGACCATAAAGGATTGTTACAGCCATAACTTGATTAAGTAGTGTTTCATATGAAATATTGATACCATAATCATTTAAAATCCTTATTGAAAACAATTGGTAACAGAAAATGAATAGACCTGCCGTTAGATTTATTTTTACGGGTTTCCGAGAGGACATTGACCTCTACAAGATATTTACAATGAGATCAAGTGTTGGATATTTGCTCATAATTGCTACGTTGAGCAAGCGTGACGACTGTTGCTGCCCTTCATTACCCTGATGAATTGAAGCTACACTAATTTGGCGTACCTATTTGCCTTATACTACATCTTATATAGACGAAGATACCATTCTACTCAGCCCAAGGCTTAGATACTGTACGGTGTACGGTGTTGTGTAAAATGTAGTAAAATCATGTTAAAATAGTAAGGTACCGGCAGATTGGGGCCGTCCATTATTCACGTGGTTGTGGGGTTTGATCCCCACTCAGGACAAATATTTATGTGATGATATTTGTGTTTGTCTTGTGTTTGGGTGTTAAAAATATGCATTTAAGTATTATATTGGTGATTCCTCTTTTATCTGATGTCTGTAACACAAGTGCTATAAGCGACTTACCACGGAGTCCGGTCAATGTGTGAGATGTTGTGTGAATACTTTTGTCAGGGGAAAGGGGTCTGACAAAAATCACGTAATATCATAAGAGGAGAAGGGGGTCTAATAAGATATCACGTGTATTTATTTTATATGGATATGAATCTCATTTGGTTGAACAAGAGAGAACAAAGGAAACGTTGAAAAAAATTATTTTTCAGAAGGCTGGAAAAGTTCAAGCAGAAGTATGGGACTATATGGTTATTGGCGGCCATGATGTTATAGCAGAATATTTCAAGTCAGATAACATTGCTGAAAGGCTCATTCCAGACTTATCTTCTCCGCACTGGTAAAATGAACATGCACGAGCGCGCCAGTTCAAGTATATTATTGTCTTCCTTTTTTAAAAATATAATTTCTTCCTACCTAATACGAGAAAAAGTGTAAGGTAGGTAGGCTTGGTGTAGCCCTGTGCAGAGTTCTCTTCGATCTATTCTTTCGAAACGCTTCGTTATACCTTCTTAGCCAATTTTGTAGTCCTCAAGTGACCTATGCATTCTGAAGCCTCAAGAGCACGATAGCAAGACCTTTCTTTTGCGTCGGTCTATTGGAATCAACGTATGAAGGATTTAGCAAATTGTCTTATGATATTTATTGTCCTAGATTGCAGAATGATTATCAGCAATTTTTGTAAAGGGCATGCCTGCGGTGTAGATTATACTTCTGTACAAAGAAGAAAGATAAGAGGCATGTAAATTCATGTCACAATCAACCTAATCCGAGCAATAGTCTAGAGATGCACAATGTTCATCTTTCGCGCATCCTCACGTGACAATTGATCGGTAAATTGAGAGATATATTGAATGTGCGTGCAATTGATGTAATGTGCATTGTGCGTAAAAATGATGACACCGAGTGGCTTGATGAAACCGATGCTGATCTTCAACAAAGCACAGTGCCAACAACTGACCTGCAAGATGTTTATCCAGTTGTTAGTGTTGAAGAATGTCTTGCTAATCCGTGGTCCGAGAATAATATGTAATTGATATTTTCATGTACCAATACAAATATATATTTCGCATGATTAATACTATTCGTTTATTATTACTTGTATGCCAATCAAAAATAACCTGCAACCTTTCTGTCTAGACATTTTCATCATAGTCCTTAATCTCAGAATAAAATAAGATTTTACTTGATACCTATAACTAAAGGTAATATTCAGAAAATTTTAAGATTCTTTGTAGGTATTAAAAATACACGTAATGTTGGATGGGGGAGGAAATCTTGAATCTCACTACTTATCACCAAAGGGGAGGGTGGGGTCGAAAAGTACTATATAAAAGATCACGTAATTAATGGACGTCCCCATTGCTGTGAGGTACTTACCCCTGTACTAGGTGTCATAAGGCGACTAAGGAACCAGAACAGACCGATTGCCTGTAGGCAATTGGTATGGATTGGACAATTATGGGCTAAATTTCCCGTTTCTTAGGAGGCTTCTTTCTAGTAGTGGACCTCTATTGTCTGTTATGATGATGATGGTGATGAAAACAGTAGGCAGTCATCGTGATCTACATACGCTCGCAGTATTGCTTATGTATTACTGCTGGATTAGCAATAACTTTGTGGCTAGATAATTATAATAATAATAATTCACATTAGATATATCTAATAAGACCTAACCCCGAGATAAGTCGCTTAAAGCACTTGTGTTATGAGCATTACACAAAAGAGGACACAAAACACTCAGGCACAAAACAAATTCAAATATACAGCATGTAAATATTTCTTCTGGCTGGAGATCCAACCCACGATTTTTGGTGAAAAAGGTAGGAACAATACACAAATGGAGAACATTATCAAATATTACGTCACAATAGCTAATTCTCGCGGCTATGAATTGGAATTCGTTCAAAACTTGCAAAAATTGTTTGTGGCAATCATTTATTTTACTCCTAATGTGTAGCAGACATGTGCAATTAAAATCTAGTCAGAACTACTCTCACAAACCACAATTTTGTGACCCACTTCAAAAAAAGAATAAGTATATATCCGACTGTATGATTTTATTTTTGTATGTATGTTACTCGATATCTTCGAGAATTGTGAATTGATTTTGATTATTTTTTATTTGAACGGGTAGACCCCGATATGGTCCCATTGACGCGAAGTTAGGAAGTGATCGAGGAAACCCTCGTATTATTTAAGACTACATATACAAGCATTAGCCTCTGATACTCATCATTTTGCTAAGCTAATGATACAAGATATATATAATACTAATGTGTAAGTAAAAGTGTAAGTAAATATTATAAGCTTATATTGATTATTATTCTCGAGATGCTATGAGTTGCAAAAATAAAAAAAGTCGTAATATCACAAAACGAGCACGAGGTACGTTTTATATGTGCTTTGGAGATATTGCGAGTTAAATTTAGAGTGCTGTCGTCCGCGCGTATAGCAGTCTAGCGTAGAAACGTGCGCGTTAGTACATCAAACCAATTGGTAGAGTACGCTGCTCATTGTTTCATTGATAAACGGGGCCGATATGTACTTTACTTTCGGTTTCATTAGATAAGCGGTGCGTGTATTAGGGCAATCCGATAAGTACGATGCACTTCGGGTGCGAAAACATTGCGGCCGCTTGGCTCCTACTTTGCGAACTACTACAAGTCTGCTATTTCTATTTCGTTTGATAAACGATTGCATATCAAAGCAATTCAGTGAGGACGACGTTCTTCCAATTAAATCATTAGACGTTCACCTATCTCATGGAGCCTTTGGGCAAGCCCAAAGGCTCCATGAGATCCCACTTTTATTGTTGCGAAAATAATAAGTTTTCGATCGGATTTGAGAAAGCCTAAATTCTTTCTTGCTTAAACTCTCTTTAGAAATATTGATTCATTTTCTTATTTGCCTATATTTTCTAAGACTATATCTTCATTCGGTTTAGTCTCATTTGAACGGCACTGAGTTATTAAGGTCTCTTTTTTTAGATGGTCTACCCATTATTAATCAGTTATTTTGTAGGGAAGATACACAAGACGAAATAAAGTTTTTACAGAATAAATATTTTATTTAATAAAATTACCGTCGGTTTATTATAAATATAATAGAACTGATTTAATTTGTCATAGTTTAATATTTTGTGTAAAAAAACCAAAATATAAAAAAATACACGTTGTAGTGCTGTTGTATTTATTACTTTTATAAAACATACAATAATTATATTAAAATATGTAAGTGTTATTAAAACAATATTTCAAAATGTGATTAGGAAGACACAGGAATAATTAAGATTTTTAAGTACAAAATCGAATCAAAGTTTTAGCGTAATAAAATTAATGAATACTAATGGTTTTTCTGAAGTTTCTGACTTGTTTTTAAGTTCAAGTCGACGGTGGATCTCAGGTAGGATAAAAATGACGATTAAAAAGTTTTGCTTAATTTCTTTCGTTCTAAATCTGCGGGCTAATTGTAGACAAAGATTAAATTCTATCGCCAACAAATTTTACAACAAACTTCCCGCATTTACCTTTCCCATCTATATATATAACTATGTATATTTTATGAATATAGAAGCTAGAAGCTGGAAACTAGAGATATTTATCTATTTTTCTCCGTCACCTTGTTTTTTTATAAGACTAGTTCTTCGTACGAGAGAATATAACGTTTTCCGCTCAATTCACTGCCTCTCTCTCCCTTTAAGCGATATAGCTATGCGAGAATTTTGGCGAGAAAATAGGCGAAAATGAGGTAAAAATTGGTATACTGCTGGTAAAATTATAAGAGAAATTTGTACCCATTATATAGCGGTACTCATCCAAAAGCTTTACTAGAACTTCGCAGTTGCCTTACTCATGATTGTAGGCATTTCTACTGTTGGTTAGACTTTCCAACATGCCTTGTTGAAGCAGATTATCCGGGGATAAAATCCGTCGATTTTTAGTAAAGAGATCTGTGCCATTATACTATTGACTCCATGAAATATAAACTAGTGCACCGCTAGAAAATAAATGTAATTTATTCAGGTAATATAGAACGTCGCATGAGGCAGGTAATATATATATATATATATATTAGTAAAGAATTATATGCAATATACAACAAATTACTATATTTTGATACGTTTTCTTTTCATATTTAACACATAAAAGTTCAGTTTTCGAACTTTAATAGCACATGAATAGGATAATAATCGAAGAAAAATTATTTGATAGATACTTTTCTTAATTGAAAACATCTAGCAAATTCTTTAGTTCAACCATTTCGGAGATTAGCTGGCACAAATACACCAACTTAAACATACTTAATTAAAGTAGGCATTAGAAGTACTCTCGATTCATCAATAAAATATAAATAATAACATTAATATTTCCAAGAAGGATTAAATAAAAGTCCTATTTATAATACAAACGACCTTGATGACCCGAGTGTTCATCACCAGAATGGGTTGCATAGATAATAACACATAGTTCTTTTTATTAGGGCTACTTTAAACTAGTTTATTTTCAGAGCTATTAAACAGAGAGAAAGAGTTATAGTTACCTTACAGTAACCTTTTTCAAGAGCGACAAAGTTGTAATCGGTTTTTGAAGTTATTACACAACCCTCAAATAATTTTAAATCCGTTACAAATATATTTATGCATAGTAAATTTAAAAAAGAAGTATTATATACATTTAGTATGCAACTACAAATCATCATGATCATATCAGCAGTTGGTCTAATAATGCCTATCTAAGAAAGCAGGAATTTTCCCTTTAATTATTCCCGCT
Organism: Heortia vitessoides; assembly: GCA_020976665.1. Lineage (NCBI taxonomy): Eukaryota > Metazoa > Arthropoda > Insecta > Lepidoptera > Crambidae > Heortia > Heortia vitessoides. The sequence continues at coordinate 7,761,669 of JACJUM010003129.1, forward strand.
CTGGGCAGGCCTGTTGGCAAACTCAGAGCGGAGCTTCGCTTTAGGGATGCTGCTGCCTAACCTACTGTCATGGGTGGATAAACAGGAGCAGACAGAATTACAAATATCTGATGACAACATATTTGATTTTATACAATGAAATGATCCATTTCTATACGAGTTACGTTAACGTTCTATACTTTAAGGAAATGAAAACCATCCTATATATTACAGGAAAAGGACGTTTAATTGCTCAACGAAGCCATCAAAAAACCGGCAATGACAATAACCGCATGTATACGGTGTGTAGAAAACAAGTCTGAATATATTATTAAATGTTTTTATTTTAATCTTAATTAAAATGTTAATATAACTAATGTTAATATAACTAATCTTTATAATTGATTTTGCATTTTATAATACATTTTGCATTATTGGGATAAAAATACACTGTACATCTAACGGCCAACTGACCAATAAACTTAGAATGCACGATAAATTGGCTTGATTAGAAAATTATATTTTTTCAAACGACTATGTCATACCTACTTTTACTTTTTTATTTCATCATCATCATCATTGCAGCCATTGGAAGTCTACTGTTTGACATATCCTCCTCCTCAAGAAAAAGGGAATATTGCCTATAATTGCCGCTCTGGACAAGTGTGTTGGCAATCGTAGAGCGTAGCTTTCGCGACAGTGATGCTGCTAACCATCCCCGTCCTGTGCGAACTATACTAATGCGGATTGATATACCGCCATCTGTCGGTTTTGGTACCTTAGTTCCTCTTACGACGCCTGGTACAAGGGGAGGTACTATTCTACTCTGCCGGTAACTCACGGCTTTTTTTTATTTATTGGTAATAATTAAATAATGTATCCGAATTTGAACAGTTGTAAGCTATACACGAGGCATACTCTAGTAGGTATTGTATTCGCATATTCATCATTTACTTCGCTTAGAATACGTCCGCTTAGAACCAACGAATATGCATGAAGCGTCGACGAACTATTTAATAGTATTATTGTTTGCGACCAGTTGCTTGCTCGTTTTTCTTTTACAAATGATGGTTGAACAGGATTTTTTATAAGACCAGATTGACAAGCATGCATACAGTCCAAGTGATAGAACCACAGACTATAGAGGTTTGTAATATCACAAGGCAGAGTAGAATAGTACCTCCTGCTATACCAGCTGTCGTAAAAGGCCACTGAGCGACCGGAACCGACAGATGGCGGTATGTCTATCCGAAGCAGTGTAGCTCTAATAAAACAGGCCGGGGATGAGCAGCAGCATTTCTGTCGCAAGAGTACTCTCTGTGGTTGCCACTACGCTTGCCCAGAGTGACAATTACGGGCAAAATTACCCCTTTTCTTCCAATTGTACGATATACGATCTGATAATGACATGACTAAATAAAGCATAACTAATAACATTTTCAGGAATACGTTACACACTGCAACCACTGAAATCCAGCTAAAAAATAAACCGAAACATTCTCCAGTTTGAAACACAAAGTGAAACTCTCATATGCAAGTAATTAGTGCTAATAAAATTATGAAAGCTCCCAGCAGAATTACCCTCATGCTCTGTGAAAAATTACTAAAGACATTAGCGTTTGCGAAATCCCCGCGAAATGCGGACGGCGCACCAACAAAGATTCAGAAAATATGGCAGCTGCCAGCCAGGGGTAGCAGCTGACATTGAAGCAGTAAACAAAAAGGCATGTGTTAACTGAACCTCTATGAAACGTGTATAATTTTAAATTTAAATACGTAGTTATCAAATGCTTTAGCTAGGTTTAATGTGATTCAATATTTAATTTATTTAAAAATAGCGATAAATTATCTCGTACATTGAAGCTTAAAACAATCGCATTACAGACATCAGTCAAAATGTGAATCACAAATATAGATCTCGTTCATTTTCATTCATCATATAAAGTTTTTGTGGGTGGAGATCGACCCCACGGCCTTTAATATACAAGATATGAATACTATCGAATACGCCAACGGGCCTGTCAAATAATATTCCGGAATAATAGTTCATACATCCTTGCGGCAACCGTTTTCAAATGCTTGCACGTAACCGAAACTGCATTTTGAAGTCGCGAAGTGAACGCGAACATATTTAACGAGATAGTAATTAATATCGCGAAAAACAAAAAAGCGGCAACCCTGAGTGGAGACAAGTTTGAAAAGTGTTAACATTTATTACTGTTATTTCGGTGAGTTAAGGCACCATTCATCCGTTTTATGGTGCACAATGCTGAACATGTTTTTGAACTTCGTTCTTGCTTATCTTCCTCTAGACTTATTTTCCAAATAACCACCTCTTCGCCGTGATTTCAAAAGGCTACCTTAAAGTATTGCGATAAAGGGAGATAAGCCCGGTATTTACGGGCGCTCACTCTAAAAGAATTTCGGGATAAATAGCGATGCTAAGGTACTATGACATATTTTTTCGGGACGCAAACAATGTTTGGGACATAATCAACAAAAGAACAGTGTATATAAACGAACTCATAAATCTACGTGTTATATTACTGAAAGGAATTGCTAAATAGTTATGAGTGTACTTTATATTGTAGCATTGCTTTTTTACTACGTCATTGATTTGTCAATTACAAAGTATGGATTATCCCACGTCCATCATAGTAGTTACTTAACCTCTTTGGTCTAAGTTATTTCTTGTTACAAATAAGCTCACAACGCTTCTTACCCTAATAACATTAGTAAACTCAAACTTGCGTCATTTAATTTATTCATTAAGATAACAAGAATATTACTTTATTAAAATTCTGTTTACGGTTCGTGATACATATAATACTTAAATGACTATTGACCCCGGTGAACTAATAGAAGGTAAAATATACATACATTCATTCAAACATAACGCCTGTGTCCCATCGATGTAGGCAGAGTCTATGGATCTCCACTTGTTACGATCTTGAAATACCTCTCTACATATATGCTCTAATAAGTCTTTTCATACACGCTCGTTTATTCTTGGTACTTCTGATCTGGCCCTTCTTTAACACCTCTTCTTCACCTGGTTAAGATATGTTCGCCTAGGTCGTTCTAAACCAACTCTTCCATTCACTTCCGCTCTATATATATGTGCAATCGTTCTACTCTTATCCAACTTTTTACATATCGAAATTATCTCAACATTCCTTTCTCTTTTGTTGTCATAACATCATTTTTTACACCTCATCGATCTATTATCACACTGTTCTTTAATCTTTCTCTCAAACTTACACCATAAATACTTCGAAGTGCGCTCATTTTAACAGCATTTATTCAATTCGTGTGCTTTTTCTACCAAACCCAACATTCACTATCATATGTCTTGGCTCAATACACCTCTATAAACAACCAGTCGTGTTTTTTTTTTGACACATTTGACTGCCTATAAAAGCATGTAAGGCTCCATTGACTGTATTTCCAGCAATTACTCTCTGCTCAATATCTTCTTCATACTTCGCATCTCTCGTAAAGTAGAAAAGTAGACAGTCGTCGTTTTTGAATAATTATCATATAATTACCGACATCCGATCTAACATAATTACCGATACCTACCAGATTTTAAACCTATGTTTTCTGAAAATACGTTTACACCAGCCAACAGAAAAGAATTTACAGGAAAAACTGGCGGGTAAAGGTTCCATCAGCATCTAGCGCTAACAGATTATTGTCTTAAAAGGAGTAGTATACAAATCGATTTCATATTATTTTTTTCATTAATATAATAATCGTTAGCAGAATACAGTTTATATTATAAGCCTTCCCAAGATATGAGGATTATTTTTTGGAGGAATTGCCGCGCTGCACAGGCATGGTCGCAATTGCAGAGCGCAGCTTTGCGAAGAGAATTTGTTGCCCATTCCCACCTTGTATTTATGCTGCGTTGTTTCGGAAGGATATACCACCATATGTCGATCACAGTTCCTTAATTGCCTTGGTAAGTAAGAAGGTATTATTCTACTCTACGGACACCCCACGGCAAACGCAATAAAAATGATATTTATAGTGTATGTAAAACAAAAACATATTGTTTACTATAAAATATTCTATCAATTAGTATCATCTATCAGCCGTGGGGCTGCTGGGCACAGGCCTTTCCAAGTGATCTTTAATAGAACTGGTAGCTTGCGAACGTCTTATTTCCAGAACGTTACTGCTCCTTCAGTCATCAATTGTGCGTACTTTGTATCCCACCCATTGCCGCTTCAACTTGCTTAGTTAAGTTATAATATGGCAGTTGAAAAAATGTTTAAAAAACTCCTTCGATCGTCACCTTTTTTTTCAAAGAGACATATGAAAGATTTCGAGAGCACGTTGCAGTTTCTGTGATGTAATAGAAAGTCACATAACCAAATGCCAAATGCTATTGTTTAAAAGCATTAAGTGTGCGTGTGTGTGTGAGTGATTATGAATATATTAAATCTAGCAGAGGCTTAATTTTCCTTTATCTACCTCATATATGTACATAATAGCTTAGCCATGAGAAGTTTTACTAGACAAGATTTTATAAATTGAAGACTTATTTAAGTGCTACAAACCTCGAGGAAGGTTTCTACAACCCTCAGAGGAACTATCGGGCTGAGAGCGCGATTAGTCCGGCACTTGTAACAAAAACCTACATTAGTTTTCACATTAGTCGGTAATGCAGTTCCGAGCTAGTTGCTAAACTTTGTTGCTAACACAATCCCTAACGAAGTCTGACTCGTTGTTGGCCGGCTGAAATTAATTTTGCATTTATTTCGCCTTTTGCATGGTTTAAACGATGTGTTGATTGTCTGCCAATTATCGTTGAAGTTTGAAAACGGTTGCTTTCATCAATTGAAACAACGTTGCATTAAGATACGGTTGAAGATCCAAAAGCTCGACCTTTTCGAAATTTATTTACAAAAACCCGTGTCAAATGGGTATTAGATGTTAATAATAAACGTCACCCCGGATTTATGTACCTACCTATAATCTATTTTTAATAATGATAATGACCTTTTTTGATCTAAATCTTTCATATAAAACGCCCATATTTAAAATTTGAATTACCACAAATATTTAAAGAATATTTGACAATAAAACTACTTATTTAACGGCTTTAAAATAAGGTTCATTTAACTTTTTCAAAACAAATTGAAACATTCCTTACCTTGCGACAAAATTGCCGCAAGGTAAGGAACGTCGAATAAAGCATTAAAAAAAAATTAATGAACCGCGTTGTGTTTCAAAGCCGTTAAAATGTGTATATACGTGTGAACACGTAAAAATATTATAATGATTAACAATTATTGTGACAGCAGAAGTACCTCAGCCTACACCAGGTATCGTAAGAAGTGACTAAGGTACCACAGCTCAGAGCCAGGTTGGAGATCAGCAGCAGCCCCCCGTCACGAAGCCACGCTCTGCAATTGCACCAAGCCTGCCCATCGCGCAATTATGGGCTCAATTCCCCTTTCTCAGGAAAGCCTATGTCTATCTAGTAACAGTAGTAATAGGTCGTCTAATGGCTGATATTGTGATGGTTATTTTTGTAAAATATCTAATAGTCTTTTTTTTAATTGTATTGGGAGGAATACATGAAGTATTCTGGATAACTTATAATATAAGCCATGTCTCTCTCTCATAACTATATTTGTATTAAAATGTAGCTAACATATTTCACACATGAGTATTATTCGAGGTGTATGTTTTTTAATAATGTGTATTCTAAAGAAATCTGAACACTTAAAATAAATACTTGGTCAATATTTTTTTATAATAATACGGATAAATGTTGCCTTAGAACAATTGCTTTTACTAAAATTTTATCTAAATAATTTACTAGCGACCCGCCCCGACTTTATCTGCGTGAAGATAGATTAAATTTCTTCCTGTTTACCCCGTTACATTTTTGAGATGCCTAATCTAAAAAACTACCACAATGCATACAAATAATATTCACACAAAACTCACATACATTGAGATGTGTTATTAGGTAACAAAAATATCCCTCTATTATACTTCCCGAACCCGTTAATTCTGCTAAAACTGGGTCAAAAAATTACAAAACACAGATCCAAATTGCAGTTATCGCATTATATCCCAACGATTTATTTTTATCTGATAATAACTAATTGGAAACATTTCCTTCAGACTTAAATTTCTGTTACCTATTTCTGGCGGACCACTTGACTTTTGTGTATCAGGTACGTAACCTAAATAAAACTTATGAATACTATACATGTGATGAATGCTTAGCGGCAAAAACTTGTTCATAATATTTTACTGAAAGTATTCCTTGTAAAATCAACCAACTAGCGATATTCACAATTCAATCAAACTTATTTCAAAGAATAAGTATTCTTCTTCCTAACTTTCATTTAAATTTCCTAACCAACAAAACTGGAGGGGCTATTACAAAGGCGAGCACAGTTACTGTCAAAACCATATTTCTCAGGACTTTGTAAAACAAATTGAATAAAAAACTGAAAGCCACAGCTTAATCTGGCCGAGACATTGAACCCAGGAATAATCTTGTTTACTCGGACTGGTTTAATAAGATTGCGGCATGAGATGTCAACTGCCTTGAATCAGAGAGCTGTTGGGAAATTCACTTTGAAATGATAGCCTACTTTTACGTTTGCTGCGGCGATGAAAAAATTATTTTGCAAGTGCATTTTAATGGTTGTTCTTGGGAAATGATTTCTTCTGACATCACTATTTTTGTTATTTCAGCAAGGTCTCTTAAGTGCTTATTCATATCTTTTATAAGAGCCCAAGGTATAATTTAGTATAAAAATCGTACTGAATCAGATGAAAACCTTGCAAATTACTTAAAATATGTATTTTTGTCTATAATGTTTGCCTTAAAACGATTCCAATCTTATTTTCAAGTCTACAATTTTTTAATTAATTTGTAATATAACTAGTTTTAATGAATACATTTGGAAGTGGATAACCATGTTTTCTATTTACTTTTTTGTTAAGTAGAACATTTTCGGTCTTGTTAAAAGTATTGGAGCTGACAGCACGCATTTAACAGTGCCAAATTCGTGATTATTAAAACAAACAGGAATAGCCATGCCACATTTGAGCTATTGTGAGTGTACTACATTCGTAATGACGCGAAACGACATAATTGAGTAGCGATGGCAGTCATTATTGGCAAGCTTCGACTAGCAGATCTGATCAACTGTACATGTACAATGTGCTGATTTAATTTGAATACATATGTATAAGCGAGAACGTATTTTGTGTCTATTTACATGTATTATTATGCAATGTATGGGACTACTGATAACACCTCTTTTACTGATAACTTTTTTGCGGGAAAGCATTTTGTAGTTGCTGGAATTAAAAAATAGATTCTGTCTGTTTTTGAATTTCGATTTATTGATCATATACTTCCAAAGTTTTCCAATTGGTTCAATCATCAGGAGTTTTTTCCCATAATTGCCGCGCTAGGCAGGCCAGGCAGTAAATTTCAGAGCGTAGCTTCGCACTGAGAGCTTATCCTTGCTCTGTTGTTTGATTGATTGACATAATTTGTGCTGGATATATAGCCATCGGATCGATTCTTATTATGTTGCATTATTGATTACTATTTGCTTCAATCCATATATAATCATAACATCCGCAGGCTAACGGTGAGCCTTGCTGTACCGGCAGAGAAAAATAGTAATTCCCACTATACCCATTTCTACTGTACCGATTTCTACTATTCCCACTGTACCGATTTGCCATAAGAAATGACTGAGGTACTGAAACAACAGACCACGGTATTATTATATCAGCCACTGGAACACCACCATTGGACATGGGCTCTCCAAGAAAGGAGGCCCTTAATTACCACGCTGGGCAAGCGTATTTGCAATCGCAGAACATAACTTTTTCGACGAGGATGCTGCTGCCCATCCTCTGCCTGTGCCTTTGAGCTATAGACGTAGAGCCATTTTCAATGGACGTACCGGTCTTTATGGTCGTTTATAATGGATGTATCTGTCAGTTCTAGGACCTTAGTCGCTTTTTACAACACCTGGTGCAGGGTTTGCAATCATCAGTTAGGGAGCACTCATTGTATACAACGTATATATAAGAATGTATATACTGGTAATACTTGAACTGTGCCAAATATGTACATCGTGATTTTATCAAATAAATATTGCCAAAATGCTTCTCACATTAGCGTAACGGGCGCACTATTTGTAATGTCTCCGACGAGACCATTGACCGGGAATGGAGCAATCATTATCGGTGACCATTGACGTCCGACCCCGAGACCAAATTACATTTTACCAGATTGTGAGATCGCGTAAATTGCGGCCATCTTCTTCGTTTTTACATCGTAATTTTAAAATTATATTTGCTTTGATGTGGTCATAACTCAGAAATTAAGATTCCAAGTTTTGATTGAATTAATAGGAAATGAATGTTTTATTTTACATACAACTAGCTAACCCAACCCGAGAAGTTGTTCTCTCTTAAATAAATAAATTATAAATTGTCAATTAATAATAACTATAATAATCATATATACTTGTTGGAACTGTGTATTAAAATTGATTATTATATCATTAATATTAGACATCGTTTTTCTTTCATACTAACATTGTCTTTTAACTATTTATATGTCCTATCATCGGTGACTGTCGTAACAAGTGTGAAGCATGAAAATGTATTTCGAATGATAACTTAAAAACTATAACTATAACCAAATTTCAAATATACAAATTTGTGTACACCTAATTCGTATCTCTAGAATAATTCACGTAAAATTTTTATACTGGATCGCGAAATTAATTTTCTCTTTTTTGGGAAACTCTCTTGTGGTTTTGTTTGGTGGTACCAAAATTTTGACTATATCATTACAGGATCCATTTAGTTACATATAGTTCGGTAAACCACTGTTCCAGATATATTTGATTTAATGTTATAAAAAAGGTCAGCATATTTGTTTTATCATTGTTTTAGACATTATTCTGGGAAATCATGATTTTGAGGTCTGTTCCACATTCTAATTTTGGATCAGTAATAAATAATAAAATAGGGTTAAAGGTAAACTAAATGTATACTTGGGTCCTTCACATTTTTGCGTGTCACCGTAAATAAAAGGTACGAGCATATTTAAGTTCAGATATAGAAGGATATATTCCAAATTGTTTTAGTTAAGAAAAAAAAGCAAAATGATCACTAAGTATCTTCTATTTGCTTCTTTTTCTTCATCCTGTGTAAGAATAAACACCGAGACTACATCTTTTTTTCTTACATCCTATTTTTTATCCTATTATAATCTTTATCTCACTTTCATTCCATTTCTATATAACCATTTCAATTCTAACATTTGCTACCTCACGTATCGCTAGTCGTCGTCGTCTTTTGTCTTCTATTCTAGGCTGGAATTGGTCAATTTTTTTTTTTTATTTGAATTACATTTTTTGATGCGGCACTGTGACAGGGATGATTGATTGAAACATAAATTACGTCATAAAGATCAAGGTAAGTAAATTGGACTAAAGTGGGTGGGACGATCACTACGAATGCTATCTATTCTGTTGGGACTGTAGAAAAGGGCTGTAGCATCTAGAGTTATATCGAATGTTGGCTTATAAGGCGAGCAAGACTTTTTTCAGCATCTTCATTTTGGTATTTTTGCCGTTTCTGCAGGTCAATAGATTTTAGCCACATAAAAATATATTGAAAAAAAACTAATAAATAATAAATTACAAAACATCTCATACATTGACCTGACACCGAGGTAAGTCACTTACACCACTTGCGTTACGGACATTAAATAACATAGAAATCACAAATACATACAATACTGTATTTGACATATATATATCATCCAGAGATGGAACAAAAACAAATATTTATTATAATAACATTTGCCCTGGGTAGGACTTAACCTTCAATTTACAACCTCGCTAGTTATATTTAGTCTTTATTTACAATCAGCTATGAGGTACCGGCAGAGTAGAATAGTACTTCCCCCTGTACTAGGTGTCATCATCATCACAATTACAGCCATTAGAAATACACTTCTGGACGTAGGCCTCCCCAAGAAAAAGGAAATTTTGCCCATAAATGCCGCGCTGGACAAACGTGTTGGCAATTGCCGAGCGTAGCTTTCGCAATGGGGATGCTGCTGCCCATCCCCATCCATTTTAGCTACACTGTCTCGGATGGATATACCGCCATCTGTAGGTTCTGATGCCTTAGTTGCCTCTTAGGACACCTGGTACCGAGGGAGGTACTATTCTACTGTGCCGGTACCTCACGGGACGACGGTGTCGTAATAGGCAAATATGATACCAAAACCGATAGATAACGGTATATCCATCCGAAACTATGCAGCACATTAATGCACAGGGTGGGGATGGGCAATAGCATCACTATCACGAAAGCTGCGCTCTGAGATTGCCAACATGCCCAGCGCGGCAATTATAGGCAAAATTCCTTCTTACTTGGTAAGGCCTATGTCCAGCAGTGGACTTCCAATGGCTGGTATGATGATGAAGATGAGAATCTTCCGACATATTGCATGTAAGTTCCATTAAAGTTGACTTTTAAAGAAAATGTCTGTTAAATTACTGTTAGTCTAGTAATAGTTCTTCGGCATGAATTCTAATACGAAAACTTCTAATACCAATTCAAAACGTCTTCATTGGTTGAAATACCTGTGGCGTATTATGCCAATATTAAATCACCTAAACTGCGGAACTCCCTCAGCCACAAACGTCAAACTTGCTCGCGGTTCAGAGGATTTCCCTAAGCAGTCTGCTGTCGTGAATATTCATAAAGGTGGAATATTTACTGAGGTCATCTAAAAGTCCCTAGGCCTCGGTCACCGCTGGCCAAAGTTCTGATAATTGCACCTGGAGTCTTAGCTAAAGACTATTGAACCACAAAGATATATATTTGATATTAATATTGTTAGTTTCCTTTAAACTTAGTTATTATTATTACTACTGGCAACTCTAAGTATTGAAAGAACAGAGATTTAAACATTAACCCCAAATGGAAAAGATAATTTATTAACCTGAAACATATTATTTTCGTAAACAAAAAAATGTTGGTACCTACAAATATGGTCATAGCGAAATTTTTAATTTCTGCCACTGTTATATCTATTTTTTATAATAATTATCTATTTTTTATATTATAAATCTATTTTTTATATTATGCAGCGCTGAACTTCAATAATATTGAATTTCAGCGCTGCATAATATAAAAAAATAGATTTACTTAAAAAATAAAAGAAAGATTTGTTGGAATAGAGTGTAATGTAAACATGTAAGAGACTGGAAACAATTCGAGCATATTAATATTAATATCATAAATGCTAAAGTTTGGACGAATGGATTTAAAGTCTGGAAAATAGGTGAGGTGATTTTTAATAGAAGGTCAAGAAGGTGACCTTTATAAACAACGTTCACGTTTTAATTAAGTTATCGGCAGCATTATCATATCAGCCGTAAACCATCCACTGCTACCCATTATTCGTCTAAGACGTTTAGGAGATTTTTGTCTATGACTACCATGAAAAACAGGTTTAGCAGGCAGTGTAGCTGCGCAACAGGAAAGCGATTGGCCTTTTAAAGTTTTAGCTACGCTGTTGCCAATGAATATACAGCCACCTTTCAGCACTTCATGGTAAAGTTGTATATGAATTTTTACACCAATGAAGTAGTGTAGCTAGTATGAATATAAATTAGTCTTGCTCATTCAGATGTCATTTATCGCAATATGCATAATACTCGTAAGTAGGTCATATATTTTAATCACCGGCGCAATTTTCTCCGCAGAGCACATCTGAATTTGACATGTTGATAAAGGTGGGCACTCGCATTAAAATCCGCTCATTCGTAAAATCAAATTTCCGTGACAACAAACGGGCGCCTATAAAAAAAGTTTTACGACGCACTCGCGACGTACCTGTAGGTACGAGTCACAACAAATTAAACAGGCTGAATTTAAACTAGAATTGTCACTGCTCAAGAATGCAAAGCAGGTACCCGCACGAAAGCTTTGTCTACTTGCGAGAAATATAGCCGGCTTGAAAAGGGTTTGCTACGTCAACCTGCAGCGTTTCAAGACAAGATAAGATATTACTATTGTTGAGGTCTACGTAAGTTCATCATAATAATAATTCATGGTGGAAACAACCCAGGCAACCACTTAGCATATTCGGTGTCTACACATTGTTCCTGTACTTTTTAATGATAAATTGTATTCACATCAAAGTATTTACAAATGCACGGAGAGTAAAAGCTTTTTTCTTTTATATTACTAAGTCGACAAACCAGCATACGCGTGATAGTAAGCGCCACCGTAGCTTGTTGACGCTCGTATCACAAGCGCCACTGCCAACCGACTTGAAGATATTATATCACATCACCCATTAATTTCACAATGCCTCTTTCACTCATGATCCTAGGCATTTGAGTTTATCGGTGTACATACGATTACAAATCAACTTACGCTAATATATCAAATAGTTCCCAACACAATCACAACTAGTTGTAATTAGATTTTGACGAAGTACAAATTAAGATCAGACATTTTTAAAAACTATGATGGAAAAGCGGTATTCCATTTTTATGAATTAATTTACAAAAAACAAATTTAATTCAGTTAAATAAATATCTTATCTTATCTAACCTTAAAGTGAAATGATATGGGTTCGATTTCTGACCAAGACCATGTTTAAAAAGACTATTGTTATATTGATTTAAGTTCTTAATTCGCTCAGTTTAATCATAGTCCCTATGATAATATATCAATAATAAAAGAATGGACAATATAAGACAGGTTAGATAGCGTAGATGGTAGTGATCCTATCTTGTGAGAAAAATGATAAGTCTGTGATAAATACATATTTGTGTCCTTGTTGTCTGATATCCGTAACACAAGTGCTTTAAGCGACTTATCTGTGACAAATAGTGTGCATTTATATTTTATAATTAAACAGTATACACAATAGAGATTGTTCCTTGGATGGAAACCAGTATACATTGTTTTGGTTCCAATATTGCACTTTTCCTTGAATAGAAACCAGAGACAAAGAATGCACCACTAACATGCCTTATTCACGATGTAGCGAAATTCGAACATGCGTTCTTTGCGTTGCAACCAGAACACTTAACCATTTACCTCTGCAGAGTAAAAATACAGTTCAGTATATTTACAGTAAATAAAAGTATGAAATGAATGAAAGAGTAAAGAGATAAAATAAAAAAGGAATTCGGAAAGATATGGGTACCAAGGTATTTCGTTTTGGTACAATCAGTAAAGAACGTTTAAAATTTACATAGGCTCATTGAAACGCTACAAAAAAGGAGGAAAACCATTCCAATAAATAAGTACTTAAAATTTATTGTCTCATTTCTACGCCCAATAAATCGCAGTCGACTCACAAAGCTCGTCCCAATATTACCTATGTCAATAATGTCGCAAAAATATTTCATTTTGTTTGCTTAAGACAGCTGGGGCCGGCCTAGTTTCGTCCACCGTGTGGAATTTTGTTCCAACAGACAATTCTTGGAAATAAATAGTAATACAACATTTTAAGAGAACGTAGTTTAGTAGCTAAATAACGATACTTTAAAAAATAAGTATGTAGGTACTCAGGCAAATTGAATGACTTTGGGTATTTTGTGTCTTCATTTTGGATAAAAAGATTTTTTTTTGAGTGCTGCACCATTTTCCTTTGATTGCTGCACATGTCTTGTTATGCAAAACTACATACTTTGCCAAATATAAGGTTTATGACAATAGTGGATATAAAAGAAAATCAGGTTAACTTTACACTAAATAATAAGGCAAATTGGTTTGCAAATACGAAGTTTATTTAATAACAAGATAAACAAGAAGGTTATTCATTAAAATCCGTATTTATGAACTTTTGGTGCATTTTGATACATATAAAAGAAAGTTTACGACCACTTTGAAAAACAAAATCTGGATAATTTACTTCCCTTTCAAAATTATTGACAGAGAAATATATAATTACAACTTAATACATTTTATTTTTATATGTAATAAAAATAAAAATTCAATTCTCATTCTTTCAGATATCTGCCTTAAATTTTCACACAAATAAATTTTCAGACAGAGAATTAGCACAAGTTTTCCAAGAAGCTCTTAGTCTCTCGAAGCACAAGTCTTGCAAGAATTGTAACTTTGAGGGAGGAAAGACATTACACACAAAAGACATAGAACATAGAGTTTCTATTACCCAATCCTAACCTAAACAATCACTGCATTGATAATTTAGCTGACCGACTGCGGGATAGTCGATCTACTGATTTGGTTTGCTGTCAGCCCATGACCCAACAGGCTTGAAGTTATCTCTCAGACTATACGGAATCGATTACACCAGGCTGGATGACGAGCAAGAAGATCTTGGCAAGCACCTTTCAATACACTAGTGGATAGTAGGTACAGTGGACTAGGCTCTGCCAAAATGAAGAAGATGAAAAAGAAACCGGACTTCATGCATAGGAGGATCTTTTGATATCATTATACTCTGGTATAGCCAGTGGTTGAGGCATGTTGGACTAAATAAGAACCTTCTCTTATTAGATGTTTTGAACAAAGCCTCCTTTTTCTATAAATATTAAGCTATATTCACATTAGCATAGAATAAATCACTTTTACTTTTATTTATTTTTCTTTTACGCAATGATAAATACCATTATTAGACCTTATGATTAACCATATGATAAATAATTTTTAAAATAATGTTCTTTTAGCAAATATATTAAATATATTTGTACAAACTTATACTCATTTTTAATCTTACATGTCAATCAAATTCAAACAATAAAGTATAGAATTTATTTTATATTTATATATATATTTCGTGTCACGATGTCTATCCGGAATGAACTTTTAAAGTACGAAACCAATTTTAAACTTTTGTTTAATGTAGATATACAGTTTGATCCAACTTGAGAGATAGGATAAGTTTATATCTCAATTTACAGTCTTAATATATTTTTTTCATGATGAATATATATAAGACTTAGAGAAAATAACGTGTCTGCCGGGTTTGATAGTTGTTTAATAAAAACTTTCTCTAAATAATAAATTACCCACTTGGATCAGTGTATCAATAGTGTTTGTTAAAAGCGTTTAAAAAACAACAAATGTCAAACATAGTGATGCTACGCGATCACATATCAATATTTGAAAATATATATACTTAAATTTATAGTAGTGGTTAAAACAGTACTTTAAGCTATAAATATCATCATCATCATCATCAACTGCTGGACATAGGCCTCCCCAAATAATCTCCAATATGACTGGTTGTATGCGGCCTGTGTCCAGTGCGATCCTTTTTTTAGTCTGATCATCTATCCTACGCTGCCGCTTACTGGTACGTGGTCTCCATTCCAGAACTTTACGACTCCATCGGCTATTGGTTCTGCGTACTAAATGCCCTACCAACTGCCTTTTCAACTAACTAATTTACTGGGCAATGTCAGTAACTTTGGATTGAAACTCCCCCTTACTGAATCGATTATGCAAAGACTCCGAGCACTGCCCTCTCAAAAACTCGTTGAGCTATTTTCACATGACCAATAAGGTCAATGGTAAGAGACCAAGTTTCGCTGCCTTAGGTGATGACCTTAATATAAGACTTCAGCCAATGTGTGTTACCAGCGATGGCTGGTAACACATATTGGCCGAAATCTTTCAACTTAAGACACTGAGATATGTCGGTCGATCGAAGATGTTTTACAGTTTTCGGAACGATGCCTAGCCGCACTGAAATCGGCGAATAACCTCTTTCCTGACTTAGACTTACCTAATTGGATTATTTCTCGTAGGCATACCTACACATGAGTCAACAACTTAAGCTCTCTTAAGCAGAACTCTTAAATAAAACTAGGGTAGGTACAACATAGGCATTACACATTACTTAGTCTTATCCATGTATATTCTGACACCCACCTATTGAAAAACTCGATTGAGGTCTCCAAGCATCATGGTTAAATCTTCCATCGATTTTGCCACGACCACAATATTGTCGGAAAAAAATATAAAATTATTTGTGTAATCGTATTTTTTTAGCTACTTCATTTTAGCTATGAAATAGAAAGAAAACGGTATGATTTTGTTAGTAACTAAGTATACCTACGCATCACTCTAACACATTTATTAAAAACCTTTTTAAGAAGAGCTTTAACTTAATGTATAAAAAGTGGATAGTGTTGCTTATTGTGCTATCATGCGTTTTGGCCATTTGTTCACAAATTAAAATCGAATATTAAAAGTAGGTAAATTAAAAGCAAATTTAAATTACTTTTTTGAAAATATGTCGTAAGTAATTTGACAATAGGGATAAACCTGCTCTTCTCGGCATTTTTTATAGTTTAACGAGGATATGAGTTTTTATAGATCAATTTTATCGATAAGTAACCGATGTGTACACACCCCTAGCGATGTATAATACAAATGTCACTGTCACTAGATTCGGATAGATGAAGCTAAAAGGCTTGTTTTACGGCGAAGCTAAATTGTGATTTTTAAAAATAATTAAAGATTCATCATGTTATCAAAAATATACTTTACTTTTTACTACAATATTAGTTAAAGAAAGCTACATTGCAGTCATATTTTATTGTGCGGTCTGATTGAAAAGGTCAACAATGGAGGGAAAAAAGATATCTTTTGGTTTTTTGAAGACGAAAAAGGTTGAAAAACCAGTAATTGAAGAAAAAAAGGATTATATAGAATGTATGGAAGAGAAATCTTTAAAAATTATTGGGTAATACTCTTCTGTACATGTTTTATAACCTACAAAATATAGCAAGTACAAAACATTATTATTTTCTTATGTTACTAATTATTTTGTCTTATTTGATTTTGTATTCCAAACGTTATTGACTATAGTTTATTTATAGGGGTTAATGTACTCTTTGTTATGTAATTATTGATATACTGTAAACTAAACTAAGTTGCTATTTGTAATTTTTTCATGAGCTAATAAATTTGCGAATAGGGTCTAGATGGTTAAACCGAATCTTAGTATAGCTGTAGAATACATTTACCTTTGAGTGTTAATTTAACAATATTTATTATAAATAACCCAAGGTTAATGAGGATTTTTCCTTTAAACTGTTTCAGTGGAGAAAAAATTAAAGAGGCAGCCCCTTTAGTTATTCCAATGAAGCCAAACACATTGGTAACAGCAGAGAGACTGAAACAGATAGCAGAAGAAGTAGAAAGTGCAGTTAATGCTCCAGAACTTGATGAAAAAAAGCCCAGTACACCACCACCAACCAATCTAGAGAAGGAGACATTGGACCAGATGGTTGTGAGAGAATTGATGCTAGAAGCAAAGAAGGAAGTTAAGACTGAGGCTTCAGTGTTAAGTGTGCCCATCCCTGCAAATCCTGTAATCTCTGGGCAGAAAGAGGTAACAAATCATTTGCATAAACTATCATCAAAATCAGGTATCATCATCATCATAGCAGCCATAGAGCATCCTATCAACATGGGCCTCCCCTAGTAAGGAGGAATTTTGCTAATAATTTCTACTTTTTGATAATTGCTACTGGGAATGTCGGCAATACAGGGCAAAGTTGTCCCCATAGAGTTACCTCCAACAGTGAATGTTCCATGGCTGATATAAGACAACTTCTGCATAACATATGGCTTTATGACGGGCCCGATGGCGCAGATGGTAGTGATCCTGTCTTGTGCACCAGGGGTCGTGGGTTCGATTCCCACCCAGAGCAAATATTAATATGATGATATTTGTGTTTGCTCTGTATATGGGTGTAAAATATATGTATTTAAGTAATATATTTGTTATTCCTGTGTTGTCTGGCATTCGTAACACAAGTGCTTTAAGCGACTTACCACGGAGTCAGGTCAATGTATGAGATGTTGTGGGAATTTATTATTATTATTATCATCAACATATGCATAAATAATTAAAATGAAGTATTGCGGCTAAATCTGATATCATCTTGTTTCAGTCGTCTCTGCAAGATTATGAAGAAGTTCCTATTCAAGATTTTGGTCTTGCTATGCTCCGTGGGATGGGATGGACTCCAGGCAAGGAATCGTTAGTATGATATCATTTGAAGTATTTAAAATGAACTAGTGTATATTTTATTAGCTAGTTTAGATCCTAACCTCATACTTTGGCACAAAATAAATTAAATTCATGCTTGAATGTAGTTAGTTGAAGCTACAAATTATATTTATTTTATTTACAGATTAAAACAATAATAATATCCGTCATGTTGTTTAATAAAAAATATATTTAATACAATATCTCTAACTGTTGGCACCAAAATTATTTGTTTAAGGACCACCTTTGTTATCGAAAAAAGGTCACTGTTTATATAAAATAAAATTAATATTTTAAATCAAATAATCAAGTCCATCAACTATCTAACTTAACTTAATATTTAATAGAATAAAAAATTATGTTAATCATTATTTTTCAGATATTTTGTTTATTTAATATTTTCATTTGGAAAATATTAAATTTATCAAAAACTACAGCAGGAGGTTATTATATTACTGATTATTATTATTACTAGCTATCCATCTGCAGCTAGGTCTCAATTTATAATAGACCCTGAGGGATTAATCTGGGATAAGTTTTGGCAAATTTATCTTATGTCCCAATGGTTCAAGCTATTTATGCATGCATACATGTCAAATTGCATAAAATCTGTAACAATTACGCCCTGAAAGTGTAATGTTTTTTTGTAATTCAAACCGCATTTATATCTCAAACATGATTTTTGTAATTGTAAATATTATAACGGTGAACAAATATGAGGAGTGATTATAAAAATGAGAAAGATTTGCTGGAATATTTGTAGAACTGGAAAACTAAGACATGCTGTCGACTCTCACTCATGCATACCCATCCGGTGACCTTGCTCATATTTATAAATTTTACTTTTTAAAGTCTGATTTCCTTTAAACAAATATCAACTGTCTTTAAACAAATATCAATTGGAGACATAAAATAATTATATTATTTTATGTCTCCAATACAGACTATTCTTTCTTATAAGTGAATGAGTAATTGAAGAACTTAAAAATGCATGCTATAGATTTTGGTAATTGCCTAGCATACAGCTGAGTGTATGCTTGTTTGCCACCTTTGTGGTGTAAAAAATATCGCAAAATGAAGCTTCTTGATTGCAATACTGCCCATCCCTGGCGTTTTATTTTAGCTATGCTGTTTCGAATATATATACCACTGTTTATAGGTACCCCATGTAATATGTAATTGGTGGATGATCTGCTTATATATTTTATTTACAAATTTATAATAATGTACTCTTTATTGTGCACAGAAAATTAGGTAAAGGAAAATAAAACATGAATTATATAACAATTAGAGACCTTATCATTCAGATCCATCTCTTCCAGGAAACCTTTGGATGGACTTAAACAAAGAAAATGTGATTATTTATGTACTTGTCCTAGATTATTAGCCATATTTTAACTGTTTCTTTGCTCATAGCATAATAAAATAAATAAAGTTTATTATTTCCATTTTTCAGGTCCAAATACAAACCACCACAATTACGTCCAAAGGGTTTAGGTTTAGGAGCTGACAAGATTGTCTCTGACAATCAAAAGAAGAAACAGTCTGTAAATGATAAAGGGGAGGAATTAGCTATAGTCAAGAACTCTTTTGTAAAAATCACATCTGGAAAATACAGCGGCTACTATGGCAAGGTAAAAATAGAAATATTACCTATCTCAACATATAGATGAAATTTAGAGCAGTGACATAATCGCAAAATGCATCCTTAAGAACTAGTCTTCTTAAATAACATTAAAATAGTTTAAAACTCTTTAAGTAATTAAGTAAACATTTCTTCTTTATCGATTGCTTCAAACTTGTAAAAGTTTCACATTTGAGTGTTTGTGGGTAATTACCTAAAAATAATGAAATAATGGCCCTGAAAAAATCTCAGTACAAAAAATAACAATATGTAAAATTCGAGATGCCCGCCAAAGTCTTGGTATAACGATAGAGCAGTCCGCGCGGAATGTTAAAGATGCAGGTTCGAGTCCCGCCTGACACCTAAGACAAGTTGAGATTTTCAAGTAAATGTCTACGTTAAAATATACAATTCTGTTGTTAATTATTTTAATCTATCCCGAAATCGCCTCGTAAGCTTAGCCAGCGTTTGTAATTTATGCGTACAAATAATATGTTTGTCACTACATCACATAAAAAATATTTGAGGTTTTCGGCTTTTCTGTATTCTATTATAAAGATATAATTCCTCCTTCCCTGGAATTGTATTAGTGAAACCTACATTCAAATAGGTTGACATGTTTAAAAGATCTAAGCGAACAGACAGCAAATGCGACTTCATTATATACTATGTAAAGATAGGCTTTGAACAACACCATCTGTCTTATATAGGGAGTAAAAGTAGGCTAAATAATGACAGCACTAAATAGAGGTTGAAATGCTTACATTATACTATTAAGTATTCCATTAATAAGATATATGGATGTAACACATTATACATCAGTTAACATTTTAAGAGTTTACTGTCACTATTTCTGTTCAAGTGAACATTATTACATACATATTGCTATAGGCCGTAGAATATCTGCATTGCATTTTTGCTACGCTGTTTCAGGCGGATATAGCGCCATCTGTCGTTTATAGTATCTCAATCCCCTTACGACACCTGGAACAAGAAGAGGTACTATTATACTTTGTTTCCACTAACATCCTGTATGTTATGTACATCCTTATGCAAGTACAGTTCCCGTTAATAGATAATAAAGACTGCCTAAGTTACTTCTAATAATATCAACTATGCACCAATTAAAAAATCTTGTTTTTTAAATGTACCTATCGAAAATAATTTCATATGCCTTTTTTGAAAAAACTGAAATTTTGATATCAAATACAGACACTTCAATTGTATTGTATAGATGGACCATACGGGGATTTGCCAATAAAACACTATTGGTGCATAGCCCTTCCCAAAACATTTGCATATATTTTGCCCATAACGGCCACACTGGGTAGGCCGCTTTATTACACATGTAAACATTAATACTATCTATCTACTATATCCAGGTGCTGAGTCTGGATGAAGACAATGGCCGTGTGATGGTGGACATCTCAGTAAAAAAAGAAACAGTCAGCCTAAGCGAATTCATGATGCAACCAGTCACTAAGGCAGAGTTCGACAAGGAGTCCAAAGTCATAAGTACGACAACTTTTATTAATTTCAATTTTCAATGTTTCAACTAACAACAATTATCTAAGCTTACCACTGTAGGACTTTTAAATTCATTACATTGTTTTATAACCTTGTGAAGCGATCCGAATTCTTTTTGGGTAAAGATTTTATTGTTATCTGAAAAATTAAAAAGTTGTGTGATAATAATTATAATCTGCTGTCTATTGTATAATATTCGGTTACTGTTTCTAAATAATGCCAGCTTCAAAGTCCAAGTATGCACTATATTGAGACATTTTGTTACCTGTGAAAACGTGGCTTCTGCTAAATGTCTATTTGTAGTATCACTAGTACTAAATAGTACTAAATATATTAAAAAATTACAATATCCCACTATTGTACTGTACGAACTTAAAAATAGAATATTGTCCAAGTTTTGCAACCTGCTATAGAAGTAAAGGATCTCATCTTTATTTCTCTTCACAGATGCCATTGAAGATTTGTCTAAAGATATGCAGTCGTATTTTTATGTTGGGCCTTCGTTCAGGAGTCCGTAATAAGGTACAACGCTTGGACATTAATTCTGATATTAGATTCTGTACTAACTAACTTTAATTCTCATTACTTGAGCGTCAAGGTTAACACTTGCAATTCATTTGACTTGTCTAAGCCTAAGTTTAAGTGTATGGTAGAATAATAGAGACTGCCAAATTGTACCACTTGTATTACCAATTTTCTAAACCGTGGATTTACAGGTTTGTCTTCAGTTGCAATGTTTTGAATTTTAATTTAATGGATCCACTATACTTAAGACTAATTGTGCCCTCGACTTCGTCCGCGCGGAATCCGACTTTACTCTCCACTCTGAGTGCCTATGCCTTACAAATCATAAATCAGGGAGTAAATATTTCGCCCATTTTTGCCACATTTTTATTGTAGTTGTAGTGTGATGTCATATGGCCTAATTTACTCCCTATTATATCAGCTATCTGCCAGTGAAAGTCCCATCGAAAACGGGATAGCTGTTTCAGAGATTACCTCAAACAAACAGACAGGCAATATTTTTAATTGTTATTTTGGTATATGTACCGCGTAAAAGCAGTTACTTTTTTTTTACTAATAGCCACTTCAATCTTATTTATTTCTATTGACAAATAAACGTTTATTAATATTATGTTTACAAATGTGTAAATTATTTTTTTTTAGATGCCGGTACGTTTGAGGAATACAAAAAGAAAGAAGTGCAGAAACCGTCAAACAACGAGCCAAAACCAGAAAGGGCAGCATCTAGCTCGAAAGGAAATGATTCGAACAACAGGGATCATGTAAATAACTATAAACACAAACCAAGAAGGGACTATGACAGTCCTGAGGAAAAAAGAGACAGGTATATGAGAGATTCTTCTGGCAGCGAAGATAGATCAAGAAGGAGACGGAAGGAAAAGAAGAAAAAGAGGTATAGCAGCAATGACTCATTGGATTCCATATCAGATTCAGATAAAAGACGTGAACACAAATCTAGTAAGAAACGTTATAACAGCGATTCTGATTCGGACACTGAATCGCCGAAAGATAAAAGAAAAAAGAGAGACATCGATAAAAAAAGGAAGGGCAAAAAGAAGAAGAGAGACAGAGATCGGTCGCCCCATTATAAGAAGTATAAGAAATAAGCTTTTAATTGTATTAAACCATTGGAATAACGATTTTTTTTTAATATACTGAGAATACAAGTTCGGGCGTGTTTTAAATGAGGGGATAGAAAATAATCATTTTTTGTCCTATCTAAATAAAAAATGCAGGACCAGCTTAAAAGTGTGGCAGACAATAAAATAACACTATTATTAAATAAAATTATATGTAATTTAATTTTATTTTAAATTTAAAAGTTGCTAATTAAAATAATAATTTAGATTGATCTTATATATATTTAATCATAAGTTGTTGCTGTGTTAAGCATAGTCAAAGCATAGTAGACTAATGGCCTTCATGCAAAAGACTGTTTTATTTTTTGCCAACTTTGAAAGACAGAACAAAATAGGGTATGATTATAGATCAATTTGGTGATTTTGTGACAACAATAGAGATATATAGATGCGTAGTAGGTATACCTAATACTACGCAAATATATAGAGCGGAAATAAATGGAATAATTGGTATAGGACAACTCAGGCGAACATTCTCAACCAGACAGATAAGGTTAGAGGGCCAGGTCAGAAATAAAAAGAATACATGAGCATGTATGCATGTAGCATGGACTAATGCGAGTAAAGGAAGCGAGACGTATGCCAAGCTAGTAACAAGTGGTGTTCTATAGCCTGCCTACCCCGATGGGACACGGGTTGATTTGGGGGCAGGCAGGCAGATAATGCATGTAAGCAAAAAGATTTTGAAATACTAATTTAGATCCAACACCTGAGTACAAATTTCCAGTAAAATGGTCAAACATCATAAATTCGTCTGCATTCGTACCTTACATTTATATATTTCCTCCGCCAAATAGCAGTGTATCTTTAAGTCATACGTTGGGCTATGCGTTAGTAATAGGTATCCTTGCTATCATGCAGAGTACTTCTAAGACACCGGTTCGAGTGATCGTCGTGTTAAGAGAATATAAACAGATTGTTTAATTAATTACAACTTATAATACTGTTGGATTAATGGAACTTTAAAGCTAGTCTCTGGTTCCTGTCCTCCTTCCCGTAGCTGAAAGCTTACTATTTAACCATCGGAGTTAGCATCTAAGTTACTGGCATCGTAACCAGAAGCAGTGGTCAATCAAGATTTTTTGAGGCCTAAGCGGAGTAACTTGTGAGCATCTATATAGCCCACTTGAAAGTGATTTCGGGAACTCTGACCAAATATTAGAAGCGGACCATCTCTGGGTGTTAGGCGTCCCGGTGAAGCTTACGGCTTTCCTCATGGCACAGTTAGAGGCCACGCAAAGGTACGCCAGATCTTGGGACCAGTAGACCTTCGTCTTCGGAGGGCGACGTGAGACCCGGTGCAAGGCCGCGACGCAGACCGCAGTCAGCGAGTCTGCGAGCTGCGGCCCGCACCGGTATCCACTCTCTGTCGAAGGTGGCGAGGCCAGCCACGATTGAAAGATGGTTGCCTCCGACAGTCGATCTCTATCAAGACTTCTCAAAGCCTAAAATGTGATATGCTGCCAAACCTGTGACCCTATATTATTGATGATCCGAGTTGATCATCTCGTCGGTCGTTTAGGTCTCGCCAGTTCCTTACACGTGTAGCAAATGCGTAGGTAGCGAACAAAAGGTCCATTATCCCCCCCCCCCCCACACACACACATACTGCTTGACACACGTGATAAAAACCTGATACCTATCGTAACGTACCAACAATCTGTTGCTGACGCTCTCAGTCAACTCTGACGCATTGCGAAAATTAGGAATAGAATCGTGCAAGGCATAGGCAGTGCACATTGGTGATAAGGGATTGTTAAATCCATAAAGAAGTCTTAAGATATGGTTATTGTCTTGTACCTATATTTCTACAGGAAGTAATAAGTTTGACACCTGGTTGATAAAAACCAACTAATAACAGAAGCTATATATTGTAACGGGTTGGATGTCAAGAAACGCGATACTTTAATGTTAATGTAGATATGACGAGCCCACTAGCGCAAATGGTAATTATTCTATCTTGTGCCAAAGGTCGTGGGTTCGATTCCAACCCAATGTAAATATCTATATGATAATTATTTGTTCCGTTTCTGAGTATTATTTATATGTATGATATTTGTAATACCTCTATTGTCTGACATCCGTAACCCAAGTGGTTTAAGATACCGCGGAGTCAATGTAATAACAACAAATTTCACATCTGATACATTGGTGTCAGATGTGAATTTGTTATGATTATTACATTTGAAACTGCGCAGATTTGTCTGTAAAGACTACCTAATCATCATATAAGGAATTGGAAGTTCTCTGTTGGACATAGGCCTCCCGAAACAAGCAATCGCAGAGTGAAGCTTCACGACGGGGATGCTGTGGCCCACCCCCGCTCTGTGCGCTTACGCTACACTGGTACGGATGAACATACCGCTATCTGTCGGTTCCATTATCTTAGTCGTCTCGCACAACACATGGTACAGGGGGAGGTGCCTACTATTCTACTCTGCAGGTACTACACGGCAAACAATAAGCTAATATCAGTATTATATTGGTTAAGTTACACTAACGTACAAAGGACACTATAAACTGTCTAATGTATCATATTAACATGAGTACCTACATTAAACAGTAGGACGATATTAGTTATATTAAATCATAATGATTGAGGTCAACTATAATAAGACTTGGCAGGATGTTCGCTGGTATTGACGCCTCCTCAAGGGGCTTCAAAAAAGATTTATATCTACTCCTACATTCATTTCGGTGTCAACTAAGTGAATAATGTAAAAGAACTACTATAATATATTCTGGATGAATGGTATTTTTAAATAAAGCTTAAAAAATCGCTTATATTTTGTCACCCGGTGAAACAAAGCGGAAGCAATTATTGTTATTTGACCAATTATATAGGCACCTGGTGGGTGGGTCTGTTGTTGCAATTGCTGAGAATCTTCGCGGCATTGAACATTGTTTAATATTAAACGTATTAAAGTACCAATAGTGATGAATTAAGCTCCAGTTAAATGAGATGCGGTTATAAACTGCTTTTTTGGAGTTGGTGTTTCCTAGCCTATAGGACTATTGACATCCACGGTCATATTAAGACACATCTGTTGAAATAATTTCATTAAATTCTTTATTGTTTTCGTCCGTATCTTTTCGTTCTTGCTTGTCTTCAAATCGAATTGTAGGTACCAAGTATCATTAGACAATATTCCTTGTCATTTCAGCTTAGAGGTAATGAATAGTCGTAAATATTTTAGGATATAATGAATTTCCTGTCTGACAACTCTGTTACCATAACCAAAAAGATGCCTAAATTAATTAGATAAGATTATTTCCGAACATGGGGGCCTGGTGACTTGTATGCACCTGATTCCTTCAAATAGGTTGATTTGATTGATGTTTGTTATGCAACCTTTTTTGTAAATTAAAATTAATGCTTTTTTTATCCTAATTGCATCGGTGAGATGAAAATAATTGATTGTTTGTCACAAAAAAAGCATTTTACAAACAACGTTTGATAAACTAATCATTTGACAAGTTTCATTTCGCAAACATATTATTACTTTCAAATAATTATTTGACATAATACAAGATTTCAAATGTTTTAGTTAGGAAATATTATTATCTGAAATGTTAATAAATATATTATATTTCAGTTCTGGCCCTCGTTGGCCGCTGTTTCAGTTCGTCCTATATTTTGTGAAATAATGTTACGGCATTGTGATTAATACTGAGACCTTTGATATTTTGTCTACATTGAGCAAACACAATAAATGTTAAATAGTATATACTATATCCGGATTTTCGAATATAACGTTGGCTATAACAAGCACAGTACCGTGACTTTAATTTGCCAATAGGGTCCCCGTTTCGCCCGAATTGAAGGCTTTTTCAAAGCACAAGTCAACCAGTAATCTTTAAATCCAGTCAATAGTAGTCTTTGTTCATTGAATTACGGATCTAATATTGAACTTAATAACTGATACCTATTAGGGCGTACCAGAAATACAACTTAAAAATAAGACTTTTTAAAAACTCTTTGTTACACATTGCCATTTGATTCCAATTTGACTAGATAATATTATAACTTGTTGCAGGATATATTAAGGGCATGTTATGAATTGTGCGGATTCTTGCACACGCGGTTAGTTTTCTTAAGGTCATATGCGTATATAGGATGGGTGGACCGTGCTCTCCCTAGAACGGTCTAGTGCCCACACTAGGATATTAGGCCACCGACTCGATAAGTTGTACATTAAGTGTCGAATGCGTGAGTGCGTTAACGCAACGGTCATAGTATGTCAATGTCCAAGCCTCTTCCGTGAAAATTAACCTTAGCTATCAGGGATATTATGAATGTATTATTTTATTAAAACTTGTACAAAACGTTGTACATGACATTTTCGGTACTTAAATAGGTACAAAATATTTCCCAAATTAATGTGCTCGCATGAAACATTTAGATGCCAAACTATTCTCATCTAATACTTGATATTGTTCATATTGTTTATTTTAGCAAAGACGCCAAATAGCTTTACATCGTCGCAAATTGCTTAGTGGACCGCAGGTAATAGCTTCCCATGCAGTGTTCGTCGATACGTTCTACTCTATCATATGCCTCAATGGAAGCACTTAATTAAAACCTAAGAGTAGTGCATGCAGTGTTTATTATATAACTAGCTATACCCGCGACTTCGTCCGCGTGAAATCGTTTTTTGGGTGCCATACCTGTTTACCTTAACTTATAAAAACTTTGAATATCATGTTTATTTATATTGAATCCATGGCCTAAAAATAATTTTCAAAATTCTAGCTCTGAAAATAGCTTCTTCCATACAACTTTTTATCCCCGCCTTTCGACCCCGTACCACCCTAATTTCGAATAAATAGCCCATATCTTTTCTCAAAGTCTAAAGATAGACGGTGCCGAATTTCATCAAAATCGGTTGAGAGGTTTAAGCGGGAAAGCGTAACAGACAGACAGACGG
>JACJUM010003129.1:7789872-7954100 GCA_020976665.1 Heortia vitessoides
ATATATAAAGTAGGGATTCAAAAACCTATAATTATTTAAATAGGTGTATTATAATGCAGTATAGTATGGTTCTTATGTAATTATAACTTACCCACTCTGCGATAGCCACTACGCTTGCCCAGCGCGGCAATTATGAGCAAATTCTCGTTTTTTATGGGGGGGGGACTTTGTTCAGCAGTGGACGGTTTACAGCTACTATGATGATGATGTAACTTATTGTATATTACAGGAACCCTTATTAAAGAATACTAAAAGGAAAATGTAGTATGTAGTAAAATAATTAAGTGCATTTTTTCCGAGAAAATTTGCCAAATTTATACAAATGCTGAATATAAATATCTCTAAAAAGTTTATGATATAAAGGAACAGTCTATTCTTAAGTCGTTGCCTCGAGGTCGATGTGTTTTTTTTGTTAAGAATTTAAATGCCCAGAAAATCGCCCTATATGTAATCAACGCCCACATAGATCAATTTCCGACAGTTCAGACATATATACCTACCTATCAAATTTTAACCCAAACCAATACGTTGTGCGTACACCTAGCTTGTCATACAGTCAAGAAACAAAATAACTTCAGTGATTAAAATTAAAAAAGAAATTAGTCTGAGTTTCTTTATAAAAAAACATCATAATATCTATCTAATGAAAATATATAGTATTCGAATGCATTTTAGTCGTAAACGAATTCTTAAAACGTATGCAAAATAACATTATCAGTTACGAACGCTCATTTGTAGGTATACATAGTTGCAAATGACTTTATAGCGGCGTCAAATTGCTCGACGAAGCGTTATTGCACGTCGCATGCAGCCATGTCAATATATGCTTCGTCCGACAGACGTAGGGGTAATTAAACTCTACCGGTTCCAAATAGATTATATGTATTTAATATTACAGTTATTTTTGTCAATATGGTATATGTATTTTTGTTAATCTCAGCTCAATTACAAAATTTCAACAATCTTATTATTGCCCTTTAGTGTTTAATTTTCAACAATAATATATTTGAGGAAATGTACTTTCTCCGCCAGTCAAGTTATTTTAGACATTGACTTAACACGTTAACAGTTTTTTTTCAATTGTTCGCTTTGGTGCCTTTTTCGTTTTGCCCGAAAGTTATTACAGCTTCAAATGCTGCGAGGAGCTAACATATCTAGGCTACTAGGCATGTCTTATTGGGTGTTGTATGTTTGTTTACACTTTTTTAGCCTTTTTTGCTTTGCAAAACCTGTGTTGATAATGTAAAAACAATTTACATGAGGTAGAGCACATACAAAGGTAGTCTGCGTTGGAACCTCACTTTCGCCTATTTCTACCGCTAAATAGCATTGCTGTGCTCCGGTTTGAAGGGTGAGAGAGGCAGTGAAATTACTGGGTAATATTACATAATATCATCAAATCACACAATTGGAAAAGCGCTATTGGTTTCCATGTGATATTACTAGTGTCTATAGGCTGCAGTGACGCTCACTACCACGCGGACTGCTTGCTAGTTTGTCGACTTGGTTTTATAAAAGAAAATAGATAGGTCTATTATCGTAGATCGGATTCGGTATCTATCTTGCAAGCCTTAGAAACTACAAGAAATGTCTGATCTCAAAAATCGTTGATATTGTTAGTGTTTGCTATACCAGTGATACGTAAAGCTACGTATCATTTCCTAAGCAGATGAATATAATATTTCATTTGTGATAAAAGATCATTTTAGATTTTTATTAATTTCACCGTAATAAGCCCACATTGACTAGGTTTTATCATAGTACCGGCCACACGCAACTCTTCCTGCACACATTTGTTTAGAAATTATAGAAATTCTGAGACAAAGTGGGAATCCTCGTCTATATTTTATTAAATATCATTATATATGAGAACCTACTTACGATTAATCTGCTATATTTTTGTAGTATTTAGTTCACTACTTTTTCTTCTTAAGGAGCAAAAAAATTAAAACTATGTCTTTAAAATATTAGTATCGAGCATATTCATTTCAAACTTTAGGTCACAGAAAACTTAACAGCCAAGTGATTTTGTTACCTTGACCCATTTTCACCGCTCAATGACGTAACACTTTATCTACTCAATCTGTGCGAGGTAGCATTTTAGATAAACCAAACTATAATAAATAATAAAAATACAGGCAAGCGTAATATAAATGTAATTCGCCAAATCTGTCGTTTCTAAGGCCATAAATATATAATGGAAAGTGAAAATATCGTTAGCAATAATCGGTTATTATAGTATTGTTGTTAATTAACTAGTTAAGTCTTTTTATTCACAAAAAAGTAAGTTTTTATGATTAATCTGGGTAAACAAACGCATCACGCACGCACACGCCACTTCCCGATTATCAGCATGACCTTAATCATTTTTCCTCAATAGAATATTAGTCCACAAAAGAAAATTCTTCCTGAGGATACAATTTATTATTCTTGCATCCTTCACACAAAATTGACTTACAAATAAGCCAGCAGAACAAAGAAACTTTATCATGAAACAATTTAAAAGAATACTTTACAAAAGAATATTTTTCCATTGGGATATGCTCATTAAAATAACAAAGGCGTATAAAAGTTCTTGAGTATTACAATACTATTAACAAAATCTGTAAAATCTTAATATATTAGTATGCGGTATTGTAGACATTTTTTAATAATTTGCGTGAAAAAAAAACGAGTAAATCTACATATTAAAAACGCGAACGTTTGATACTTCACAAAAACGGATGAATGGATTTCAATTACCTGCCTGATACATGAATAAAGCACGTATGTACTCTTTAATAAATAAAATATTTTTTTTAGTTTAAAAAAAGAAAACTACTGATGGGCTTCTAACAAAAGTCTACCGGACTGTCACCTATTTTTACCGCCTATTGTTGTCTTTCGTGCTTGTTGAACGGTGAGAGAGACAGTAAACTGACAAGAAAATGTGACATTATGTCCTCAAGTCTCGGCCGGTCAAGGTGACGCTTATGCACGTGTAGGCACTTGTTTGACAAAATCAAAGCATATTTTTTTTCTAAAAGGGTTGATTATATTCGCAGGATAAAGATGTTCCTTTATTTTTATAAGATCTAAATACTAGTATCAGATGGATTCCAGCCTCAAGGTTTTTCTAGCTCATAGAACGACAAAACTCTTATTTCCATCTTCATTACTTTTGCAAATATTTGATAGTACATGCTTCTATAGGGCTTCAAGTAATGAGCATAAACTTTAGAATAGACTCTAGAATTTCGTTATAACGTAACCTACTATCTGATCTGATCTGACCCTTTTTCCGTCGGTATAAAATATTAAATTTTTATTTTACCCTCGTCGTTTAGATTCCAGATATAAAAAAATTTATTTACATAGTTATTAGAAATTGGTTTTTTAAATTGGTATTATTGAAAGGAGCACAAAACAAAAGTAAAATGGGTTAATTAACGAGTTTGAGGGTTGTGCAAACAGACTACCTGAAAACTGTTTACCACAAATAAACTCCTCTGAAACCGGTTTACAATTTATGTTACCTAATTAAATTCCAGTAGATGGCTCTTTATTAGTAGCCGACGCTTTATTTATTTGAATTATTAA
Source organism: Heortia vitessoides (assembly GCA_020976665.1). Classification (NCBI taxonomy): domain Eukaryota; kingdom Metazoa; phylum Arthropoda; class Insecta; order Lepidoptera; family Crambidae; genus Heortia; species Heortia vitessoides. The sequence continues at coordinate 7,793,452 of JACJUM010003129.1, forward strand.
TTTAATATTGAAATTGTCCTTTATAATTAAATAAATTATTTAGTAACAAATATACATATTTTAGCCGTCTGGTACGGCAAAGCCGTGTAGTACTAAGGTATCAGAACCGATAGATGGCAGTATATCTATCCGTAACAGGGTAGCTCATATGCACAAGACAGGGATGTGCAGCATACCCTTCGCGAAGCAACGTTCTGCGATTGTCAACAAGCTTGCCCAGCGCGGCAATTTTGGGCAAAATCCCCCTTTCTTGGGGTAGGCCTATAACCAGCAGTGGACTTCCATTGCCGATCATAACAAAAACATACAAAAAAACAGGTATCACACTTGTTTATATCTTCAGTTTGCATTTTGAAATTCCTTTACGTCTGCCATGCTCTGATTTCTGAAGATAATCGTTAACCCTTTATTTTTTTAGATAAAACTGCTACTAACGCGAATCGCGAATATTTAAATTTTTTATATTATCTGCATCTATCTATTTATTTTCTAGAGTACTTTTGTGTAATAATATTTGGTAACTTCTGCTTGCAATTGTTTCATCTTAAATGAAACAATGAAAAACAGCAGTTTTATAAATTCCGTATTTATTATAAGCAGATTAATAAGTATAGTATTTTATTTAAGTGTACATATTTTATTAATGGGAGGCAAATATGAAGCATCTGTTAAAATATCTAAAGATTTTCAATCTTCTATATAAAATAGTTTTTGGAAAAAAAATCTGATTTTCCTATAAAAGGTATACCTATTTTCTCTTCTTAATAGCACCCCACATGTAAATGAGATATATGTCTTTAATTTTCTTTTACAACTAGTTTTAAAGATAATTTCTTGTCAAAGCTGAAGCGGTTCCTTTTTTTTGTTGACTTCTTAATTACGTACCGAAAGGCAGAATTACGCAGAAAATTCTGATAAGCAAGCTTACAAGTAGATGACTGCTCTACAAGAAAAAAAACTCTAAAAATTAATCTTTAAAATAAAGTGTACTAATATCCATTAGTATATGTGTAATTAATTATAAATTATTAAGATAATTATAAAAATCAAACAGTAATTCTTTTAATCGCCAATAAGGTTTATTCAAAAATTATTTTGGACGTCTCAAGCGTCTAGAAGCTGGACGATTATAATTTAAATCGTAATATTTTGTACATACTAAATACAATATTGTTTATAAATAAATTTATATTGATGAAGTTCAATCTACTTTAAGTAAGTAATTAAATTTCCCTAAACCATAAACTTAGGTAAATATATTTGGAATTAATTCTTTGTCACTATGAAATCTCGTCCTTACAAAAGTTGTATGCTGGTTAAGCTCTGGCTTTTAAAAAGTAGTACAACATGTGTCTCATCATAACAGCCGTAGATTATCCACTGGTGGATAAAGCCCCCCCAAGAAAGAGGGAATTTTGCGCTTATTGCCGCGCCAGTTATTCGAGGTGGTAATCGCAGAGGGAAATGCTTCTGTCCACCCCCGCCCTGTTGCATCTGAGCTGTGCTATTTCGGGTCTATCTCCTGTAAAACCTGAAATAGAGGAAAATACCTACTTTCAATTACGCTACTTTTCTTCTCTATCGGTACTCCACGGGCAAAAACATGTGTCATGTTGCAGTTTACATCTTTCTTCTTTCTTCGTCTTTTAATTTTTTTTTTATTCTGAGCGATCAACTCTTATAATATCCCGCTAAAGAACAAATAAAAACAAAACACTTCTCAAAATTTATGGTGTTGGTCTACGGCAGTCCAATTGATACAGTGTAATAGTAGGGACAGTATTAGTTTCAGTAAATAATAAAGCAAAAATCTGTCTCGCCTTTAGGGAGGAAAAGAGGGCGTTAGGAGGACAGGGTGTTCCACCCCAATAAATATGCTTTCGGCCCCGACGCGAGGTAACCTATTAAGCGAAAAGCTTCATTAGAAGCATTACCATATCCGAAAAATTTAAAGGCATTTTCTTTTAGTATTTAATACTATCTTATTAATACTGATGTGCCTTGTAATTTTAAAGATAAAGTCTTCTTTATATTTAAATAAAAAGTTTCTATGTTGATCGAAACGTATCTATGGACGAAGAGAATTGAAATTTAGATCATTCAATAAAATGCCTCTAAATTTTTATCTTCCCTCGTGTTGGCATAAATATACATAAAATTATAATGTAAATACGTACTGAAATAAAGTCGGCACAGTGAAATATTACAGCCATTACAAATCAGCCAAATTCACTCCGTAAGCAATATGGATAGACATTCACTTCTTTTCTATTCATTAAAAATTAAATGGCCTCCAAAAATTCTCAAAAGAAGCATTTCAGTAACACCTTATCCGTAACATTTTCTCAATTCCAAATTACTTTCCATGAAAATCAGTATTCCTTAAAACCGAACATTACACTTTTATAGCGTCGACTAAACTAACTTTACAAAATACGGAACGGAGAAGTTTAATGTATTTTGCAAATAAAACTAGACAATATTACAAAACCACTTTAATTTCAAGAGAAAACGACGTAGAATCACACCGGAAGTAAAGGTTTTATATAGGCAGGATATCACATTGAACATTTATTTATTTCAACACAGATTCACATAATATTAATGTATTCATAAACCTACATTTCACATTGAAAATATAAGTTTCCCAAATACTACTTACCCATTAGCGTTACATTACCATTTTCAATTCTCTATACATGTTCCTTCTCTCTTATCCATATGATGTAAACAGTATGCAGGTATAATATCATCACTACATTAGAAAAAACTACGTAACTACATACGTCTCTTAATCGTAGAAAATGTACAAATAATATTTGCACCCAAAAGTACAGGTATAAAAGAAAAATCATAAAAAATTTGAGCGTGGAAATTTGTGCTTCAATAAGCTTTCGTTAGCAACAAAACAAGTATTATATTAATAAGTTATTTATTTGCCTAAACCTGCATCATTGATTTTTAAATACGTTGTATAATACCTACTTTAGAAATCTTAGAAGAGGAGCTCGAAAATGTTTTTGTAAGTACCATATCAATATAAAAACTTAACTTAAGCAAAGTTTTTGTGTAGCCCGACTCAAATAAAACAATTTTAAATCATCATCCTTATCAGCGGGTAGGACATCCCCTACTGGGCATAAGAGATCATGCTGGCAACCAAAGGTCCACCTTGTGGATGGACGTCCAACGCTGCGCTTGCCGAAGCGTGATCTCCTTAACGACCCCTTTAGCCGTGGGTTTTCCAAGCTAATTTTAAATACATATATAATAATAGGGAAACTAATCGAGTATGCACATTATATATCTAAGGTCACACCTTTAGAAAAATATTTACTACCACATACGAAAATAATGCTCAAGTACAAAATTAATTATATCATAACTACCTATATCGTGTCTCAGTGCGACAGAACTTGGCGGCTACTATTTATTTGATACTTAGTATTATATTGAGACCGACTATGAAAGGCAAGGCAAGGGATTGGACAGTCGTTAGTGTATAGTAGAATGGGCTTCCAATCATATTGATATTATAGACTTTACAATCCGTAATTGGGCCTAAATATTACATCTGCACATTTTCGCATCTCTTTCATATCAGTCCAAGAGATATTTTCTTCATCTTCTGTCGATATCAAATTAAAATTAATATATAAAATCCACACTTCAAAAATTACGTAAAAAAAAATTAGAAATTATTTAATTTTCATTTACCTGAAATGCGTAATCAATTTGAAACCACTTAAGAATTAGTTATGTTTATTTATATACAAAGTTACGTTGCATAATTTTCAAACATAACTTCTTGAAGATGGTTTTGTGTTTTGACATTTAACAAAAAACATTTAACATATCTAACACAGAAATCTTGTCGAATCCTTTTTTTTCTTTCTGAATGGCATTGGTATATATTGTCGCCTGGTGGTATTTCTTTATTTCATTTACTTAACGACATATTCAGTTGGCGTGGTCTTTCACCCGAACCGTTTACTATTATACTGCAAGGCTCTCCAGTTTTAATTAGTATTAGGCCCGTTTTCATACGAGTTTAAGTATTGTGACTCTTGATTGGAAGCCCTCGTGTAGATACATCGAAATAACATACTAATACATCCATATTGCTAAATACTCTTACACTATAAGCGTCGTCACACCAATCACATAACACCGTGATACACCGTGACTTATGAAAGATTGTTGACGATTACAAAATGGGACCTAATTTTGTCAGGCTGGATCATAGTTGGAAGTGAAGCTTCTTTTCAAAACTCCACGCATCATTTCAATTGTATGAAAATTATATCGGAGGCCGGTATACACCAGAAAGTATACAGAATGTAAATAGCTGCGGTAAACTCTACTATTTTCTTGATTAATTTATGTGACTTCGTCCCGCTATAAAAAATTAAGTCAGTTACGTAAAACATTACCCAACTGAGTTCAACAGTCGTCATCAAACTTTAACAAGTCTTATAACATGTTTCCAAGAATATACCTTCATTTGTTTAATCCTGTAATGTAATACATAAATACGAAGTTAAGATCTCGGTTGTAATTGTTCTGTGCTTGGTATTTTAATGGAGGAGTCTTACGTATATCCCAGTATTGAGGATAATAGTTAGGGAAGACACAAATATGAGAATAAAGTCTATACAATATATAGAAGTCGGGTTATGATAGCAATTTTAATATTTTCACTGTTAGGACACACCCCAGTATGATCCGGTATCTTTAAACAACAAATGCAGAAACTTATTAAAATTCGTGGTGTTATTACGAAAATATCTTTATATCTCCACCCGGTAACGACAACTTTGACAAAGAAGTTAAAAGAGCCAAGATTTCAGTTTTGGAATTCCTTACCAAAGCACGGTGCCAAAACGTGGCTAATATAAAAGTAAAAGTTACACCACGTTTTAAAGCCGCTAAAGAAAGTCTATAGATAGATCGCATCGCATTTGTCGTGCGTGATAACAAAAACACCATTATTATATCGTGTCTTATATAAATGTATATTGAATTTCATAGTATGATTTTCCTCACAAGACCAACATTCAATTGTTACAAGTATTTCAAAGGATCATGTTATTTTTAACATATATACATACATCGAGCTCAAAATAGATACATTAGTACCTATGTACTGACATTAACCTTTCTACTTACATCAATATTTTAACTGAACAAAATAACAGATCTTTGGTTTCCTAAAACCAGTCGTAGCCAGTATTTATTTCCATTCTCACAGTACTCTTTCATACCTGCATTGTTCTCACTTCACGATATGTAAAAATATACATTTAGATACATTTATTATTCAAATAAGTATATATTACACATCAGTTGAAGTTACTAATTTTTCCTTTGATGTTTACTCAAACGTATAACGAAAGTAATAAGATTTTATTTACTTTCCCTTGCTGTGTTTATTTCTTTGGTGTTTAAATTGCCTCTGGCAGAGAATTTTGCTTAATTAATATACTTAAATACTCTAAGAAACGAACTGAAAATAAAACAAAATTAGAAAACTGTTAAAAACGTTTGCCTTATTCTCTCTTCTAATAATGAACAGAAGTTTAATTAAACTTAAAAATAAATATAGTGTGATCAATAAATACTTCAATAGTGAAATCTCCGGAGCAAAATTCCTGCCAATGGCCTAACCATTTGTCTGTACGTTTTAGTGACGAGGTGAGGTGAACGGGTTAGCGCTTGGTAAACGGATTGCGCGCTGTAGTGCGCGCTGCGGCTGCGGCGGTCTGCGTGCAGTTGCAGAGTGCGTCGAACATGCGCAAGACGAAGCCCCGCGCTCGCCCCAGCCGCCGCTTCATATTACCTGAAACAAATAGTAGAGAACTTAAATTATTTAGTTTCTGAGAGTTTGGTATTTGTTTGATAGAAAATAAAAACGAGAGGTTATTCAACGAACATTCATCATAGAATTCGTATTTTAGAATAGTTCCGAGTATTATACTCGTATGATTTATACTCCAACAGTTTCCAGCATCAATAATAAATCAAGAAGTTACGATTTTATTTTTAACATTTAATGTGTCTTTGAAAGAAAAGAATTTGCTTTTCGTTTTTTTTATTAGTTCAGGTCGACAAACAAATATACAGTCCGCGTGATAATAAGCGTCACCGCAGCTCATACACGCTCATTCAGGAAGATATTATGTCACATTACCTAGTAATTTATTTGCCTCTCTCATCCTTCACACCGAAACACAGCAATGTGAACACTGCTATTTGGCGATAGAAATAGGTGTAACTGTAGTACAATGCAGATAATATAATAACTTTTGTAGGAGGTTAACCTTTTATAATGTCATGAATCTACTGTCAGTTATGTTTCACCCGTCGATAAAATGGCGGTTAAGAAACAGTCTCCAATTAAATAACCTTTGACGATAATCTGAATCCCATATAGAGACATAATTTAGAACATGTATATGATGTTAAATACGGTGCAATAAATGTTACTTCCTTCTCAAACTTCAATAGTCTTCAGGCAAAGGTAACATAAAAAAGGAATCCCGAAGTTTTATTACATTTTGCTAATAGCAAAAGAAATCCACTCAAAAGTTCTTGTTTCGTACAAATATTTTGATATTAAACTGTGAAGAGCCGAGGAAAAGTACCGTAGCTGAGGTTACTTCAGAAGGTTCTAAAGAAGCACTTCAAAGGGACCCTCAGCGCTGTCTCGTTGCTTCTCGCTTATTTACTCGAGTGTTTTAGTTTTATTGATTTACCCTCTAGCCATGTGTTTACGCAAAATTATATCATTCTTGTTCAAAGAAGGGTTTACGAATCGAGTAGCGATTTTGTTATTTTGTAATAAAATGCAAACGCACGCTTTATAAATAGCTCGGAATTTTATATAGCACTCTGAATTGGTTTGTTTTGATATTAACACAGTCAGTCATAGAGTAATGGGGTGGACAGATCGAATACAATTAAACTAGTGCCTTTTATTCATTTGAACTAACTTTTTATTATTTTTAATTAAATATTATATATTCTGTTACTATATATATTATAAACTTAATTGTTAATTTCGACGTGACAACGTCTTATAATTCGATGGAGTCGGCTGCACGAACGAAAAAACATGACTCATGCGGCGTTACCTCGCCCTGAGACGTTTCGTTTAATGTTTCGTTTAAATTTAAGTGCAAGCGAGAGCCTGAGACCTGCAACAAAAAGGCACAATCGGCCCCGCGTTCGGCAGCGTTCGACATCTGTCTCACTCGTACTCGAGTTAGCGATACGCCCGCGCGGACAGCTGCTATACAATAATACATTTTCATAAATAAAATTAAAACGTTCTTTTAAAAAATGCAACCATTCCATCAGTATTTTCTTATGACGTTGTCACGTTCAACTATCTACTCTACCTAAACCGTCCTTCAACACTCAAGCCAAGCCAGATACGTTGTGAACTCAACAAACTAGAAACAAGAAGTCCAATATAAACAGTCCCCAACTCGAACTGTCTGTTATCGAGGCTAGAAGCATACGAGTACGTCGTGTTTGCTTGTAGGTATTTGTGACCAATTAAAACTTAGTTCTAAACCGTGGGAGAGATTAAACATCAATTAATGTTTAGTTGTAGGTTAACAAATTTACCTTTGTATTATTTCACTTGAATATTTAAAGTTATTATTCGAGTCGTCCAATAAACGCTGTAAACCTCAAATAATAGAGGTGATATGTTGCCTCTTTGACAATAAATAGGATATAAGTATGTAATAATAAAAAGGTTTAGCAATGGCATGCAAAAGTATATTAGGATCTAGGAATTTATGGGTCTCTTTTAATTTACCAGCAAAACATGTATAGTTAAAAATATATCACACTAATAAGTAGGTGTTAGCTTCGATATTAATATCATGATAAAATACCTATCACAAATAACACTATAAAGGTGAAGTAACTTCCAACCGCTTAGGTATAGTAGTAATTGAATAGAGATTTCATATATTTAAATAGCTAAAAATTTAATACATTAAGTACAATTTGCATTCTCAAATATCATAAAAAGCCTTTTTAGTAGATTTATAGTTTATCGTAAAATTCTATGAGACAAGCGTCACATCATCTAACCGGGTTAGAAATAGATATAAAAAAACCGAATAGACATAAATACATAAAATACACTAGATATAAATACAGCAGCACTAACTTTTACACAAAAATATGTAGTCAATTTGAACCGCGTGGCACAACACACGTATGGACATAAAGCCGTTTATTTTAATTACCTTCATTATAAATTCATGCACGATGGATTAAATTGAATAGTACCGCAGTTAACAATCCTGATTTCGGTGTGCGTTTAATGAAGCCGAGTATTGATTTTGGCACGCACCCTCTACTCAATCACAGGCAGCGGCGTAGGCTACGGGCGAATCTAGCTAGTATGTTGGACACCCGATGTTTAACTGGCATAGTAATGCCAATGCGTCATGTAACAATCCTTATTTTTACGACATTCAAAGGTCTTCTACGTTTATACATCACTTTCACCTATTCAAACTGCCTAACAGCTATGTTTGCATTGCTGTGGGCTGGTTTAACCGTATGAAAGACGCAGAACAAACCAAATTTATCAAATAATTGTTTGTCCTGGTTGGAATCGAACTCACGACAGTTGACGCACAAGATAGAAACTCTATCAGCAGTACCATCAAACCCGTCATATTTTATAATTAAATATGTACACTGTGACTATCGTATATAATCTGTGGTGATTGCTTTTGGGCCAATATTACTGTGCATTTATAAGTTATCAATGAGTAATTAAGATACAGTAGCTAGTTTTAATTAAATCACCGGTATTATTTCAATTAGTTTTAAATTAAATCATGGTGCTATTTTAAAGTAACGTAATTACTGATAATAAGAAAAAGTAATAAGCTTGGTTTATGAACGATTAAATTTTAATCACCTTTGGTATAATCAAGTACACCTTTTGATTAAATATACTGGTAAATCTCGTATTTTAAATCCAAGAGAATACTTTTCAAGGAACCTGTCTATATTCTTCACATAGCAGAAACTTTACAGAAAAGTAAAGTATAATCCTAAAAATGAAAATTCCAAGTGAATATGGGGAGCGCTTTTAACTTGATTAATATCAAATTTCAATATTATACATTTATGTTCGTGCTGTTTTACGAACAGAATTTTGCTATAATTTCACTCGTTACTTGGTTCATTTTGCACGTACCTTGGTATACTAACAACTTTTGATATTTAGACATGGAACCGTCTATTGACTTATTGACTCGAATCGATGCAATTTAGGTTCTTTATAGATAATATTTCGGTTACTATCGGTAAAGATAGTATAAATGATTGTATAAAAAAATATTTTACGGGTATAGACTTTAATGAGAATTGATGAAAAATACATGATTCAGACTTTTCGTAATATAATTCTTTTATAACGTGTTTCACATAAACTCGCAACTATCTTGAATAGTCAATATCAATTACCTACAGTTTACAGGACCAATTTAAAATTCAGATATAACATGCTTTCAATTCAGAATTGTTTAATTTTAATATTCAATTGGTTAAAGCTTTAAAGAAAGACTTTCTGTTATCAATATGTCATCTCATTTTACGATTGATTCATGTTTGTAAGTTTATTGTAGCGTATTAGTTTATAGAAAAGTTCTCTCTCAAGTTGAATCTAACTGTAAACAGTATTGATTAAAATTTATATATATATATAAATTTATCAATTGAATATATATATATATATATATATACTAATACTAATATATACATACTAAAAGCAACAGCAAAGCAACATTCGAATGACTTAAACTTAAAGATTACGAAATACGAGTACTTGCATGCACGACCTCAACATTTTTAATAAGAAGACGTGCAAGCTAAGGATCATAAAACCAGTTACAACTGGAAGTACATAGAGGCTAGAGGTAGACCTCTTACAAAGGTCGTCTGCATTGGTACCTCACTCTCAGCTGTTTCTACCGCCAAATAGCAGTGTTCGCATTGCTGTGTTCCGGATTGAAGCGTAAGAGAGGCAATGAAATTACTGGGTAAATGTGACATTTTATGTTCATTTCACAAGGTTCATAGGCTGAGATCACGTTTATCATTAAGTGGTGCTTTATTGCTGACTTCAGACATTAAAAACGAGAAGTGTATTTTTTCGTTATACCAAGAGAAATCGAGGCCTATAGAAGAGTTTATAACAATTATGGTATTGTCTAATTTAAACAATAATTGGTTTTTCATTGTGATGGGCACGTTAGCGCTGATTATAGTCATCCTATCTAATGCGTCCAGGGTTCGATCCCCACCCAGGACAAATGTTTGTACGATGATATTTGTGTTTTTTTCTGTGTCTGGATGTTGAATAGTATTTGTGATTCCCCTGTTGTCTGGCGTTAGTAACACAAGCGCTTAAAGCGACGTATCACGGAGTCAGGTCAACGTATGAGATATTTTGTGAAATAATATTATTGTCGAATCGAATGCAATTCAATGTTTAGTAAAACTGAACTAGTGTATAGTCCACTTTATGTAGTTGCCTTATCAACCTGTCTGTTGCTCGTTGACCTAGGCAATTAGGTTAATCAAGCAAAAGCTAAACGTGTAATTAGGGCGAATACGTTTTTATTTCAGTAGTTGGTTGAACATATACGGTTTTATCTTAATAAAATATGTAAAATAACAAACAATTCAATGCATTCGTTTCGTATAATCGGCCATATTTCAAGTCTAGGTGTTGTCTGTCTGGGTGTTTAAGTACATATTTAAATATTATATTTGTGATTCCTCTCTTGTCTGATATCCGGATCACAAGTGCTTTAAGCGACTTAGCTCAGAGTTAGGCCAATGTATGAGATGTGGTATATATATAATTCAGCACTTTTTCTATGCATAACACCTCTCAAATAATATATAATAAGGTTATGTTTGTTTAACTGTAATGTACATAAACAACGAACTATCTTAACTAATAGTCTTATGTTCTTGATCATCTTAAAACCTTTTTAAATTTGTTAAACCTTTCTGATTTCATTAGAATCCTTTTTTCATGGATAGAATTCAATATCAATTGAATGTTGTTATTCAGTGTAACGCCCTGTTGGTCGATACAGGTACAAAGACTACATTCGAGTTCAGTCTAGAGATCTTGCTCAGTACATTCACCTGTTCTAAGAGCGGCACTCCGTTCCGGTTCAATAGACTGGATTGTAGAAGGTATTAGTTGAATATAGACAGGTTCATATTGTTCGAGTTGAGTCCTGTTTCTTGTGTTGTACAATTATATTTATATGTTGCTACTATGAGTTAACTTACTGATGTCCCCGCGAATATCTAAATTTTTTAGACTTCTATAGGCCTCTAGTCTAGTCTAGTCTTCTATAGGTCTCTGTGTAGTTGTCGTAATAATAGTATAAATTAAAAAAATTTTACAAATATTTCTTGACTGACGAAATTGACTACTCACATAACCCTTATTTTGAAACTAAAAAGTACCTTTATTATAGGTACAAATTAACTTTGAAACATTTCCCTCAGAGTATAAATATTAAAAACAGCTTTCTGCAATTTTTTGCCGTAGGTAGAGAAAGCCATTTAAAGGAAACTCCGCATTCTATCTAAGCGTAGAAGCCACGACAGTAACAACTTAACAATGTAAACTGTGGAATATTTTTAGTAAAACAAGTACAGTGTGTAGTCATTTCTAAATAAAATTGAAAACCCACTCTGTCTATGCCAAGTTCTTTTTCTTCTACATGTATAAATGTATAAGCACTTTATATTGAATAAACGTGCGCGTAATAAATGCCCCAACAATTCTTAAACAACCACATTCCCATGTCAGTTTAAACAATACATGGTTTATTAATGATTTATATACGTCCTAATTAATGGAAACCGTACGGATATAGTAATGGCATATTTTGGGTTTAACCCATAGAGATTTTTTTCTTTTTATTAGACCTGGTCGACAAACAAGCATATAGTCTGCGTATAATAATCGTATACAGCCTATAGTCGCTCGTAATATCACAAGGATATCACTAACGCATTGCCAACCTTGTGACTTTAGAATATTATGCCACATTACCCAGTAAATTCACTGCCTACACACTAAGTATTTGGCGGTAAAAATATAGACGCGGGGAGACGAGACATTAACATGAAGTGAGTGATAATCCGTAATCCGATAAGTTTTTATCTTATGTTTGCTATATTTTTTATTGGTATATTTTACAAACATGTAATTTGATTACAATGCAACTTCAGTCGTGCGATCTGTGCATAATAAAATAAAACTATTATTTAAGGAAACAGAATATGCTTGTATCTACCTACAAACGGATACACGGTGAAGGTCAAATACTGTTTGCCCCCAGTCACACTCATATCTGAGCCATAAACAAAGATCGTTATCGTTCACCGCGTCACATGCAAGTTATGGAGATGTGATAAACGGGGACGGCGTTTTGTCGTTAACATGAATACCTAACTGGAAATCGGAAAATGTGACTAATAATGAGTTGTGATCTAATTAAAAAATATTTTCCACTCTTTTCTACTGTATAGGAACAAACGGTAATACTTCATACTGAGGTTATTCCTGCAGTCATTTTGTTGCGAGGTTTTTAGTAATTAGGTTTTTTGGAACCCTTGAGGTTTGTAACCGATAACTGCTTAAAATTAAACCTTTTAAATTACCATAGACATATAATTTATTCGTGTTCTTATACATACGAAATAGTATACTATACTATTTAAAAAAGAGTCTTAGGGAAGTCCAAAAATTTATTTTAAAGAAGATAAGCTATCAAATCGTATGAAGCTGCAGTGTTATATCTAAGAGCATTTTTCACAAACAAAAGTTAAGTAAATACTAGAGATTATTCCTATCGCTGTCATTCTCAAGTAAGTGAATCAGGGAATAAAGGTAAAGGATTAATTTAGTATTACCACAAACTGAGAATCAATTGTGGTAGTGAATCGAAGCTGTAAGACCTATAACATTTTTCTATTTATAAAATAGAATGTAAGAAAGAATACACGCTTTCACGAGCATGTCCCTGAAAGCGTTCAATCATATAAAAAATAAATGGATTGGAAATCTGAAATATGTGGCAATGTTCTTATCTGTAACAAGGGACCGACTTTCGCTTCGCTTCGAATCTTCCCGATTTGTGGATTAAATATAAAAGTATATAGGTATATCTTATATAGAGAACTAAAGTTATTACTACAGTATTTTAAGTTAAAAAATATTGTTGAAACATTCCAACAACTTTATAACTATTTCTAATACTTTGTATTTGATATCTTTATAAGTAAATAATGTAAGTATTAGTAATACTTACATAAAATACAAAATGCATTTTGTAATTGGCACCTATAACGAATATTATTTACATGTGAATATAGTTGCATTTTTATTCATGTTTTTTCGACATGAAACTAACAAAAAACGTTACCTCTTTAGAACACTAATACACCTTGATGTAAAGAGAGATAATGGACACTGCTTAATTGCCATTTGAAACCATTACCGGTACCTAAACAACTGGAAATTTACATGAAAGGTAACGTAATCAAATCAAAATTTATAGAGGAAATTCTGTAGAACTTATACCACCCTAAGGCCTTATTACTTGAATGACGGCCCTCAAAAGACCGGTCGGATCTGTGGGAAGTATAATTCCTGTCATTTAATATATTCAATGATCTCTCTGTCATAGACTACCCCGGCCTTTAAAGCCGGAGTTGGACAAGTAAATTAAATTAAATTCCCACGTCATCCCATACCCATACATGTTGACCTGACGAACTGACCTTGAAGAAAGGTCGCTTAAAACATTTGACTTACGGATATCAGACAGAAAAGCAATCACCTATATAATACTTAAATACATGTTTAACACAAGACTATACATGTTTAAAACAACTATTTGTCTTGGGTGGAGATCGGACTCATGAATCTTGGCGCGAAAAATAGGTACTTACTCTAACCATCTTCATTATCAGGACCCTAAAAGTTTAGCGTTAGGTACTTACTCTACTAGCGTTACTTAATCTTTTTGTTCTATTATAGCAAATTGTAGAAAAATTATAAAAATAAAATGAAGTAATAATAAAAATTAACACAATCAAAGAAAGTCTACTGGGCTGGGTGGTTATAGCTTTTATTATCTTATGTGGTTTATGATCTGTGTGTTGTCACAATATTTTAAATATTCAGATATATTTCGAGATCTGACGGTTTGAAAGGACTCCGACTCCTTTACGTAGGGTCTATCACCTTACGTAAAGTGCAGGTCATAGATTTTATTAATCATATGTGTTTACAAACATCCAAAAATGTTTACTTATCTGTTTTAACTTTTTTGAAGTATTCTAATAAATTCTTCGATTCTTATATTGCGAAATACCAACGAGGTCTCTAATTTAACGCATAAAGTTGTCCACGATTTGACGGTTTGACGTGCCTAAACTAAATTTTAATTTGTCAAAAATGTATTCATCATATTGTTAGTCGTCTTTTCTATGACAGTTCACATTTACCAGACTGTTAACAAACTCGCTAATCCAAACTACTCGTAGATAATGTTAGGAAGAGGAAAGGTTTAGATTGACAAACAAGCGTACAGTCCACGTGATAGTAGATGTAAACATCACCGCAGCCTGTAGATGCTCGTATTATCACAAGAATATCACTAGCGCGTTGCCAACCTTGTGACTTGAAGATATTATGTCACATTACCCGGTAATTTTGCCTGCCTCTTAATCTGCACACCGAAACAGCAATGTAAGCACTGTTATTTGACTGTACAATTAGATGAGAGGAAGGTACCAATGCAAACGATCTTTGTATGAGGTCTACCATAAGTGGTAGTTTAAATAACTGTAGTACACAAATAACAGAACAACATACGAAAATATCTACATTAATTTTTAAGCTAATTACTAAAGTTATAAATGACAGAATTGTCGCTTGAATATGTTGCAATGTATTGAACATTGGCTGCAAAGTTTACTGTTTATGATAATTAAGTACGAAATAGTGCCAAAGTAACATTTTCTAAATGCTACTAATGGCAACATCTTGTCACTGAAAGTACTGCAGGTGTGAGTGCCTAGAACTATTATCTTTGTTACAATGTGTTTGTGCGTTGTCTGTCTGTGCAACTCGCCGCGCATGTCACGCCACGAACAATACGCCCGAGGAAAAGCGTAGTGGCTTTGTCTGAAAATGTTCCTATGACTGATTGTGTGCCGTTTAATCACTCCGTATATAGGTACAGACTACAAAACAAAACGTTGTATACAGATACTGATATATTTTTTTATACGGCATTAGGAATGTTATATCATCATCACCATAACAGCCAAAGAACGAGCCAAAGGAGTTCCCATAAAAACACTAAATAAAAGAAAATATTTAATAATAATTACTCCTTATGACTTAAGCTATGCCCGTGAATGTCACTTTAAAATCGATTTAACCGTTTCTATATGCATATGCGTAACAACCTGATTTCATTTTTGTTTATATGTAGGTATAGATAAGGAAGGCCAGTGCCCTAGCCGGAGGACATTTAGAAAACTTCTGATGACAACGAACTTTTATGCTTTTACTTCGCTCATGATATTGTTTTTTAAGAGGATAAAACTTATACATATTTTCTCTTAACCTTTGGCAATGTGTGTACAAAATTTTAAAATAATAAGCTAAAAAGTTGAGATGTGAATAAATAACGAATAAACTTTAATATAAATACATTAACACAACATCTTAAACATGGCCCTGACTCCGGACCTCTTAAAGTATGACGGATATCAGACAACAGAGGAATCACAAAAGTATTACATAGATACATATTCATCACCCAGACTTAGAACAAACATAAATATTCATCATATAGATGTTTCTAGAAAGTCAGGATCCATCTCCCACCTTTAGCGCACAAGACAGGATCATTACCACCTATTCCACTACGCTTAGAATCAGGTTCAGTAATAACAATAAGGATTTCACATTTGTGCTGTATAACCTAAATCCAATGTCTGGTATGAACTTAGTTTGTAAACCAAAGGTTCTCGGATAATATCAGCTAGGAAGGACATGTTTAAAAGATAATAAGTATTCATTCCTAAAAAACATCTTGGTTGAGGCATATTTGGTATTACTAACATATATTTTGCGTGCTTACTCTTTATATAAATTTGTAACTCTTTGGATTTTAAAACCAGGCCTAAACATCAACCTAACAGCCTTACTGGTGGAGCATTCGAGACGAAAATCAGACTAACACAGCTTTGAACATAAGTATGATATATTATTAATCTCTTTAATTGTTTATCTTAATTTAATTTTAAAATAAACTGAAATTAAACTTTCATTCATTTATTTCCGTTATCAATAGTTATTGTAATCTACGTTGGCTTTTCTTAATTGTGTTATTAGCCGCAAAATAAAAATCTATGTTAACTTTTGCTTCTTAAAAGTGTATAATACCATACTTGTGTCCACAACATAAAAATATGGCCGTAAAAATACATATTTTACGACGTCATTATTGGGAGCAATAAATCGTTTTGAACGTTCCATCATTATGCTTATTGTAATATTGAATACGTGATTATTTCTGCGGAGACTACCCCGAGAATAGGACGTGCTTTATAATGAGCTGACGTTTTTGTTTGTCACAAACAAAAAAAATGCACAAACGCGTCCTTTACATTGAAAAAAGCCTTGACAATTAAGTACCTACCTACCTACGTGTTTACTTTTTCGAAAATACTAGAAGGTATAGGTAATTTTAATTTAGAAGCTTAGCTAAATAAACTGAAAGTGGACAAGAATTGAGATCGAATTCAAATAATCAACATGATCTAATTACAATTATAAGTTTAATTATATTAAAGGCAGCTCATGGTACAAATGGATTATACCGTATCTATTTGTATTACGAAATAGGTCAAAAGCCTTTGCCCTTTGGCAAACATAATACAATGACTGAAAACATATTCACGAATTATATAGCCATCCTACATTTCAGATCCACCCTTTTCACAGGGGTATAATGTGCAAAACGTTTCTATGGGCTGTAATATCTTTAAGGCTTAATAACTTTTTATTGGACTCCTACTGTTACAGGCTGACAACTCTTTTAGCCTATGACGTCATAACCATGATGCCGCTTCAGGGATGGGCAAGATGACTCATATTTACCGAAAAAAATATCTATAAAACAATTGACACTATAGTTTTTATTGTTACTGTTAATAATAAAGGCACATTTTTTGTTAACTTTTAGGTACAGTTCAACTACAGGTTTTTCTGTCTTTGTCGTCGTCAGATGTATGAAGGAGAGATCAACATAAATATGTATACATAAGCATCGGTTTGCAAATATGAGCCATGCTCTTATGTCTAAAGTGGTATTATTGGTCAATTAAATTGGTGACAATGGTTCATTAAATTAGACATATAACAACAGTCCAATTATATAGTCGTTAATTCTGATTATCGTTTCAACTTTATATAGCCCACTTATGGTGTTGATACCATAAAACTATTAGAACGAACAAGCAAAATGTCGTTAAATCACCTTTTGAATAATTAATACAGTTCTATTGATAGATATGGTGTGTAAGCTTACTAAAACGAAATGGTTGTGATTAAGTAGGTGATATTGTTTATTTTATGGCATTCGAATTTATATATCAAATAAAATTAACAGATATCCAATAGGAGGATATTTGTCATTCTGTCACTTCTTATTCCACTTTGGAAATATAAAATAATGTATTAGAAGATTGCTTGATTCTCTCATTATATATAATATATATCTTATTAGGAATTTAATATACAGCCTAGAAGAAAATATTATTTAAAAAAGGAGACACTTTTCTCTTTGACTTTCATGTTTAGAAATCTAGACTGCTATGCTTGCCGGTTCATTGTGAAAGATGGATTTAATAAATTTCTTGTTATTGAAATTATTTTCTTCAATAAAAAGTAGCCCATTTACCTCTTTTAGCGTCCATCTTTTACCATCTATATACGTAAAAACACTTTTTTGTGTTATGATCTTGGTTTCATTTACTTTTATTGAAAAGATAGGTATACTGACTTTATGGATTGCGTAAATTTTAAATGGAACGGCGTTGGACAACACAACAGTGGACAAAGTAATACAGCGGTTATTAGCCATAGGGGGAAACAATCGTCAGTGCGGAGATGATAAATTTCCGCCGCCCGAGACGTGGCTCATTATTACGCCTGCCTACTCTAGTTTAGCTGGCGTGTTACGACGTATCACCGTGTATTCTATGAGGATCTTGATGCAGGCAAATTTACGTTGAATATCAGTTTTTCTTCTACTTACAATATGAAGCAGATTTTTACAAATTTAAAAGTATTTATTTTTTTTATATTGTAGGACCACAGGTTCTTTATAATAATGTGTTTATAATTAGTTGCTGATAATGTTGAGGGTAAACGTAAATAAAAGTACGAAATAATGTAATATATATATATATATATATATATATATATATATATATATATATATATATAGTTACAGCAATAGAATCCACATGCGTACAAAACATGTTAAACATAACTTAATTGATGATTAATTATTATTTGTGCATGTTGCTTCAAAAAACTAGTGGATATATTGTCCTTTTTATGACACTCCCTCAGTGAGTTACTTCCTCCCTAACTAATTGTCGGTCAATGAGCTAGTCAGTGATTACCATTCTTTTTTATGTAACGTAAACTAACTAAGTATTATAATTAGCTGCCCGTCCCGACTTATTCTGTTGTAGGCTTATTTCGGTACCTTTTTTTGAGAAACATTTGACAAACAAATGCGTCAGGCATTACACGCCGTGTAATATATCGTTAAGTAACTCAAGGTTGATCTGTAACTAAGTTAAAGGTGGCTCGGGTCAAGATGCCATTAACAAATGTAAACATGACCATTATCTACGTACTCACTTCAAAAAATAAACATGCAATAGATTTTTATTGCGTGGATGATTACTTTAATCTGAACATCGCAGTAAAACCGTTAGGTACCGGCAGAGCAGTAGTACCTGCCTCTGAACCAGGTCGTAAGAGGTGACTAAGATACTGGAACCGACAGATGGCAGTATATCC
Source organism: Heortia vitessoides (assembly GCA_020976665.1). NCBI lineage: Eukaryota > Metazoa > Arthropoda > Insecta > Lepidoptera > Crambidae > Heortia > Heortia vitessoides. Next base: position 7,812,647 of record JACJUM010003129.1, read on the forward strand.
ATCCGTTACAGTGTATCTCAAGTACACAAGGTAGGGATGGGCAGCAGCATCCCCGTCGTCGATCCGATCTGCCGATTGTCCACACGCTTGCCCAGCGCGGCAATTATGGGCAATTTTTTTTTCCTTTCTTGGGGAGGCCTATGTCTAGCAGTGGACTTCCAATGGCTGTAATGATGATGATGATCGCAGTAAAATCTGTTTATATTATATCTAAGAAACATGACTGCACAAAAATTCCGTACTACATATGTACTAACCGATATACAAATACATACCTAAAATAAGTACAGCTGTTCAGTAAATTTTAAATATAATTTTGTCTTAAAAAATTTATTGGAAATTCAGATTTAGAGTTTATATGGGTATATATAATTTTTATTAGTAATATTAAAGACTACCTTGAATTTTTACAAAGATTTTAATATGATGTGGTTATAAACAAAGTGCAGCAACAAGTGGTGGGTGGGCCCACCAAATCTACTAAGATTTCGCAAAACGCTTTCTCGACTTGTAAATTTATAAATAGCACCACAAATTAAGAACGTTTAAGCTTCGTGCCGAGAAAATTCTTAATGGAAAAAGTTAAGCGAAGTTACTAAGCGTTGACTGAGGGTGCCACTTCTGTGTGACAGGGTCATTAAGGCACTAAAGACCTAAGGTGTGAGAAGTCCCCGCGTCGCAATCTGAATTTTGATTAATCGTCTTTGGAATTATATATAAGGTTTACGAAAGCTTTAAGATTCAAGTGCATAAATTCTCTGTTAATACAAACACTACACCTTAAGTGTTAAGCAAAAAATTAGGAAGCATTACTGTCAGCTCCTACCATTCGGGAAGTTTTAAAACACTTAAAAGTTTTGGTCTAAATTCATCACAATACCGCTTGACTCCAGAGTCTACTGCTGTGCGAAAGTCATCCGACATCATTTATAATTATTTTTAGGTATTATCCAAAATTCCCCAGCCTACATTTAAGCTAGCCGTAAAAATAAATAATAAATAAATTTACACAACATATCAAACATTGGCCTGACTCCGTAATAAGTCGCTAAAAGCACTTGTGGGTCATTTGTATTCATATTTTTAACACTCAGACAAGAAAACCACAAATTTGTCCTGGATGGGAATCGAACCCACCATACCTAGCGCATAAGTTAGATTTACTACCATCAGCGCCATCAGGTCCGTATATGTTGTAAACCTTTTCTTTTTTACTTAAACCATTTTTTTTTTACATTCTAAATAATAATTTAATGCCAATGTTATGACTCAAAAGTCAATAATATACAAAACTTTTTAAAAGTTTAATTAGACCAAATAAAAGTTATTATTATAGTTTTCCAAAAACACTGAATTTGAATTCGTTTAAACTTATGATATTCCCATACGATCAATGTCAATATTTAGTTCATTTCACCTTCAAGAATGATGGAATGGCGCCACCGGCTAAGTTTAAAATTAATTCAATAAATTAATGTCTTATTATTTGATTGTATGCTCCTAATATTAGGGTTGGGCCTACTTTGGTGTACAGTAGTTAACCGTTATTTTTTTTTTAATAATGGTTACTAGTTAACCTAAAATATATTTTAATTTGTTTTAGGATACTTACAATCAATTGCTGTGAGGCACCGGCAAAGTGAAATAGTACCTCCCACTGCACCAGGTGTCGTAAGACACGACTAAGGTAACAAAACCGAATAGATGGCGGTATATCCATCCAAACGCCAACAGGCGTGCCCAGCGCGGCAATTAAGGGAATAAAAACCTCCTTTCTTGGAGAAGCCTATATCCAGTAGTGGACTTCCAATGGCTCGTTTGATGATGATGACAACCAATCGTGGTAACATTGATCTAACTGGATAACTTTCTTTCAAATATCAGTTTTTGATTCACTATAAAAACAGTTCTTGCAATCAATTAAAACCTTAATCTCAGCTGAATTCGCTTTTTATAGTCTATGTCTGTCTATAAGCAATCATTCAATGTTACCCAAATTTACTGCTATGAAACAATTAATAGAAACAATTCAACTACGTTTATTCATGTAAAATTGAGGTGCGACCTGGTAGTGACAGGGTCATTATCGGACTAAAGGCCTTAGATTACATGGCACGCTGGTAGTCCCCCGGGGTGCAATATTTGAATTTTGATCGTAGTGACTTGGAAACTAGTTAGCTCGGAAATTAGAAAGCTATTAATATGTAATAGAACTTGGGTATGGTATTTTTATTTATAGTATAAAAACTCTGAATATGTATATTTAGTAGTAATAGTTATCTGGTTTATAATATGCATAAAATGTTAATAAATGAAATTTTTATGAAATGCAAATGATCTACCTAGTGAAATAAAAATCTTCCTTTTCTTAAACTACTATATCTTTGTACTAATATTAAAAGCGTAAAAGTTTTGTAAAAAGGAAAGATGTTGGTCACCCTTTCATGCAAATAACTGCAGAATAAGATTTTATGAGGCTTCAAGAAATTGCTCGTACAACATTATAACATCTGAATTGATACAACAAAACTACTTATTATTTGCTTTTTGATTTGTTACGTAAATCGTAACGCAAAAAACAGATTTTTTAAATTAATTTTTTACTATTAGAAATCTACATGTACACCGATAAACGTGAGCTACATTATTATATTGAAAAAATATAAAATGAATACATACGTGTAAAGGTAAAAATTTAATTTCACTAAATGCAAACATATACGGTCGATACATAAATTAAACTATTTTAAAAAATTTCGATTGTCTGTAGGTATTATCCGGATAAATTGTTAAAAGGCTTTTCCGATTTATGAGAATTAAGTTAGGCTGCTTTTATAATTTATGAGGCGCGAAGCTGAACTTAATTTTATAATTCAACTAGTTTACCCGAAGTAAACCTCATACGAAGGTCACCTGCATTGTCTATTGTCACTCTCACATATTTCTACCGCCCAACAGCAGTATTCACGTGGCTGTGTTTCGGTGTGAAGGGTGAGAGAGGCAGTTAAATTACTGGGCAATTTGATAATATCTTCAAGTCACAAGGTTGGAACGCGCTAGTGATATCCTTGTAATTTCTTTTAAATTACGAGCGTCTATAGGCTGCAGTAACGCTATGACGCGGACTGTATGCTGGTTTGACGATTTAGTCTAATAAAAAATAAAACAATAGTAAGATTGCATACTGACTGTAAATTAAGGACTGATCTAACCGTTTACAATATAGCATATCCATTGTGTTCGATTTTAGCCTAACTAAAGTAAATTACGACCTTCCCCAGATTAGTCAGGCAGGTCTAATATAAAAACTAAATTCTTTGATATTAACAAAGAAAGTGACAAGTCGTAGATTAGCGGTAATACTGTTGGTTATACCTATGTATCAACACAAAGATAATGACATGCAAATCTGTTTTGGAAGGCGGAAGAGGATTTGTTACTTAGCTTGTGGCTTAAAGCGATTAGTGAGACTAAAATGTAAATTAGTAGGACACAACGACCCATTACCTATTGTATTGTAATATCTACTTAAACTGGTTATCACCGGCTATTCTGTTGTTATTAACTTGTTGTTAAATTACATATAATACTAACCGGCTGTACTTGAATACTTTTGTGTAAGAATGCGAGTAAAAAATACGGATATGATTATTTGTGAATTTCCATTACGGCTAAAAGCCGTAGGAACCGGCAGAGTAGACTAGTACCGCCCCTTGTGCCAGGTGTCGTAAGAGGCGAAAAAGGTAACAGAATGAACAAACTCCAGGTGGCGGTATATCCATCCGCAATAGTGTAGCTCAAATGCATAGGAAATCGCCAACGCCAAAACAGCGCTCTGTGATTGTCAACACGCTTGCCCAGCACGGTAATTATGGGCAATATTCCTCCTTTCTCGGGGAGGCCTATAACCTTATAGATGATTACGGTTAATTTTATTAATGTAATTTTATTAACCGTAATGGAAAACTTTAACGGTTTCTAAACGTCTGTTCGTTTTTATATTTGACAAAACATCGGTTAATCCATCGGAAACCGTGGGAATGGGCAGCAGCATCCCCGTTGCGAAATCTGCGCTCTGTGATTGCTAACACGCTTGCCCAGCGCGACATTAATGGGCTAAATTCCCCCGTTTGGTGAAGCCGATGCCCAGTAGTGTACTAATGCTGTAATAATGATAATGATGAGTTAAGAGTGAGTGTTATAGATACATGAAATGTGTCACCAGAGTGGTCACCATGTTTAACCTGTAACTGTAAGCCCTCCGTGGTTAATTTCAGCTAAGTGGACAATGCGATGACGGCTATAAATCAGATTCAAACGCATCATAAATCACACAAGTTGGATTAACGAGACTCGGTCAGGTGTCAAATAACAACGCTTTTTGTTTGACGAGTATTAACACGTTAATTTTCTGACAATGCAACAATCTATCTACATATATAAAAATTAATCGCTATTCCACTGGTCATGGAATCACGCGTGAACGGCTAGACTGTTTTCACAAATTATTTTTTATAGCGTCAGTTATAGCTTGACACCTCGGTACCTACATAAAAAAAATAAGTCAGCTATAATTAAATACCTTGTAAATAGCTGTTGAAAAAAGTTTAAAAGTTGAATAAAATTACTGAAATGTGAGCCCTATTCACAAATGCCACATTCGCGGTATTGAAGTAACACTCTCGATTAGCTTTTCTTATCTTACCTAATGACGTTTGGCATGTCCCTATCGTGTTCGCTAGGAGTCGTGGATTCGACTCCCACAAAGCGAAAGCTGGAAATAGAGACAATGGATCCTTACATGCTTTTATGGACCGCCAAAATGAGTTAAAAAGCGCACAACTGGCTGTTTATAGAGGTGTGATGGTTCTGTGAAAAGTCTAATGCGAGTAAGGAAAGCGAGAGAGGTATGCCAAGATCGTAACAAGTTGAAATCCTTAGTATCTGCCAACAGGCGTGATATATGTATGCGATGTATGTACATATATAAGTATTATATTTGCAAATCCGCTGTTGTTTTAAGTTCTAAGCAATTTTTCTTATATATACAATATTTTAAACGGGAGGTTTTGTGAATATGGATGTATGTTTGTACCACTATCACACCGAAAAGGCTGAGCAGATCTGGATGAAATTTGGCTCAAAGATCATTGATATCCTGGAATAACACATAGGTTTTTGTCCCGAAAATATGTTCCCAAGTAGCACGATTTCTCGCACAGTTCAGTAGACATAGACTACTTTCTGGAATAACAAGAAGTCCTCAGCAACATGAAGTAAAGGGCTTGTAGACAGAGTCGCGAGCGGAAAGCTTTTAGCTAGTTTTTTGCGTGAATACATTTATGCAACTGCTTATTTGCCATGTAGTACATGGTATGTACCGGCAGAGTAGATTAGTACCTCCCTATGTACCAAGTGTCGTAAGCAGTGACTAAGGTACCGGAACCGAAAGATGGCGGTATATCCATCCGAAACAGCGCATCTTAAATACTACAGGGTGGGGCTGGGCAGCAGTATCCTCGTCACGAAGTTGCGCTATGTGGTTGCAACCACGCCTGCCCAGCGCGGTAATTACGGGCAAACCTGCCCCTATCTAGGGGAAACTTATGTCCAACAGTGGACTTTCTATGGCTGATGTGTTGATAATGATGAGGTACTGCTTACAGTTTAATTGCTGCACCTATGAGTTGTCGTATTTAGGAGATAGTATATTATATTCAATTATATCTGAGACTTTGATTTCACCAGTTTTTATATCCGTTTAATTTATAGAAGCAAACCGAATACGTATTCACGTCAAAGTTCAAGCTTAATTCCAAGTCAATGGATCTTTTAGCTAATAACTTGCATACAAATGCTTCAGCAGAATCAACCTAAAACCTTCGAGATAAAGTCTCAAACCCAAAACGAACTATATATGATTAGCCGAAAGAGCATAAGAAATGTATCTCATTTATCACTCGACCACAAAAAGGGATGTGGAGTTGTAGACTGAATAGGTAACATTTTCGCTTTTCACATGTAAATTGTCCTGACCCTTTTGCTCCTTTCACCGCAGGATATTCAAAGGTCATGATGTTTTATTTTAATAAATCTTCCTAATCCTACAAATACCTTTTATTCAACAACTAAACTACACAATTGGTTGTGTTAAATGTAGTCAAGTTTCATAATAAATAGTTTTTAATTCACTGGCAATTTAAAGAGTATTGTTACATTATGATAATAAAGAAAATGTTTAGTATTATAGAATTAGAAGTTATTCTATCAATATTCAAGCTAACTAGCTGTTCAAATTCAGAAGACTTAGGCTTTATACCAGTGCAGTTATGAGGGACATACTTTGCTTCAAAGTTTGTACTTGACCATTTCCACTATACTAATTAGTTACCCAGAACTTATTATCGTCATCATCATAGCAGCCATAGAATGTCCACTAGTGGACATTAGACCTTCACAAGAATGGGAGAATTTTGCGCATAATGCTGTACTGGGCAAGCGATTACCACATCGCAGAGCGTACGACGGGAATACTGCTCATGCTCATACCCGCCCTGTTACATTTGGGATACACTGTTTCTCGTTAAAATACTAATATCCGTCGGTCCCGTTATCTCAGTCCCCTGCTACGACACCTGGTAGAGGGGGAGGTACTATTCTATCTGTCAGTACCCAAAACGGTTCGCGGTACTAGAATAAGTTGGTTCTAATCTTACAAAATAAATATAATTAAAGAGTATATTAGTTCGACAGGTTTGATGGCACATTCCCATTGAATGCATATTTTTTAGGGTTCTTATTATGTGTACCAATAGGTTCGATCCTCACCCAGGACAAACATTTATTTAAATTATATTTGAGTTTGTTCTGTGTGTATCTGGGAGTTGAATATGTAATTAAGTGGTATATTTGTAATATCTCTGTTGCACGATATCCGTAACGTAAATGCTTTATGTCGCTTAAATGTTTATACGAGAAGATACTACTGTAGAGATACTTTTAGAAGTGTAAATTTGTTACGTCAAAATAACACAAAAAGTGTTGAAGTATTAATATGGATAGTAAAAAATTGTCTGAGGCTTCAGACGGGCTTTCATGTATATTTTTGTTGTAATCAAAGTGAGATAAAAATTCCGTAAACTACAAGTGTACCTATGTCCTTTAAAATTGAGCTAGTCAAAACGAACATACAAACTTAAATAGATTTTGTTTACATTGCCTGCAAACAAAAATTTCAATTTGAAAACAACCTTATTTTACATATAAAACGAGTCTAACATGCATCCTCGTTGTCTTAGATAAGATGGAATTTCAATAAATGTTTAGTAAAAGCAATGTATGAAGCTAAAAACCTTCTAATAACTCCGTAAACATACCTGCAGCTGGGTCTTGTGTTTCCTGTAACAAACAATATAATTTGTTGTATTTAAACCTGTAACAAACTTAATCTAATGTTAATTCAGTGTTGCAAAAGCTAGCAATGTAAATTTTGAAAAATAAACTTGCAATGCTCAGTTAACCATGGTGGAATTATGCTTAGACGTGGTACTATGACGTTTTCGATTCTGCGAAATTCATTGTTGTTTTCAAAGAATGCCAGGTAAAATGATAGTTTGCGAAAATTGTAAAAATGCCGAGCCGTAGAAATACATAATGACCGGCAGGCACGCAATCACGGCAGGAAAATAGTGATATAGTAAAAGTATAACAAGTCTTGTGTATCTACAAACCTCTAGAAGTTTCATTTAGCTATATACTATTATATATTAAGTGCTTTAAAATAATGTAAAAATATCCGTGATTCCATTCACTACAATCTTTTTGCTAATGTATGACGCCTGTAATACAAAACTGCAGAGGAAAAATTAACTTCCTACGTTTGTAACCTAACAGTTTTTCGCTTAAAATAACGCGGCATCTAGAAAGGGCACATGTTATTTTTAAGCCATCGTTTGAACAATTGAATGTTAACTGTCGCGAATCATTTGGTGCCCTGCCAAAGTAACAATGGAATTTCTAAACCAAAACATCGATCCATGTGACAATCGATCAAACATCTATTCACTGTTATCAGATAAAAATGCCGCCAATAATCTCACTAACATCAATATAGTTTCACCAAAACATTATCGGCTTATAAATCAAACAGATAAAACATTGGAGAGATTACAAACTCTCTCCCTGAATGATAACTTGATCATTAAGTATAAAGATTGTTTGTATTGCGAAAGATTTATTGCTTAGTAAATAAAAATCTTTGAAAATCCGAGCTCGTGCTTGGGACGGGTTTTTTAATGTTTTTGAGTCAACAGTTTATTTTTCACGCACATCAGTTCTAGGTACGGGCGTATTGATTGATGTTTGCTAGCGGAGATGTAATGAATGAGAATAATCTGTTCAAACTTTCGATGAAGTGCATGCATAGAAATATTCAGAAGGAACTGGTGTTTTGAAATATTTTAATTATGAATTCAGCGTTGCTATATCGAAGAAGCCGAGTTTTGCAATCTACAGCAGCACTACGCCTTGTAACACTTACCGCCCTATCAATTCCTTTTTTCCTTACGTTGTTAAATATACATTGATACTTACAAATTTACTTCTGTCTTTCTCTTTTTGTTTAAGCTCTGCCTCTTTTTTAGCTTGCTGAATGAGTTGGTCTACAAATTCGCTCGCTTGCCGTAGTTTTTCTGGATCGCTTTTGAAGGCTGCTACCCTCTCAGCGAGAGCTGAGGCATCGCTGTCTTGTCTCATTTTGAGTTCGCTTTTTTTCACTTTCCAAAATTAATCACTTCAGCACAAACCCACTGTGTTATTTGGTTGGAATGCAACTGCCATATCATTCAAGGGGGGTCGGGACCCTTACTCGGTTTGAATAGTCGAGTGGGTGAGGGGACTATTGTCAGTCATTATCGTGGCGAGCGCGAGAGAACGCGAACGTATGCCTCGGGCTGCGTTTCACGTAGCACTGCCAGAGCGGCCGGGTTTCGGTCATGCGCCGAACCACATGGAAATATAACAGCGGCATTCAAACTTCAACAGGAGCCGGGCCAAGCACGCACACATTCACAAACTACACCTACTCGCTATCTCATTAGCTTTCACGGTATAGCTGTAGTCATAAGTAAGATTATTTCGAGTGTAAGTCGCTCGGTGCTATACACAGCGTATCTACGTAGTTGACTGTACGTAGAATTGAATGCATGTGTAAGATTAAGTCTAATCACTAGCGATGAACGATCTCAAGGCATCCCACGATGTTGCAACTGTCGGATTTGACTCAGGAGGGAACCTTTCTGTCACCTTTCTGGCTTACGCTAAGTGTGGATTAACTGATGACAAGCCATTTAAACCTTTTTTTTATTGAGTGGCTTACAGGTGAAAAAAAAATCATAACCGTACTTGGTTACTTTTAAGTAACCAAGTACATTACTCATAAAACCAAACCGTGAAATAATAAATAACAAAGTTAAATACACTTGGTTATAAACCTGGTAATAACAAATACATAAAATTTTAACTTTCCGTCTCTGGTCGAAGATGGTTGACACTCAAAAGACCAAAAAAATGACGGCGTCTTCCAGTGAAAAAAATTTTGTAAAGTCGATATACATCAATTGCGTTGCATTTTTTTAACATATATTTTATAGATTTACATCAATCAGTACTAATGTGTAACTACTTATTGTCATTCTAATGTGAATGTATACTGAATATCAATTTCTACAAGCCTACTTTTTCAAGGTAAAATGATATCAAGCAACCCAACTGCATTTTTATGAGGCAGAAGTCGAGATCCAACGCACTACAAATTGAGTGGATTGCTTCGCCGAGGTTGGCTTGTCTCATACAGTAAACATGAGGAAGGATCTTATCAAACATTTTAAGGTAAACGAGACGATATGCTCAATTTTGCAATTCATTGCTCCATATTGAATATATATATTTTAGAACTTCTTTTCATCAGATACGCATTGTATTAAAAACTTAACAGTAAAGACTAAATGTTTGTTTGTTTAAGTTTTTAACTGCGACTTACGCAGTAACATTTACCTTTTCTTCCTATGTTTTATATATGGCATGATTTGATTGTAAGAATACAAAACAGATATTTTTAACGTTTATTATTCTAATTCGAATGATACCTCCTTATCTTTTATTACTAAAAATGATAACCAGACTTCGTTTACTTATATTTAAATTCCTAAGTATTTTACCTACTTCTCCCTCGAAAACTGTACCACATGCTATTTTTTACTTTGACTTAGGAAAAAGCGTAAGGAGGAAGAAAGTCATCGCATTTCCTAACATCATGTTGAACCCTTCTACTTTCAAAATCCATTTATGAGGACTCTAAATCCTTTGATTTATGTAATACCATTATCATATATTGTTACTATGACAAAATAAATTAGGTGACATCACGTCTTACTCGTATAATCAAGAGTCAAGTGTAAGTACTAAGGTATCCAACCTTATTTAGAATATTAAATTACGCTGTTTTAAACCTAATGGCATGTCGTGAGTTGAATCACGTTTGAATTTCATGTTACGGTCTTTCAGTTGTTACTTTTGATGTCACGTTTACTGTTACAGACAGTTACAGACACTGACAGTACCTCATAAATACGTATCAAATACACAGTAATGTACATTACTGTCTATTCGATTTGCCTTACATTTATTTATGTATTAGGCAAAACAACATATATGTCCAAATACAATGTGCTTAAATTCATGCTAATTGTAATGGATACTTAAAGGCTAGCTCCGCCTGCAGATTATAAGCAGACAATGGAAAAAATATTAAAAAATTATTCTTTTAAATACTTAAATAGAATAATATAAACAGAAATGAAACATGAATTATTAAATTAAAAACCAATAGAGTTTAAAATACTTATGACAAATTTACAATATGAGTTACATATATAAAAAGCAACAGATTAACTTGCAAAAATCTGTAAACTTATCGCAATTTACGAATACTATAATCTTGAATCTGTAAGTGCTGTTCATTGAGTTCAAAATTGGTGATGAAATTTTGACAGATTTGTATAGGTTGATACGTTTTGTGCACTTTAAACATTATAAACTCTTAACTCACTGACACCCCGCGACTACGTCGTGGAAATCTACTTTAAAACATCTGTAACAATTATAAACATTTATAAAGTTTTTTAACTTACTACCATAAATAAAATTTCATAAAATGCTCTTATCATTTTTTAAGATAAAACACAGTTTTTTTTTTATTTCTTTACAATTGAACTGTTTATATGTATGAGTTGGTACGTATAGGTATAATTTGCTACTCATAGGAACTTTATAGGTGAGTATTTCTAGGAGATTTTCGTTAACATTTTAATTATCAGTTTTAAATTGATTACAAAAAAAGATAACTTTAAAAAAAGCAATACCTACAGATAATACCAACGTTTTCTAGAACTAGAAAGCGCTTATTTGATAATATCTAGTCTTGACCTGGAAAGCCAACTAACTGCACTATTATTCCTTATTGCGCTTCGTGCTCGAGTACAGTTTTTATAAATTCCAATACCTGTTTGCAGCGAACGTGCCCCCTCCACCCTTAATTAAACTTAAAAGCCTTCGGGAAATCTATAGATAGGTATAAAAAGTTATCGTTTCGCGAACATTTTGCGATCGCGCCTTGTTACGTGCGGTGACGTTTTTTCATGTGGATAAAATGCTATTAGTGTTGTCAGCAAAAAATTATTTTAGAATTAGATTTTTACCCGTGATTATCTGCATTACCTTAACGGTATCTCATTCCCTAGGGTTTAAACAATTCATATGCTAAATTTAAACAAAAACATTTTCTCTGTTGAGCCGTGTAAGCGTAACACAGGTGACAGACAAACACATTTTCGTTTTTGTAATATTAGTATAGTAGGATAAAAATAAAAACATAAATTACCATGAAGGTATATGTACTTTGTTATAGACCACTGTTTAGAATAAAACTACTTTTTTAACAGCTCTAAAACGTGGGTTATTAAAATTTTTTTTATGTTTGTTTTACGTTTCAATTATTTTATGACAACTGTTTTCAAGATTGGAAAAATTTGTTGTGTCGAATAAGCTTTAGTAGTTAATTTTTACTTGCTTATTGTAACATGTTCTTCTAAGGTTTTATTTTTACACACGTCAGTAATATCCTGGTATCTTCAAATTGGCGGATCTTATTAGCATTATGCAGGCTGTACAGTACTATATAATATATATTTTAATATTAATATCTTTTGTCATTCTTGAAAACGACGTTTCGGTTAACGATAAACAAAAAATGTCAAGTAAATCGCGTTTCTAAGCCGTTAAAAAAGTAGTTGTATTATGACTAGAAAACGCGTAAATATTAGAAAATATAAGACATTCGTTATTAAATTAACAAACTAACTACAAGGGTAACAAGGCACCTATTGCTAATTAAATTATTAATGTTTATTATCATTATAGTTGAGCTGTTTGGTCGCTAAATCGTAGTTCCGAAAGTTTGCGGGGAACAACACTGATCGAATAGATCAAGGCATTCATCGCAGTCCCGTATCACCACAACTAAAATGTCTGATGTATTCTAATATATTACAATTGAAGAAACAATACTATAATTACAAATATTACACTGCTTTTACTAGTGTTACAGATATTGAAAAAACACACAAAAAAATATTTTCCTGGGTGAGTTTTAAACCCACGATCATGTCTCACGACTGGTGTTCATACCCGCTCTATTACATTTTGAACTATGCTGTTCATTCCGGTTATCGCCTCTTTCGACACCTGATACAGATGTACAACTACCGCCAAATAGCAGTATTATGCCTATAGGCTGGGGTGACGCTTACTATAACGCGGACACTGAAATGTATATCAATTAAATAGTTCGAATAATGTCGAACTTGTTGAAGACATTAAATGGCACTAGATATTTTAAAAGGTACAAACATCGTGAACTGTCGTTTATTTAATTATTGCCTAACTGTTCACTGGCAACAATTTCAATAGACCAACCGAAGAGGACACAATAAAACATCGAGGGACACCAACCCGTACGTGATCGTAACTTCGCAATTCGCACTTGTTTGTTAATTCATTTTGTTGTTCGTTAGTTTTGGTATGTGGTTTGTTGTCCGATCCACTGAGCCCACTGCCTATTCTGTAAAAAGTTTGAATTTGAATTCGTACAAATGAACTTAAGTCATTCTCGAAAAATTTCGAAACATAGTTTATTTCATGATGCACATTTAAAGAGGTAGCGCCACCGTCTATGAAAAAAAATTGACCCTGCAGCGGTAAAAATGTCCTTTACTTCATGCTCACAAAGCCTATAATACACGGACCTATAATAAAAAGAAATGTTGCTGAGCGCAAAACTCGATGACGGTAGAACTAATTCCGCTAATATGATTTCTTTAAGACGCTCGGAAAGTTTTAATGAAGAAAACAACAGTGATAGTGTAAAGTGTAATTCAACATTAATTATTGTGTACGTGGCGGTTCTTATATTTTACACGCTTTTTATAAGCTTCAGTTGTATGTATGTGTGTATGTTTGTAAGTGGCTTATTGAGAAGTCGATATTGTCCCACTTTAGACGGACAGATTTAATTGAAATTTCAATTTCATATCAAGAATCGGTGCCAATAAAATATTTCAATAAGATTATCTCATTATCCTGATCAGGATCCTCAGGATGGAATTCCTCTGTGTAAAAACAAGTGAGACTACATAGCATGTGCATGCGTTCTACCTAATTTCCAGCTTATCTTCTTCACTCATCTAATTAATATTATTTAACAATAAGTCATACATTTAATTATTACCTATTATTACCTATTATTAATATTTTAATTTAGTTTAATTATTTAAGAATAAACAAACAGTAGCTGTAAATTATCTATGTCAATCTAAACAAAATAAATCAAAACTTACAGAACAGAATCAACATGCTATTATGTGGACAAGTTCGGGCGGGCCACTAGTAGTAAGTAAAATTAATCCCTACTATAATATAATATAATATTATAAATGCGAAAGTAACTTTACTTTTGATGAAATTTGCCACAGACAATCTTTAGACCTTGAGAGAGGACATAGGCTATTTTTTAATTCTACATAAGGGTTGTAAGGGGTCGAAAGGGGGGATGAAAATTTGTATGGATGTATCGCTATTTTTAGAGCTAGAAACTTAAAACTTATTTTCAGGCCATTGATTCGATGTAAATGACATGACATTCATAGTTTATATAAGTTAATGTAAAGAGGTATGGTACCCAAAAAACTATTCCACGCGGACGAAGTCGCGGGCACAGCTAGTATAAAATAAAACAATTGTTCAATCTAAAGATTACCTTATTTTCTCGTAACTCCTGATTACTGATTGCTTTCCTTATTTCCATTTTAGATATAATTGCCTCTTATTTCTTTAGTAGGTAATAGGCAAATATAATGATTGACCTTCGACAATATATAAATAAAAAATAACTTATTTTTTCCTTAATTTAAACCTATGTCCTATGGTATTTGTCATATAAAAAACATCCACTCCATTTCTGACAACCAAATATTAAAAAGTTAAAAAGCAAAGCATAAAAGTGTAGACGACGGCTTTAAATCCTTGTGTAGCCGGGGCGAATCGTGTTTAATAAATATTATCTTTAAATATTATGTTTATAACAATATCAATAATTCGCTAATCTTGAGTTATTAAGAAATCTCAAACCTACCACTCGAACTTGACCGTTTTGTTTCCTAACTTCTATCCCCCTTTCTACATTTTAACACGATCGTTAGTTACAGGCGGCAGACATCTACATCGATCCTACCCTTGTAAATTCGTTAGTCTCCTACCAGTGCCGTCGGAGACGGACACAATTCCATTAAGTCTTTTAGTCTTGCATGGCTACCAACGAATTACCTACTATAGTTAGTCGTATACGTTTTATATAAAAATTACATGTCAAGGTGTTTGTCCAGGATAAACTTCTAAACTAATCACTGGATTTTAATATTTTTACTCTCCGTTTACAACTTTACCTGTAGTTTGATCCAACTTTGGGGAGATGGGATATTTTAAATATAGGTATTTATGATGCAAATAAATATTTAAGACAGTACAACATCTGTCAGGTCAGTTACTATATTCTATATGTGATTAAACGTTAGGTGCTGGGAGAATAACATATTTATTAAATTTTGATCTGGATAAAACATATACGGCTAGCTATGCCCGTGACTTCACCCGCGTGGAATACTGACTTAGGGAAGCATATTATTCTTAAAACATATATTTTTCGCCTGTTTTTGTCACATTTTTGATGGATGCTCCACTCCTATTCGTCAAAGCGTGATGTAATGTAACCCAAGTTACACTTTGTTATACCAGCCGTTTCAGAGATTACTTTAAACAAACAGGCAGACAAAAATTTAAAAAAAATTAATTATATATACCGTAAATACATCCATATGCATTTAGTAAAAAGCAGTATTTTTTATATTACAAACAGATCCTACAATTTTATTTATGTGTATTAAGGTATTTATTTGAAATTTTCTGTGAAGCCATGGGTTTTTAAATTTGTTTAAAATAGAACAAGTGGAGATGACACGACATTAAGTCCCTAAGAATACATTAACGAAGAAGTCTTCTTCTATTCTTATAAAGATAGTACTCTATGGTTACCACATAAAATAAAGCTACTTTAATTCATTTTAAATCAGCAAAAATGCGTAGGTATTAATTTTGTTAACGAGTTTACGCTAGAAATGCTTGAAGTGAGTTGAATATACATAGTTTATGAGTTGAGGTTGAGAAAATTATCATATCTACATGCCGATGGCCATCTCCACCAGCGACAGTCCCAGCGACCAGATGTCGGATTGCACTGAGTAGTGCGTGCCTTAAAGCCGCTCAGGCTGGGGATAATAGGAAATAGTCTTAAGCTATAATAATTTAATACTTATACATGGTCATGAAAATGCAATTAGTCCGCCTTTTTTATATAATATTTACTTATTTATTATCCTTCACAGCTATCCGAAGTCGCGAGGTACCGGCAGAGTAGAATAGTACTTCCTACTGTACCAGATATTGTAGAAAGCGACTAAGGTACCAGAACCGACAGACAGCGGAATATCCATCCGAAAAAGTGTAGCTTAAATACACAGGGTAGGGGTGGGCAGCAGCATCCCCATTAGAAAAGCTGCGTTCTACGATTGCAAACACTGGGCAAGCGCCCAGCGCGGCAATTATGGCCAAAAATTCCCCCTTTCTTGGAGAGGCCTATGTCCAGCAATAGATTTTCAATAGCTTGCATGATGATGATGATGGGTTGAGGTTTGTCTTATCTCGGAAATAATCACAGTTCCTGATAGCAAGGTCCGATGGCAAATCGTGAATTAAATCTAATAATATTTTAATAAACAATCACTATCGATAATAAAAGCACCAAGAAAGTGACGCTCAATTTATTACTAATCAAATCAACGTAAATTCTAGCTGGATTTTCTTTTATCGGCATGGTGACGGTGGCGGGCTTCTGGGAGGTGGGGTAGGCGGGGGGCAAGGGGGCTTTTCGGGAGGGTTGGGGTCGCATTCGTAGTAGCTGTGCCCGTCCCACCACCACGGGCAACCCGGCGTGGGCAACCCCGGAAAGCGTACCTGTAATTTGTTTTTTATTAGCTATCTGTTATTTTGCGTCCAGAAATTTGTGCTGTCTGTTACGAGATGACACCAAATTTACATACATCGCTTTATTATACAAGGAGATGGTTATTGCCTAAGCATGCTCGTGACTTTTCATAACAATATAAGCCTCAGTTCCTACTTGCCTAGTTGGGACGTGCTTGTAACCTTTTGTATTGAATCGTTTGTCTTAATACCATAAAAAAGTTCGATAGGTACACTAAGCAACAGATGAACCTACACAAATCTGTCCAATTCGTCCAATAATACTTAAATGTAAATTATTTGGTTCAGAATTTACTGTGAAATTTTGACAGATGTGTGTAGGGGGACCTGAAGCTTTGTGTACAAAGGTATAGCTGAATTATTAGATAATTTTATTCAATAAAATACTTACACTATTAGGTGCAACTCCGCCCGGTTCAGCTTTTTTAAAAGGGTCCTTGGCGACAGGAGGCCCTTCTGCTACAGGCGCTACCACAGGTGGCTTCACAGAGTCAAAGGCATGTCGTTCATAATAATATTGACTGGAATACTTATATTGCGGACCCCTTGGGATGTCTGGCGGGGGTATACTTCTTGGCGACATTTTTATAGGAAAGCGTGGATGAAGCGTATGTTTTCTACCCAGCAAAAAATTTCTTAATGCCTGTAAAATTACGGACACATCTCTGTAACTCCATTTACTACTCCCAGGCATTGGTTCAGTGTACTAATCCACAATAATAACAGAAATAATTTGATTGACACGACCTGGTATACAATTTCCTTCCGGCATCTGGTTTTTTCTTGTTTTTCTTTGCGAAAACATGTCAGACTTACTATAAGGTTTTGTCTAAAACGAGGTCGCACACCAGTGTCATAATAAAAATTATATCAGAGGCTATATAAAAATATATACATACATATAGACAGTTAAAAAATCTGCGTCAAGATGCATCAACAATTTGCACTCATATCTAAAATTTATAAAATGAGTTTACTATACAGATCTGTCAAAAATCTAAGCCAATTTTCAACTCAATATTTAGTAGACTAAGAAATCAGTTGAGAAAACTAGACACATTTCCAATGCTGACTTACATTAAACTGTCAAGTTTATACTATAAATGCGAAATAACTTACATTGAAAATAACTTATATTGCTAAAGTAAGATTGTTTGTTACCTCTTCATCTATTCAACCTTGCTTAATCTATTCGACCAATCGGCGTTCGTTCTTTACAAGGTACGTTCTTTACAATTGACACATTAATTCCTAAAAGAGTTCCTACTGTTTCAATAGGAAATTCACTTAAGGCTAGTTCTCTATACATTAAAATAAAATTGATGTGTCTGTTTATTCATTTTAATAGTTTTTTTTAAATAGGCATAGGTATTAAAGTATGTACGGTATTAACTTATAACAAAAATAAGCGTTTATTTTTTTGTCTGTCTGCCTAAGATAAACTCGAAGCTACTGGAGTGATTATATAGGGACTTTCACTGGCTAGCTGATGTTATAAGGAAAAACTTAGTCAACTTTTGTTAATTATTGTTCTTACGGAAACGGCGCCACGTGTGTGTTTTAAATAAAAAATCCTGTTTTTACAGAATTTTCGTTGCAACATAGAGCAGGTAAGCAATAATAAGTTCGATCTCATCTGTATTCGGAAACTATTAAAAGATCTTGCCGAGAGAAATAACACACTTCATTAAGATTGGTTCAATTCAAAATATTGAAAGATTTATTCAATATCTAAGTCCTATATTATCTGTCATTAAAAATAGATCATAAATTATGTTGTGACGAAAGAGTTTGTGTAACAACATGGTTGACATTGGTTGTCAATAAGTCGAAGCACGCCATAGAATCTATAATAGGCTATTCTCCAATTTCTTCATTTTTTTTTTAAATGTTCGTATATATCTGATAATTCATTATAATTTTTATTTCAGCAAAATATGACCGATTTATGCCGAAAAAAAAATATTAAAAATTTGTCGTAAAATATACGCGCCAAAATACCATCCGCCATTTTGGTGACGTCAATAGTACTAAAATATTGTAACCTCAAATTGACATTTGTCATTGACACGATATTGAGTTTGTCGGCTTTGTTGAGTTGTTTTTATTTATATAAAAAGATGAGTTTCTATAACCCGTATCGTTGGTGTGTTGCGTTAAATTGTAAGAATTCGACATTGAAGACTCCAGAAAAGTTATTTATTACTATTCCGAACGATGTTGTTAACCTCAAAATAAGAAAATTTCATTGAATTACACCTATGAATCACACAAATGATATTGTTGTGATAAAGTAATAGAAAGATTTACTTACATAGCTGTTTTTATATTTCTGCATTCGGCAGAAAAGAAATCTGTATTACACGCAAAGAAGTTTGTAATCATTACCGCATCTATCTTCGGTAAATTAGTACTTTCGGCTTTTACAAATCCGACGTCCATGTTTAATTATGCAAAAGTAGCGTAATAAAATACAAAATCTCTAAAATAAAAGGAATTATACACAAAAAAAGTAAAAAATTAAGGAACACAGTCAGTTGTTTACATTTAGATATTTTAGTGCTTGTGACGTCATTCTGGAAAAAAACATGGTGGACGGTGTTTTCGGTCACGTGACTTACAGATAATAAAACTCGGATTTTAATTTTGAAATATAAAATTAATCTTAGGTTTTTATGGAATAACGACATTTTTTTTCAATTCCTCACGTTATTATTTATTCAAGTAACATAATGTTATATTTTTTTGTTGATAGATGAAAATAGCCTATTGCCAATATTCTGACAGATAAATCTTCGTAAATATAAGTAGTATCTTTCGTAAATATAATAATAAAATATTCGTATGCTGCTGCTATTTTTACTGTTTGTATATATTTTAGGGTATTATGGTGCGTGAAGAAGTAAATTCACTTTTCAATTACCTATAAGTCACAATTGTGCATGACGTACACACAGCAACAGATCACATATCCAATCTATCATTTCTGTAAAAACTTCCTAATTGATATTAATCTACAGAAGTGAAACATTGAGTTCAAAATTGACAGTAAAAAATTTACAAACTTGATTAGGTTGATCTGTACTTTATTCTCACCGTACTTTATTCTGTTCATATGAGGGTATTCTGAAACGGTCTACTTAGCACTGTAACGCCAAGTCTATGAGCTGTCAAAACACGCGAGTTGTAATTTTAAATAATATTTTAGGTTTATTTATTATTACAATCAAGTACCTATATACGAATATTGTTTTATAAAATGCCACATTTTTAGGCAGTGCTTATGTGCGCACATAAAACAGAGGACCTATTTTCCCTACAGGAGATAAAAATCGATTAAAATAGAGACTCGCCGAGAAAAATTCAATTTATCAAAAAACAGCCTCGTTTGTAATAGCCAATTCATGGCGAACAATTACGAACCGAGAGATTAAACCGAAAAATATCAATAATATTAAGAATATTCTATACCAAAGACAAACTTAAGTAATGGAAACATTTAACTTCTTGTCCTGATCGAACATTACATTTAAAAAATATATCCTACCAGTGATTGTGGCACTACTGTTAGTATATTTATAAGCTCTTATGTGCACTACTTAATAGTCTGACATTTCTCTCCCTCATTAGACAATTATAGGAAATATGTTCATCATCATCATCATACCAGCCATCGAAACTGCTGGACATAGGCCTCTCCAAAAATGAGGGAGTTTTGCCCATATCTGCCACGCTGGGCAAGCGTGTTGGCAAGTTGTTGCGTAGGATTTCCTAAAGGACTATAGTGTGGAGTACTTCAAAAAAAGAGTAAAGTGGTTTTTAAACAGTCGGCAACACGTGAATGAGGCCTGGGTGTAGACGTACGTGTAAACGACCGTATTAACCGTTTACCATCACGCGCGCCACATGTTTGTTTGCCAGTGGTATCATCATCATCATTATTTCAGCCACAAGATGCAATTGCAATTTTGTAATTATAATACGAAATAATATTGTGTAAACAATTTCTAGTCCTGAGTAGAAGCTGATTTAAATGTGGGCAAGTCTTCAGTTCAGCGCCGTTATCTGTAATAAAATCAGAAGCACTGCCAAATACAACAGAATTTCATTAAACAATATGTTCTGTACCTACGACTCTGCTATCTGACAGCTGTTTTTACCAGACGCCTATGTAGTGCCACCTGGTGGTAGAAAAACTAAAGAAAATCCTGATGATATTCGGTTCTGTATATAAAAAGACGCATGGCAACTCTGGACCCACTGGTTAATGACATTGATGGTATAGTATCCGAACATTTTAATGTCAAACAAACTAAACTCCCGCGTTTTCTTGTTGACTGTCAAAAGTCCATTTCATAGGTGTTCATGTTGTGTTTTCATTGAATTTTATTTATTTGAGTATTATTTATGAGCGTTTTATACGCCTTTGCTAAATAACTGTCTCTTTATTCTGTTGATTACTTATTTTGGGTACTACATTCTGGAAATCATGAAGACTAGTAAATCTCCTGAAAACATCGAGGTTACACCTTCAAAGAAAAAATTAAAGCAAGCGCGTCTTCCATTTAAGCTAATTAGCGAAAGCTCAACATCACCTGTTATACCGCTGACTAGGAAAAGAAAACTTTCGGCAGCTGAAGTTGAATCGATAACAAAAATTGGCAAAATCAGCAAAGAAAATGAATCTGCCAACGACAGTGTAGTCATTAGTGATGATGAAACACCACAAGCGGAAATCTGTACACAGACAGAAAAATCCGCACTTAATCCATTTGTTAAATTAGTTGATACCGCTTGGAAAAAAAAATTGCAGAAAGCTAAGAAACACAAGATATCCAAAAAAAAATCGTCAAAACCAGTTACAATTGCTGTTGATTTGGAGGGTGAAGAAAAAATTGCTGATGATAACATAAGAATTGCGGAAGTGATGGATGTAGATGAACCACTACCAGAAAAAAATGAAAATAAGCTTTGTAATGAAGGTGCAACAGCTGATATAAAGGCTTCTAAAGATAGTAATGACCAGCAATTACCAGATGAGGCTAAAAAACTTAGACCAAACAGAAAATCAACTCGGTTATCTAAAAATTCACATAAAATTACTCCCACATCAGGTAAGAAAAAAACTGCTGACAAAAAGATCACATCTGATGTATCTCATGATATTGTATTAGATGACTCAACCACTACCGATAATGATATTATTGTTGACAACGAACAATCTGAAACCAAATTGTTTAAGGAGAACAATGTGGAACCAAAAGACAACACAGATGAGTCTAAACAGGAAAATGGTACAGAAAATTGTTCTGACAGTGGTAAGGCAGCTGATAAACTTTTGGATAAACAGGACTCTAAGGAGATAGAGGAGGGTAATAATTCAGAATCTTTTAATACTGAGCAATCAACACGGAAAAGATCTGCTAGAAGTAATGGTAATAAAGTAGATTCTAATAAGTCTATTTCAAAACTAGATGATTCAGTGTGCTCTAATCCCACAACTCCAAAGCATAACAGAAGTTTATCTGTCACAAATAGTTTAGAAGACTCTTTAAATGATTCAACCGTCTCTGCTGCCAGTCTTACACCTAAACAGGTAAGTTCTTACATAATTCATGTCAGTAACAATCTACATTTAAAAGGTACTATTAAATAATAATAATCAAAGAGAAAAAGAGCACGATTTGCTAATAATTAAAGTAATATTACTTCTATTTTTCATGTTATATTAATTTTAAACAATAAATAAAATGTGAATATTAATTCATTACATTTATTATTTTAAATCAATACAACATACAAAAAGAAAGGTAGGCTTAATTTTACAAAACATTTGAAATTTCTACATATGTTCAAATGATTTGTGATCATTGTCATTCATTATACATTTTAAAATCTATAGTTGCAAAAGAGATTGGAAGCTGCTAGAAAGAAAGAAGAAAGGGAGAAAGAAAAGCAAGAGCGAGAAAAGAAAAGGTTACAGGAAAAAGAAGAAAGAGCTAAGCAAAGACAGGAAAAGGAAGATCTGAAAAAGAAAGAGAGAGAAGAAAAGGAAGAAGCCAAGCGTAAAGAGAAAGAAGAAAAAGAGGAACAGAAGCGAAAGGAAAAAGAGGAGAAAGACCGACAGAAAGAGTTAGAAAAAAGCAAGTTTCATATATATATTTTATATATACTCTCAATATCTAAAAGTTATGTGTACAGTGTTTGTCTGGGATTATTCTAAACTACTGAACTGATTTTTGTCAGTTTTTGCTTACAATATCAATATGATTCAACTTGAGAGATACAATAGTTTATATCTCAATTTATAGTCGCAATATTTTTTATAATAAACATAGGTATTTGGTAATAGTATACATAGGTATATAAAAATAAGACAGGGCAACAACTGTTGGTTTAGGTAGCTGGTATAATAAAAATAAAGTGGGAGCACACAAAATACACATGTCAGAAGATAAACTTCTATTTTTAGTCTTGTTTATATTTATTCAAATCTATAACTTTAGATTTCTGTTTGGTCCAATTTGCAAGATAAGATAATTTGTGTCTTTATTTATAGTAAGAATATTTTTATTAATGCAAGTTATTTGTTAATTGTATTGAAGAGTTATAATTATCTGTAAGTGCAATAAAATTCTAACATCCAATATAACATTATATTTGGTATTAAAAAAATCCATATACCT
Source organism: Heortia vitessoides (assembly GCA_020976665.1). Taxonomy (NCBI): domain Eukaryota; kingdom Metazoa; phylum Arthropoda; class Insecta; order Lepidoptera; family Crambidae; genus Heortia; species Heortia vitessoides. Next base: position 7,836,043 of record JACJUM010003129.1, read on the forward strand.
ACCACTAAATATTTAATAGTAATTTTAAATTATTAATTTTGTGTTGTTGATGTGCCTTTTTTATATAACTAGTGTGTCACCAACCTAGTGAACTAAATATACTGTGCCCGCATTTACCCAGTAATTTCACTGCCTCTCACCCTTCCACAGTCGATACTGTTAATAAACTTTTGTAATTTTTATATTGCAGAGTTAAGGGAGGAGAAAGAAGATCAAAAACGTAAAGAAAGGGAAGAGAAAGAAGAGCAACGACGAAAGGAGAAAGAGGCAAAGGATGAGGAAAAGCGTAAGAAACAAGAAGCTCTTGAGCTTGAGAAACAAGAACAGGAAATGAAGAAAAAGAAAGCAGCTGAGGCTTTTGTTAACTTCTTTGTTCCTAAACAAAAGTCTGAGAAGGACCAACCAAATGTTGAGCTTGTTAGTAAAAGTAGTGTTCTATCAAGTTTTACAATAAAGGCTGATATGAGATTAGCTCCCACTGTGAGAATTAATCTTAGTGATGAGAAGAGAAATAAGTTAGATGAGGTTATAAGAAAGAATGATTTAAAGAATGTTTCTTTATACTTAGAATGTCTCAAAGAAGGCATAGCAAAGCCATTATCTAGTGGGAAAACATGGCCTATGTCTGATAAGGATGATGATGATGTTTTGATTGTTGGTAAGTTTAACTAAGTTCAATATATATGTATATTGGCATTTAAAGTTATGTGGTTAACCATATCATTAATTTATATATTAGTTCATTTTATAATGCAATATAAGTAATAGAAAATCATAAAAGTCTTGATGTAATATTTTATCTCTATCTTTTCATGTAGCACTGGAAGGAAAACAGGTAAAATCTGATAGGTTACCGGCACAATCTAGCTATTTTACTAGACTTTGTGTTGTTGATTCTCTTATCTGGAGTTTGTTTGTGCTTTTCGAAGTTTATCTAGACATAGACAAGAGAAATATAAGCAGAATAGTACTGAAATAAAAGTAACCATAAGTTGATTTAGATAAAGTAATTTAAAAAATGCTGTTTTTGTACCATAGGTGACACCTTATCTAACTATTCCACTAACAACACTAACAGAACAATTAGTATTTGTTAGAAAGCACTGTTATGAATAGATAAAAAAGCCACGTAAGGTGCTAATTTCGCCGCTATATAAGAAACTAATTTCTCTCAAATTTCTGTTACAGAAGATGAACTGCCTCCCTTGGATGGTGGTGGCGAGATAATAACTTGCGATCCAGTGGTTCGGGAGAAACTGCGCCCTAAACTACTCAGCTTCCACGAGAACAGACGACCTCCTTACTGGGGCACTTGGCGTAAGAAGAGTGCTGCCGTTAAGCCGAGGAAGCCGTTTGGGCAGGATGAGGTAAATAATTAAAGCATGGTTACCAGATATTTGATGCTAGCGATGCTCCGCAGTTTCGCCCGCGTATTACCATTTCCCGCGAGAATGTGAAGAAAATATAAATTACATTACCAACATACAAATCTTCAATACATGCAATTAGTAAAAGAAAATTTTATTGATATTTCCTATGCCGTGGGCAGAGCAGCCTAGTACCTTCCTTTGTAACAGGTGTTCTAAGAGGCGACTAAGGATCTGGAAATACCGGAAACGACAATTGGGCGTACGTCCGAAACTGTAGCTCTTACACGGGGCCGAAATGGGAGCTATACTTTGCGATTGCCACCACGCTCGCTCAACTCGGCAATTATGAGCAACATTCACTCTATTGGAGAGTCTATGTCCAACAGCGAACGTTTAACAGCTGTTATGATGATGATCATCGGCAAATTCATATTGTCAATTGCTTTGCCTTTTAGAAACAGCTGGACTACGAAGTGGACAGTGATGAAGAATGGGAGGAGGAGCAAGAAGGCGAGAGCATCGACGGTAGCGCGGCCGGCAGCGACGACGAGCAGGACGCGGACGAGTATGAGGTCGACAATGATGTGTTCGTGCCTCATGGATACCTAAGCGACGAGGTGAGAAGACCTAATAAATCCCGTTAATACATACATACATACATCACACCTGTGTCACATTGGGGGAGATAGAGACTATGGATATCCACCTGCTACAATCTTGGCATACCTCTCGCTGTCCTTACTCGCGTTAGTCCTTTCATACACTCTCGTTTATTCTTGGTACTAATAATATTAACGAATTTTGGTGATAATAAAAAATAACTACACTTCTCATACATTGAACTGAGCCTGAGATAAGTCGCTTAAATCACGTTACCGAAATCAGACATCTGATCAATCACAATTATAATACTAAAATACATATTCAACAACAAACGCGAATACTCATACGATTGTCCTGGTCGAAGATTGAACCAACGGCCTTAGGTAAGATAGGAACATTACTACAAATGCGCTATCGGGCCCGTCGATGATATATCGTGTTAGTTACTTTTTTATGCAATAAACCTTACACATAAATTAAGCAGCAAGAGAGATTGGAATAGTTACAAAATTTTTTAGTTGTTACAAATAGAGTATATATAGTTGGCGATTGGCCTCTAGAATTCAAGTGCGCGTACGTTTCACATAGGTATAAAACATGCATAAAATGCATGGCGTATTTAACGATTTAAATCTATGGCGTTGTATGTGATAATTGATTTCATGTCTTCAACTATAATACTCTAGACATTAATATATAGGGTCCTATTTTAAGAACTGTATATGTACTAGACTTAATTAAAAATTTGTTTTACTCCAGTTTTCAAAGTTATATATAGTGTTAAGCATGTTGGCATAGAACCTACATTAATTTTAGTTTTATGTCGTTTGTTATCTATTAATATTTGTTTAATTTAAAATGATATAATATGCCTGCTTATGTGGCCTAAAATAAAAATAATATTTTTTCACATTTCAGGAAGCTACAATGGATGATGATGATGTACTCTCATTGTCCCCTGAAACACAGAAAGCTAGGTTAAAACACTTAGAAGATGAATTTGAATCTGAAATGAAGAAGCCAACAGAAAAACTAAAACCTAGATTATATGGTTTACTCTGGGAAACAAGTGATGGTGGGAAACCAGAGAATTGTGTTGATGCTCTATGGAACTACTTCAGCAAATTTGCTATGATCATGAATGATCCCACTCCTTTACTTACAAAACCTACAACTGGGCCCGAAGACGTTGAGAAGAAGAAGGTTAAAAAGAAGAAGGTTGTGAATGAAGGAGAGAAAGAAACACAAAGTCCTAAGAGTGATAAAAAGAAAAAATCAGAAAATAAAGATAGTAAACCAAAAGCTGATGTCAAAAAGAATACACCAGATGTTAAGAAGAATCAACCAGGCATTAATATGTTTTTGAATAAGTTAAAAACACAGTAAAAATATTTAAATGTATGTAAAGATGATCAAATGGCATAATTAAGCTATAACACTTTAAATATGTAGATTAATTTTAGTCTGGTGTACATTTCGTGTTTATGCCTATATTTAATACGAAAATGCATCTCTTCTTTAAAATTCTGAACAACACGTTCCTAGATAATTATAATACAAACTAACTGATGTCTGTTATATCTAGGCAGGACTTAACTATTTTAATTTGGAGCTAAGATATGTAAATATAACCTTTATTGTGATAAGGCTATATTATTGTTGTAGTGTGTATGCGATGTAACAATAAATTGGATACATTTTAATGTGCATTTTTTATTGTTGATTTTATTTATAAATTTAACTATTTATATAAAACTGAAAAGACATAAACGCTGAAATTGTTAACTGAAATTTCTTTGTTTTATTTGATTGACAGTCTTGTCAATTTTCTCTTGCTCTAAAAGATCATTATAAATTTGGAGATAATAGATCTCCAAATCTATAGATCTATGGACTACTCCGACTTCAATTCAAGCGCCACCCAAGGGAAAGGCGAGATCGCTCATTATTAAGCGACCCTATGCGTCAGTTACAGCAGCTTAGAGCACTATACACTACACTTCGCTGGTGTGCAGTCCCTTTCCAAGTAAATGAAAACGAACCAATGGGATAATTTTTGAGGGTTTCCCATCTATATTGAGTTCACGAACCCATATCTCCCATTGAGTATATTAACTGTTTTGTTTATGGCGTCGACTCATCACGAACCTAACGGTTATTTAAGTATTAGCCGCTACTGTGGTGCTATGCTATGTTTTCGGGGACCAATACCAGCGCGAGCACTGGATGCAACAGGTCTTACCGAAGGATCAAAGTTCTTATTAATGACAAGTTCTGTCTATTTTCTCTGTCTTGTCCAGAGAGGTACTGAAGCTGTAAAGTCATCAACCACTTATAGTAGCATTTAACTGCTCACGGTATATTATTATTATACGAATCTCCGTTCTGATAAATTTTATTATATATTCTACATTATTAACTAGTGTGTGAAAAATAAATATATCCCGTTTCTAAACGAAGTCTACTTGACAGTAGTTAGTAAAAGGTGAGGTGACAGCCTTTCAATTGGAAAAATTGTATAATTTCTTTCTGGATGCGAATACGGTTCAGATATTATTTATGTATAAATAAATAATATCAATTAGATTTCGGTACATATGTAGCCGTTGAGGCGTGTTATCTTTTTAAATGTTGTTTAATAAATGATACAAAAATGAGTAAGATGTCGAAAAACAAATTGAACCTCACCCTACCACCAGGTTCGATAGATACCGCTCCAGCGGTAACCCCATCGAATATGACTCCCCAGCTAAAATCTGCTACAGCTACAGAGTAAGTACCATCAGCTTTCATATAATAAGCAGATATAAAACCTTTGTCATGTTTGAGGATAATACCAGTGAAAAAGGAATATGAATCATCTGTACTGCTTGGTAGTATTCAATATTCTAAAAGCGTCCTCTTAGTTACGTTAAAGGAATGTTTCTTCAGATAACAGAAACCCATAACTATTTTGTTCATTTTATTCATGCTATGCTTTGAATTAGAATATTAATCATCATTAAAGATTTTTTTTGCATGCTTAGGAAAGTTGTTTTGTGTTGTTTTTAGTTTATTAAGCATTGGACAATATTATTTATACAAACAAATTGTTATTAGTATAATAAAAGATGTTGTATAAATAATGAGTTATGTTCTATAGATAATTCTCTGCTACAGAGCAAAATTATGGCTTTATTTAGTATTTAGTTGCTTTATTTAGTATTTAGTTAGCTTGATAGTAAGTAGTTATGTGCAACATCATCCATAGATTGTAAATTTGTATGCTTAAAATAGAACATATATTGCACCACTGTTTTTTTTTGTATTGTTGTTGATACAGGTAATATAAGTCCAATTCTGATTTTCCAACTTTTAGATAGCAAATATTCATGTATTACTCAAAATAAATTACAGAAATTGTTATTTATTCACTTGCTTTGTATTTACTTTTCTCATTTATGTGTATATATATATTAATATTGTAGCTTTTAATTAGTATTTATTTACTTATTCATATATTTTGTTTATTGTTTTACTGTTTCTTCATAATTTTATTACAACAGATCGTAATATGGGTAGTTAACTAAACCAATTATTGTTTTTTATATTTATTATACAAAACTATAAAGTTTTAAATATAATATTAGATATTTCGTAATAAAATGTGTATTAAATATTTTCTACAGTAATAAGTTGTCTGAAAATTATCTTGATTATATATTGTTACAAAGTAATATTATTGTTTTTAAATAAATTACAAAATTAAACTGATAGCTAGAATAAATTCTCTTAAATTAAACTCTCTTCTTAAAGATAAAATAAACCAAATCTATGAAATAATTAAGCTCTTAACAGTTTGACTTCCTATAAAATTAAGTGAAGTCAGCTGGTGATAAACTTTCCTTGTGTAACTTGTGGTATTCTTCTTTAAATATATATGAAATTAAGTTCATGCACTGAGGCATTATGGTCTAAGTTGTTAAGGCTACAATATTTTTATACCAATAATACCAAACACCATAGGATTGACTAGAATAAAATAGGGGAATTTACTGACCAAACTACACATTTTAATAGCTACTCTTAGTATTCTTAGTCATAAGCTGAGGACGGATGGTTCTATGGACATGGAAGAAACCATTAGGGATCCTTGCTCTTGAATATGCTTAAAATTATTTAATATCTTTTGTTCTTGTACTATAGGGAAAAAGCAAATAACTTTTTTTTACAATGCTATTTATTGAAATTTGTCATTTGTCAACATTCAGCAATATTTTTCTTATTTAGTAGTAGCTGTTTGTGATCCAAATCCTGTGACCTGGCCACTCAATGGGTTGGACAGAATGAAATAACATTTATGGTGTCACATGTCCATGCCTTATTGAGTCACAGGCAGAAGTCCAGAGGAGTTCTTTAATCTTGAAAATGTAGTTTTCGTCTTTACCAGATCTAGAGCAAGTTTGTTGACATGGTTTCAGAGTCGATTTTTCTGGGCATCAGTTTCATAATTTCTCCTTTGACTGTGGGAATTTTTAAATCATGGTGCATCCTCTCATTGGTCATATACCAAGGCGAGTTTGTTATCATTGTTATCGTTATTGTTCTACCGAAAACAATAACCATAACAATAGACACCCTATTATTGTTGCCCTGCTTTAAAGATGCTAGACACCACTTTTATAGCTCTAACTGGTGTTACTTATTTTTAGGCGGCAGGGTTTAGCCGGCAAGTCAAAGACAAGTATCGAGGCTCTTACCGAACGATTGGAGCAGATTGAAATGGACGACACACAGCGTCGCAGGATCGAAGTTTTTCTTTGCCAGAAAGAGAAAATCGGCGAGCTCAACGATGATGACTTTGAGAAACTAGGGGAGCTAGGTATGTTTGTTAATGATACAACTTTGTTTACATTTTGTATGTTTTATCCTGACTTTTTCTATGGTTGTATAACTTATATTTACTTATAATTTAAAGGATAAATTACCTTAAATATTTGTAATTAAAGTCTTAAGTCAACAGTCTATCTATAAATGTACAATTTGATGCTTTTAGTATACTGGCTTGTTTATTGATCTCTGAGCATATCGAATTTCTTCTTTTTTCACATCAGTACCAATATAGATTAAAATTATGCGTTATGTTCTAACCCGCAGGTCAAGGTAACGGCGGTGTCGTCATGAAAGTACGCCACAAGTCGACAGGACTCATCATGGCGCGCAAGCTGATACATCTAGAAGTGAAGCCGGCTATAAAGAAGCAAATCATCAGAGAGTTAAAAGTGCTCCACGAGTGTAACTTTGCGCATATAGTAGGATTTTACGGGGCGTTTTACAGCGACGGTGAAATATCAATTTGTATGGAGTACATGGACGGTGGATCGCTTGATCTTATACTGAAGAAAGCGGGCAGAATTCCTGAGTCGATTCTCGGCAAGTATTTTTAATCCTTACTTATATTATGAACACAAAAGTTTGTAAGAAGGGAAGTGTAGATGTTTAGATATCCTGTTTGTTTCTCTTTTAAGTAAAAACTGCTTAATGGATTGGATGTAATGGAATGGGTTTTAATACATCTTTATAACAATATAGCTTATACATGAAAGTAATAAATAGGACATAATAGTAATATTTAGGACAAATCTTTAGTGAATATAGCCATATTCACTAAAGATTTGTCCTAAATATTGCAATAAGTGTTGTTTGCGAACCAAATGCCTATAAAAATAATTGCGTGCATTAGTATCCTAGTTTTTCAGTTAGTATCAAAAGTAGAGTATTATGCTAAGCCTTAAGCTTTGAGATATCGAGTTAGAGTGATGTGGTAAATACCATATGAGTGTGACCGGTACGCGAGGATAAGGGTCGATCAATCTTATGTCACATTGGTTGTAAATCTCGTACCAAAGTGGAAATGTACGGAGACATGCGAAGTAAGGATCTGCCGCTGTGCTAATACGTGATATTTCCCTTCCTTTTTCTCAAACGTGTTTAGTCATGCCCCACCATGCCGTTCACCCCAGCCAATAGATGCTCGTAGTATCACAACAATATCATGAAAATAGATGCCTTTTCTATAATAAATTGCACCTACCTTGCCGTGGGCCGTGTGGGGTACCACCTACCTCTCCTATTACAACAGGAGGTAGTATTCTACTGCCTGTGGGCATAGTAGAGTACTACCTCCTGTTGTACCAGTTATCGTAACAAGCGACTGAAGTACTGGAACCTACAGATGGCTGTATATCTACCCGAAATAGTGTAGCTTAAATGCAATAGGGCGGGGATGGTCAGCAGCATTACCGTCGCGAAGCTACGTTCTGCGGTTGCCACCACGGCAATTATAGGCAAAATCCCATTTTCTTGGGATGTCTTATGTCCAAAATCAAGTATAATTTATTATTGTAGGAACAATAACGTCAGCAGTCCTTAAAGGACTAAGCTACCTACGCGACAAGCACGCCATCATGCACCGTGACGTGAAGCCGTCCAACATCCTCGTCAATAGCAACGGCGAGATCAAGATCTGTGACTTCGGCGTGTCCGGCCAGCTGATCGATTCCATGGCGAACTCGTTCGTAGGGACCAGGAGTTATATGTCGGTGAGTGCAATTCAGATGTTCAGATTTTGACATTTCGAGACTGGCTCGATGGCGCTTTCGGTAGTGTTTCTGTCTTGTGCGTGAAGGGGTCGTGAGTCCGATCAGTCACCAAAGAATCATACGGTCCGCTTGATAATAAACGTGACCACAGACTCTACATGCTCGTGATCTCACTAGCATGTCGCTAGGTATGTGTATTATAAGCTATATTTTATCGCCTATTAATTATGACGGGGAAACTACACTCAAATGCAAAAAAACGGGCACCTAAGCAATGAACTATTTCAAATGTTACTATTGGTTTGTTTGATAATTATAGGTAGTTTTACTTTCACAATTTTGTAAATTAATAAGCAAATAATCGTTTTCGTCAGTATTATCATAAAATATTGATAAAATTATGGGTTTTAATGCTAAAGTTCACTAGTAGTGTATGCTCGCTAGTAAGTGCATATGCTCGTAAAGTAAAAGTTAACAAAGATTTTTGTTTGTTTTTTTTTTAATAAAGTAAAAGCAGATAGCTGAAATCACAGCTTGAATTCATCTGGGTATGCTAGCGAGGATATCCCGGATACTTGCTTGCGGAATACGTTCCCACTCCGCGGTAATCACATTCTTCAGCTCTGATGGTCTGCGAAGCCGGTTATACTGATCTCACGCGTCGTTTCAGAACGACGACGAATGCCGACCTCTTGCACATACGCTTCCACATCGCCAGCCCGGTGAGCGCGAGCGTTGTCGTCCATAAAAATTGAGTCTTCGCCTAAAGCGGCCAATGCGTGTTGTGCATGAGGAATTAAAACTTCCGTTATGTATCGATGTCCAGTCAGTGAGCCGTTTTAAATGAAGACTAACTCTGTACGATTCATTGCATTTATTCCTGCCCGAAACAACAGAGCCCCCAACATAAGGTGTGATTTCTTCAAAACAAGCCTCTGCAAAGCGTTCTCCTCGTCTTCGTAGCACTCGCCGACGTCGATCTTCACCGAACAGAGATATCCTGGTTTTATCGGAGAACAATACCCTATTCCAGTCTTCTTGAGTCCATGACTCATAATTTCGAGCAAACCTAAGCCGGCAACTCTGTGCTCACGGAGTAATTTAGGGGCGCGGGCTGGGCGATGACTGCGTATATTGGCCACGAGAAGCCTCCTCCTGAGCGTCCATAGACTAATATGCACTTTTTTTTACTTCTTTGAGGTTGTTCTTAAGGTCCATATACGAAGACTTGCGATTTTTCAATACGCATGTCATAAGAAAACGTTCAACGTTCTCTCGACGGAACCGGTGTCTTGATACCGCTGCCAGATCCTTTGAACCGTCGAGCGACTCACATTTAGCCTCTGAACCACGAAGCATTGGCTGCAACCCTCTTCGAGCAGCGCAATAATTTTGGCAGATTTTACCACTTTCTCTAACATTATTGAGACAGCTAAACAGCATTTAAGAATATAAAATAAGTTCATAAAAATTTACTAAAAGTTATGAAAACTGATATTATCTTTTGGAACTTCGCACCAAAAATGTAAGATAAAGAGTGGTTTTTTGTAAAAACCAGCATCCAACGAAAATTTAAATTTAGAACGTACTGTTTTAAACAGCACGGCATTTTTAAATCTGCCAGTAATATGTACAAATGATTGAAATCGTTTTGGTACCGTATTTTTTAAAGAAGAATTAAAATTATAACCGGCCGTTTTTAATGCAAATGAGTGTATTTAATTTTTTTTTATGTTAAAGATAAAATCAACTTATTGTAGTCAAATAAAATACTACTGTGGCCATATCATAATAAAATACCTGAAGATTAATAATAATATAGATATTCCGCCATCTGTCGTTTCTGGTACCTTAGTCGCCTTTTACAGTGGGATGTACTATTCTACTTTGCCGTTACTTCACGGCTTACGATAGCTGTAAACGATGATAATAACTAAAAATATAATATAAAAAGGCGGACTAATTGCATCTTTATGACCATGTAGGATAAGTATTTTATTATTATAGCTTAAGACTATTTCCTGTTATCCGCAGCCCGAGCGGCTTCAAGGCACGCACTACTCCGTACAATCCGACATCTGGTCGCTGGGACTGTCGCTGGTGGAGATGGCCATCGGCATGTATCCGATCCCACCGCCCGACGCGAAGACATTGGCAGCCATCTTTGGGGGGCAGAATGAAGACCATTCGCCTGGACAGGTATGTCCTTATACTCAAAAATGTCTGATATAGTCCTTCATCATCATCATAGCAGCACAAAATTCAACCAGCCAAGCGAAGTTTTAATAAAAACTTTAATGCCGATGGGGCTTAGTTATCTCCTCTAAGCTCGAACCTCGAAGCTTCCTAATCCCACATAATGTTATTTTGTAGGCTCCGAACTCGCCCCGACCCATGGCTATATTCGAGCTACTCGACTACATAGTGAACGAGCCGCCGCCTAAGCTGCCCTCGGGCATCTTCTCCGACGAGTTCAAGGACTTCGTCGATCGCTGCCTCAAGAAGAACCCAGACGAGAGAGCCGACTTGAAGACTTTGATGGTAACGTATTTTTTGTTCACTTACATTTGTACTTTACTATAAAGTTAACATATAGTGGTACATATATAATGCAATATATTTTTATTTAAGTAGGTTCACTAAGGGCTATGGCACAGTCCAAAAAAAAATGTACTGGGTAAATAAATCAAATTTGATTGACACTAGACTGAGTTGTAAAAAATTAGTTTGCATTAGGTTCATAATGAACTTTCAAAGGAGCAAAAGATTTTTCGACTGTTTATTTATTTATTTAAGATTAAGTTCGGCTACTAAGGTTACATATCAATAGTAACTTAACAGATTTTTTAAACTTTATACCCAATTTGAAACTTATTGACTTGCATTTGGAGTACAATATGGATTGCATGTTGTAGTCCAAATGCAAGGTCGTAATTATTCGTATTGATTTGTGTGCATAACTTTTTGGTCAACTTTCAATTAAGTATTACTTATAGATGACGACGATCTACAACAGTCAACACCAAAATATGCAGTAGACCAAAAGATAAAAGAATATTGGCACATGTAACAAAAATCGGTGTAGTTTTCTAAGATATAAAAATCGGTTTCTGATCATTTAACATTGTAAAATTATTACAAGCCCGATACCGCAGAAGGTAGTGATCCTACCTTGTGCGCTAAAAGGTTCGAAACCCACCCAGAGGAAATGATAATAATAATGCTTACAAATATAATACTACAAATATTTGTATTTGTGTTATTATATTTGTTATTCCCATGTTGTCATGTGAGTCAGGTCTATGTATGAGATGACGTGTATTTTTTTTATTTATCAATGAATTTTTATTGTTTACCTTCCAGAACCACTCGTGGATTCGCGGAGCGGACGCGGATGCAGCGGACATCGCGGGCTGGGTGTGCAAGACCATGGACCTAATGCCGTCCACGCCTAACTCTAACGTGTCTCCTTTTTCTTCATAAGCTGCAAGAAGTGCATACTTTCATCAGCGAAAAAGGGTAGGTGTTCCGCAGGCTATGCTCCTAAAACATCACAAGTTCTTATATTCAACAAAATATTACTTTACCTGTAATAGTGAAAGAAACTTTACCTCAGGTCTTTTTACAATTAAATTCAAGTACATCCTATTGATGTCACAACCGTTAGTCGTGACATCTAGTGGCCCTGTAAATAAGACGACAAAGACAAACTTAAGAGAAATAATCGTAAATCAAAAAAGTTTTCTTTTCATATATATAAGAAGACATATTATATATAATGAAAGCTCAAGCACAGCGTTGGACGTCCACACACAAGATGACCCGAGATGAACAGAGAACCCTTAGGATCGCGTTAGATGCAAGGAGCATAACAATTTTTATTAAATCAAGCTTTATAAGAAAATTCTTTTGTTATCAAGAAGGATATCTGTATAATAAAATCAATATAATGTCCATTGTTACAAAAAGCAGCAAAGAGCTACAAAAGGACGTTGCTATATTAAAACTACGTCGCAACTGAAATACTTGTTAAAACATAATATACACAAATGTTACAATAATGTAAATAAGTAAGTAAGAAGTATATTATCATGAATAATAATAAAGGTATAATAAAAACAATAACACAGGCACATACACACATTCTTTCAAAAATGCGCGTGCGGATGCACACGCAAAACATACAATAGCATAAAGTTTCCCGATTTCTTAATTTTATATAAGCTAATTCATATACTACGCCTGGTGATTTGAAAATTACAAGTTTAGCTTTAAACTCTAGTTTCCACCGCACTTGAAACTTGATTTAATTATTTCAATATATATAAAGTTGTTGTACATAAATTCTTAAGTGCGAAAAAGAAAAATAAATATGATATATTATTTAAAAAATCTCTAAAAATCCTCTAAAGAGACCTATTTCCAGTTGTGGACATATATACTAAACCCAATTCCAATAGTTAACACGATGTAATTTTCAGGTCAAAACATTTCCCAAGAAAGAGCGGGCGAAACAATCATTGAGGACGCTGGCGCGGAGGAGTAGGTGCCTGAGACCACTTGAAGGCTCGCAGTATGTCAACTCTAGATACCATTATCACCGGCAGGCTGACACCGATCGTACATCTCATTAAGGGGGCGACACGGACCTCCCATGCAAATAAACACATAAAAACGGTAACAAACATATTTGAAGACGTAATCAGCGTGTGGCAACTATAGTGATTCAGTCACTGCATTTGGAAATCACACGATATTTTTTGTTCGACAAAAAGCATGGGGGGACACTCTAGTGTTTCATCGCGTCCCGTATTAATTGATCGACACATGTCACATATCACGTAATACAATTAGTAAACTTCGTGAGATATGTCATCGAATTAAAATTCAAAATTTAACGTTTAATTTGATAGAATTGGCTAATTAAGGTAAATTTCGTAGGGTTTATTGGAAACAATGTGTTACGCTACACTTTGATATCGATTGTGTCTGTTGTGATTGTCAATTAGTATTCCTTGTAAGAAAGGGCGTTTAAAAAAACTCGCCTCCGGCAAAGGTATTCAAACTATACTGCCATGAGGAAAAAAAATAAAAAAGGTAAATGATTGACAATCGTTAACAGAATGGTTCGAAACTTTCCTTCTCATATACAAGCTATATGATTGCGTGAAAGTTTAAATTGGTGTGTAACCGATAGCAAGGTGTCTGAAGATAGATAGGGGTATAATACTAAAACATAGTGCATTCGTGGACGAACTAATCGAGGTTTTATAACGAATAAAAAAACAACTAATCGATAAATGGTCAAGTAGAGTTGATTTCACTAGTCGCAAGTCGAAAAATGTTAGTAGTGTTTTGACATATTTTTCTTTGCTGAAAGTGCGTAATTCATGTCAGCTGGTAATTGTTATTTAAATGTGCGGACGGCCCGTATGTACGAGTGCGTTCGGAGCGTTGCAATACTCAAACGGACGGGGGCGCGCGCCCGTGGGAGTGTTGCAAAACTCAAAAAAAAAGATAATCTTTGTAATCTGTAAAATAGATAGCATTTTTTAGACACAAAAAAAAATTGAAAAACCAATAAAAAATCTTAGGTACGTTTTTCCCTATTTTGACGTGATGCACTATTTCCGTTTGATTTGTTGTTTTCGATGCTTTGTTTTAGTGATTCCCGCGTTTCGTTCACCCTGTCCCGAGCACCTAGCGTAGTATATTTATCACGTGTTTGTATGGACGAGTTTGCCAGTTCCTTTACTAATTTATTTATAGCATTCGACACATGACTGCTTCCATATACATCGCTGCGTTTCCAATGTATTACCTGCCTTATTTCTATTACGAGCACGTAATGTAATTTATTGATTGCATGTTTATCGCTTTGTGGTTGGTATTGTTAGCCAGGTCTTCCCATTAAGAGCTTAAAAGAATATTGTTTACCCCACATTATTTATTTGTGAATGTTTACGAGTGTTTTGTGAAGTGTTTTGCCTTTTGTTTTTATTAAGCATTTATTATTTTAATTTAATCATGTAGACGCTTTTATTGTAAATTAAGGATATAAGGATATGTTTAAAGGTGCTTTCTGTTACTGCTGAAAAATGTGATTATTTAAATTACTTGAGGAAAAAAAGAACAAAAATATTTGTTTGTATATTGGTTTACGTGATTAGTAGATAGGAGTTTAATTTTTATTCTAAAGTGTTCGTAAAAATTTGTGTGTAATCATTGTGCTAGTGTTAGGTTACAATATTAAACTAGAAAATTTTAAATCATGACTCATTTTAAAATTGAATTTGTTACGCAGTTTGATTGTTCTAAGTACTTGACACTGGAGAAAAAAATTAAAACTAAGTTGTTACAATATCGATTTCTTATTTTTGTAAACTTTCTAGAACATTTTAATTATATCACAAATTAAGTAAATCGTACGTACACTTGTTTACTAAAAATGTGTTTTGTAATCAAGAATGTAATTAAAACGTTTTAATATCGTAAAGACATTCGATTAAGTTTTTTGTGTCACTTCTCTATCTACATAACGCTTCTTTTCGCATAATTTTCTTGCTTGCTCTTAAAATTTGGCCTAGTATCATTGATATAATCGTTGTTAGAACCATGCTAGCAACATGACTATTAAATATAATACCATGTGTTATGATTATCCAATCACATTTTACACACTATGGATATTTTATTTTAATACGTCGACACATCGTTATACGAGAATGACCTAAATTGATTTGCACAATATATTCTTTGCAAGCTTATTAAATATTCTGGAGTATTACTATAGGTATCGTCACAACCCTTTGGATCAAACTGGACTAAACGATAATGCGACTTTTTACTCTAAGCACTCAGTAATGAGGCTAAGAGTAAAAGGTACGATGATTAACAAGTTTGCGGCAAAGGGTTCCAATTCTTAATAAACTCTCGATGTTTAGTGATAAAGTATGTTATGGAGCATTTTTCTGTCACGCGGTATTCCGTATAAAATTCGCTTTAACAGACAAGTACAGGCTGAGGTCCGTGCCAAAGAGTCTGTACCATAGAGCCAGTCGTTAAATATGTTTCCTTGTGACAGGTGTGTGGATTTCGGTACACGTGTAAGAATAGACCCGTTTAATGGCGGTGAATTTGACGGAGAATTAGTAAATATTTCATGAAAATCAAGCGATGATAGATTACATTTTTTTGGATTAACTTTGTATTTTTGATCATTGTTTCTGACTCTTTTTGTGGCAAAAGCTAGAACCGAATTTCGACGTACTCAAACAAGTTAGCAGAAGTTGTTTAAAATTTCTATGACGGCTGTTGATTTTCTCATACGAGTAACGAACCTCTTAGTTGCGTTGCACCTGTAAGTAGTCCATTGGGATTTTTTTTCTTGCTTAGAATTTTACAATATATTGGGTACAGATTGATTTACTGTGTTCGCGTACAATACTCTGTTATCCCCGAATTGTATGGAGCGGATAATCTGTGCATATTTCTTCTCTACGGCATGACAGAAAAATGTATTAAACAGGGAGGCTTACTAAAACTTCCATTAAGTTATGTGTATATTTTAATACTGCTAGGTTGTCTATGGTTTAGTTTTAGAATGATATTCTTTAACCACAGACTACCTTATAGGAAATCCATACTGGCAGATATTTTCAATGAGAACTGATACTTCTGTGCAATTAATTCACCAATATGATAGAAATAGTTAGAAAACTTAAGAGCGCTGTGTGTATTCTATTATTCTAAGTGTAATGTCTATAAATTTGTCGATTTCTGACTTTTTTATTGTTATCAATTATCAGCTTATTTTTATGTGTTGCATATTTTTTGTATTTACTCTGTGATTGTGAGTGATGATGTGATTTTAAATTTAAAATCGCGGATCTCTTAAATCCATGTATACATGTTGTCTAGTTTAAAAATATTTTTATTATTTAATGAAATATTTTATATACCGCAGTTTTCTTCCCTTTCATTTAAACATGAATGTCAGTAACAGCTACAGTTATGTGTTGTTTACTTATATCTATGTAATTATTATTTCTTAATTAGGCCCTAATCTAAAGTATACTTGGCTTGAATCTTATGAATTATATTACATACAGTGAAATAATTGGTATTATTTTATGGTTAGCTTTTTTGTAGGTAGACACTTATGTATAAATAAATGTTAATTAAAATAATGCTTTGTTTTATTTACTAATATCGTCAACAAATACTTCGTCTGCGATCACATCTTTTTTTATAATGGACAGTGTTTTTCTTATTATTGCTAATTTTCATAGAAATATTATACTGACGAAGTAACATATTTTCACATAATTTAAAATTAATTATAAATGAGATATATCTTATCCTAAATAATAGGTATATAAAAGTTTTCTGTCTCTTGGATGCCGTTTACCGATAGGCTGATATATATTGATATATATAGGCTGATATATGATATATGATGACATATATTGTAGGATATAATTATAAACATGTCCATAATCACTGATTCGATATTCTTGTTCGTAGCTTTATACTTTTCTAATTCAAAACATCTTTGGAATTATGCCTGTGTCGTAATGTACACGCGGCGTGGAATTAAGCAGTTTTATAGCAGTTGAAGAATTTTAACCGCTGGTTAGACCATCCCAAGAAAAGGGAATATTTTCGTAAATGTCGCGCTGGGCAGTTGTAGCATATTTCAACAATTAAGGGTTTGTGCGGGAATGCTGCTGCCCCTTCCCAGCCTATTGCATTTAAGCTACGTTGTTTTTAGTGTTAACTGTCGGTTTCGCTACTTTAGTCGCGTCGCTACTTACGACACCTAGCACGAGGGGAGGTACTATTCTAATATACTGGTACCCTATGGCTTATAAAGTATAACAGTGAAAAACTTAATAATATAATATAATATTTGGGGTAAGATGCCGTCTGATTCAGGCATTCCAATCTCTTTTCGAGGTTTGTGCTACTTGCGTTAGAATATACGGTGCCTACATTGAATGGTTTGACATACATAGAGATGTCAGACGGATGTGTAACATTACCTTGGTTATTAAGCTTATTTGAGATATCGACAAAGACGATGTTCTGACAACAATAGGGAATGATGAGAGTTGAACGTAGAATGACTGCACAAATTTATACAACTAAAGTAAATGAAAGAGTTGGTATAGGACGACCTAGGCGGACACACCTTAACCAGGTAGAAGAGGCATTAAAGAAGGGCCAGGACAGAAGTACCAATAATAAACGAGTGAGAGGTATACTAAGATCATAACAAGACAAAATACAAAATTAATACATAAATATTGTGTGTACATGTTCTGCTTTATCTTACTTGCGTAGGCTGACAAAGATTGCATGTAACTTGGACGAATTGGCAATGGAGAAAATTCTGTACTCTAATGAATATATTCTGGAAACTGAAAATGCTAATTGCGCCTTTTATATTCATTCGACCGCTAATAGTGTTCCTATCTGGTGCACCAAAGGTCTAAGTTTGATCCCCACCCAGGAAAAATATATGGTTATATTTGTGTTTGTTCTGTGTGTATTAAAAATATGTGTTTAATTATGATATTTATAATCTCTTAGTTGATTTATGTTAACACAAATGTTTTAAGTGATTTATCTCGGTCAATATATGAGATGTCGTGGGAGATTATTTAAATTGATTTTTTCTTTACCTTAGGATTAATAAAAAAAATTACGTAACTTTTTTAGATTTTACGTATTTCTATTCATAAATAAAAAAAACTAGTGTTCTAAAACATAAGAACACAAAGGCCTCGGGTTCAAAAATAAAGATGCTTTTAACATGACATAAAAAACATCTTCATGCGACACCTATATGTATTATGTTTGGTTATGTTTAGGCAATATGTGATCCTAATATACCGACTCCAAAGATATTGCCTGATACAAATTTATAGGGACTCTACATAATTCTGAATATAAATAAATAGGATTGACACGTAAACTGTAAGAAGCCAAATAAAAAGAACATTTTGAGTCCTATATTGTAATTTACTTTCAAATAACGAGACTGAGGCATTATTATTGAAAAGAATAAAAAAAAATATCTTTATATAAAAGTAAGTACCTACCTACATATAATGCAATTATAATGAAAAGACCGCTACAATTTTATACACCAACTGTACTACACACGCTCGTTATTTTTAATGGCGGACAGTAATATATTTTACTTGCTATCGAACATATTGAGAATTCCGAGTCGCTTCTGAAAATTGGGGTATCATATTCAGAAATAACTACTATTTGTATTTATGGCGCGACAGTATACCTACATACCTAGATCCAATTTTTGTCGGTGAGCCAAAGTAATACTCATTTGTGTTCATAATATAATAATCCAGTTTCTCTAGTTACCTGATACCATAAAAGTAGACACCATTAACAGCTATAATCGCTGTTTTTTGCTCTCCCCAATCCGGTAGCCGATACGGTCCCAACGGACAAACATTAAAATGAAATATGCGAAGGAAAATCGCGGAGAGGTCGGGACTTCTCTTATTATAAATGTACGTAAATATTGTTTCTGCTGGCCCCTTTGTCTGGCCTCATTAAGAACCCATTACGTTCCAGTTTAATCCTGGCGGCGACTTTTAATGTAAGAAAAAACTGTTTGCTCGCTTTTAGGGTGGCGTTTTCAATGAGCTGAGAATCGTTTGTCTTTTTTGTTTTGGCAGTAATAGATGTGGATTGTTAGGTGGATGGGTACTAAGTAATTTTTATTCTATTCCTTATACTTTGTTAATCTATTTTAGTGTCGCAAATAGCCGACATAGACGTATTTCTCTTATTAGACCAGGTGTACAAACAAGCCGCGTAATAGTAAACATCACTGCAGCCTATAAACGCTTCCATTATCACAAAGATATTAGTAGCGCGTTGTTAACCTAATAACGTGATGATATTTTGTCACATTACTCAGTAATTTAACTGCCTCTCTTTTTCAAATAGGAACACCGCATTGCAAACATCGCTATTTGGCGGTAGAAATCGGTGAGATTGAGGTACCAATGCAGACGATCTTTCTACCTCATGAAAAATGCATACTTTTCTGTGTTTTAAATTACTTATACTCAATCCGCCGTAGGGTACAGGTGGAGTAGAATAGTACCTCCCTCTGTACCAGGTAAATCCCTCTATACCCAACTGAAACAGTGCAGTTTAAATGCACAGGGTGGAGGATGGGCAGTAGCATCCCCATCACGAAAGTTGCGCTCTGCGATTGCCAACACAGCACGGGTTGCCCAGAGCGTCAATTATGGGAAAAATTTCCCGTTTTTTGGGGAAGCCTATGTCCAGTAGTAGACTTACAATGGCTGGAATGATGAATCTCATTTTTTTTATTGCATAGAAAATATTAATAAAATAGATCCACGTGATAGCAAGTCTGGATATCACTATAGTGCGTTAAATATTTCGATAAGTACAATGACAGGTGTCAAGTTGTTTTTAAATTATGTTAATTAATTTTCTCTGAATTTTATGTATGTTTAAAATCCTTGTGAGCACAGCTAGTTGTATATAAATGGTATGTAGTGCCACAAGACTAACAAAATTCATTTAAAAAATTTTGTTGTTTCAAAATAGTATGGTATTTGCGACACATTTTTTTCTTAATACTTTTCTCTATATATATTTGGAGATAAGTATTAAATATATATAAACACTTCTATCTCTATAGTCACATCTGTAACTGCACCTGTGCCTTGCATTTTTTTGTTAACAGGTCATTATTAAAATATCTGTTCTGTTTTTAACTTGGTTAAAAATGGTTGGTAAAAATGGTTTGATTCCAATAACGGCATCTTTCGTTACATCATCAGGAGAAGCTCAAATCATCGGATACCCTTGGCGGATATAAAGCCCACAACAAGTATTTTTTTTGCTACTTTTTACTAACCTCCTTTCGGACGGGCTAAAAGGGCTTTAAAGTTCTTCCTCTCTTCATTGCAGCTGTGTCGAGGATAGATTTTTGCATCCATTAAAGCAGCCACCAAAGAATCATCTGGAGTATGACTACCACTAATTTCATATGCCTTGGAGGCTGTGGTACGGCCATATCTCAGTTCATACCATAAGCTGCTCTTATTCTGGTTGCGTGGTACTTCTTTAATTCTGCATATTCTGCGAATGTAGCTTTGACTTTTTCAATTAGCATGTCAACATCTTTTTTTAGTTTGTGGAGAGTAGACCATAAGGAAGCAATACAATAAATATTGCTTGACACCACTATGTTTAGAATCACACTGATATTTAAGCAACAAGAAGTTTTAAATTTTTCTTTTCTTCGCTTAACAAATCAATTCAGTAGATTGTGTTCTTGGGCTGTGTGGGACATCTGCTGAATGTAATGTATAGATCCTACTTTGGATAAAGCTAGTTCCTCGAAGCGACGATGGGCCCACATCAAAAAGGCAACTGCATGCTTGCATCCACCAGCTGAAGCAGCACAGTATTGGCATTGATATCTAGTGATTTCGCATTCTTATTCACTATCATCGTCACTTTATAGGCTTTGGCTCTAATTTTATGTTCTGGGCACATTTTACAATTAATTTTGCAAACCCCACATAGTTGGACGTACCCAATTGCATCATCTCCAAAGATTTCCCTTGCAAACTTGTGAGAAGCAGAAACTGTGACAAAGTGTAAATACAAAGGTACATCTTGAAACAGAGCAATAGGTGCTACCTATTCAACAACATAACCTAAAAATATTTTTTACCAAGTTTATGAATTGATCGAAATGTAAAATATTGCAGATAAATATTTTTTTACAGTACTTACATAGCTGTTTTTACATTCTTCAGTTCCGCAGCACAGTAATCAATATTATTTTTATAGAAATGTGCAACCATGAAAGCGTCGACCTCAGGTAAGTTGCTATTGTCGGCTCTTACAAAAATTGGATCCATTTTAGATGTATATATATTAAATAGGCATTACGTAAAGAGATGTAAAACACCGCGAAAAATATTAGAGATTTGGAAGATATATTAGATTATTTTAATAAAAATGATGAAAGCAGTCACTACGCTTAACATCGAGACACAAATTATAATTCAATTTAAACAATACTCAGTCAGGCGCCCCATTTGAGATTTTATTCATGATTTCTTGAAAAGCCCTATTCAATACCTTTAAACACCTGTAAATAACACAATTTAATAACCGTGATACTATAACATTTAAAGAAAGCTACCTATTTGTAAATAATTAACATAGGCTATTTGACCTACTAAATACTGAACCAAAAAATACTGATCCGAATTCGAAATTTCTTTTAGTATTTAAATCTCACTATCCACACTCCACACTCATATTCGTATGCGATAACACTAGACAATTCCACGCAAGTTAGTAGTAAGGATTAAGTAATTAATTAATTTAAGTAAAATGGGAAAGGATACTAACATCGATGACTGCTTGTATCCTTACTTAATAAACCTCCTTATATAATAAACTCGAAAGTTCACAAAAATAAATATATGAAACTTTACAATAATGTAGCTTAAACATCTGCAAATAAGTTATAATTTGTAACTATTTGTCTACAATATAACGATAAGTGTTGTTTACGTTCCAAACGCCTGACAAGTTCCATCTTCAAATCAGCTTATCATAGTGTTGTGTTTGAGGTGCAGACAGAAACGAAATTTTATTTATTATAAACAAAGTTAAAGTGTCTGTTTGTAATACCATAATAATAGGTTTTTAACAAAAAGCATGTGAAAGCATGCACGATACATATAAAATAAGCTTTATACATTTTTGTCTGTCTTTTTGTGGTAAACTCTGAAACGGCTGGATCGATTTTAATTGGAATTTCACTGGCCGCTAGCCATGTCCTCAAGTAACTTAGGCTACTTCTATTCTTTATTATTGGGCCGGGAATGGAAACTACGCGCATTAAATCGTTCGGGCATTGCTAGTTTTAAATAAATACTTATCAAATGATGACACCGAATGTTTCTATTTAAAGTAAACTTGTATTCAAAGGTACCTTATATACATTGTAACAAATCAAATCAAAATAATCTTAACTCAAGTAGGCCTATTACAAGAACAATAAATTCTTCTCTTCAATCAATCTTTGTATAACTAAAACCGTTTATGCTGCGTATGCAAAGTAAGCTTCCAGCTTTAACAACATTTTCTATTGATGCTCCGCTTTTATTTCTGGCAACGTATTTTGTTTTATAGCCTAGACTTCCACGATAAATGGGCAAGCCCACAAAATTATTTTCAGTACTTGCTGAGCGCGTTTTGCCAATCAATACAACATAAAAACAGCTTTTAGCTTTATAACGTTAGTGTATAGTAAAGATAAACCATACAACCAACCTATTTGGTTTCTCCGGGTGCAATTTAGTCACGTTATAATTCTGGGATTGTGGTTTTTAAAACATGCCTTGCTCAAGAATCACTCGCGACATCATCGGGATCATTATCAATATTAGCTTATAAACCATTAAATCTGGAGCGGCCAAATTGAATGGTGCTATCTATAAGGTCGTGTATGATATTAGGGGATCCAGGAGGCATAAAACGCGGAGTTTGGTATAAGTAGGTCAATCGATATGCTCTGAGACGGTGATTATAATAACAATATAGACCAAATCACAACTTTTCCAATTTTTCGCGTTGAATTTTCGGTAATGATACTTGATTATATTATGGTGAACGTACTTAAACTGCTTTATGATAGCAAATTTGCAGACTAAGTATTTTTATTTGTAAATTTCATCTCTCCCCTTTTATGATGATTACACCAGCAAAGTTTTCGTATCCTTGATTTGGGTTTGATACCGAGTTGGAAAAATTAAAGAAATAGGCATATTATTCGCGTTCATTACTTATAATATAAACTATTTAATACGAGATAATTGGTGCTTAAACTAATCAGCCGCTACAACGCTATATTTTACGTCGAACAATCTGCTACCGTGGATATCGGCAGAGTTGAATAATCCCTCACTGCATCAAGAGTTCAAATAAGCAAGTGAGGTACAGGAACCGACTGATAGCAGTATGCCACCAGCACGTCCGTCGTGAAGCTGCGCTTTTCGATTGCCACCACGCCTGCCCACCGCGGCAATTATAGCTAAAATTCATAGCATTCAGAAAACTCGTGATAACATTGATTTTATCTACTGTAATATTCGAATATTGTAGTTACCCAAGCACTGCATCGCATAACGTAAAAAAAAATGTGTCACCATTTGTAATTAAGCAGCGTAGTTATTACTAGATAATAACTCTCTCCAAGCCTATAAAACAAAATTGGACCTTGACTCCTCAGAATTTGAATTACTTATACTAGAATTACTCCTATCCCATTTCCTATTCCGTGAAGGCGGTGTGAGCGTCGGGGGATTTATATTCTTTCATTAGGATCATGGAATTAACCTATCTAATCTTCTTACTAGAGTATTACTTAGGACGTCGTATTTCATGGGCAGGGTCTACGAAGGTTGGTCCATTTTATTAAGGACTTTATTCGTTCCGTTTTTTGAAAAGTTGGCCGGAGGAAAGGATCCGCTGAGATGGGTGGAAGGAGATTAGGAAAGGTCAGGCGTTAATTGGCGGGGAGAAGTAACGAAATAAGTAATTATACTAATACGAAATAAGAGAAAAGTACGAAAAATGTAACGGTTAATTAATCATCTACAGCAACTAACATAACTTAGGATTATTTTTAACTGTAAGGTAATTCACTTAAAAATAATTAAAATGTTGGACTAAATATTAGCACATAACTATGTTATTTTAATTTTTATAAGTAGATATAGGTCAAGATTAGGTCAGTTATAGGTACAATGACCTAAAGCCATCAGTTACAGAGCTAAGTTAGTGCTAATATAATGCTAACTTCAACGATTGAATCTCATAAAAGCTGAATACGTAACCGAGTATATTTCAATTGTTCAATATCGTCGGCAGTTATACACATTTTTACGGCTTTTAAACGCTGTAAATCTCGTATTTACATTTTAAATCAACGTTTTGATTACCTTATGGAATCCGTTGTAAAGAGTGACAGATGATATGTATGAACTTATAGACGTATATAAATTATCGCTTCAACAAGTTCAAAATAATGTACGCATAAATAAACTCGTACGTATACCTAGGACAAATAGTCCAGTTAGGTAACTCCAACTTCAAGAAGAGGTCAATAGCCAATTCCAACTCGGCTGGGCAGCGTTCGGAAAACTGCGAAACATCTTCTCGTCCGACATATCTCAGTGTCTTAAGTCGGAATTAATCGATCAATATGTGTCACCAGCGATGACATATGTTAATGAAACAAGGTCTCTTACCATTGTCCTTCTAAGGCAACTTAAAATGACCTAACGAGCTATGGTGAGGGCAATGCTCGGAGTCTTTTTGCGAGATCGAATCAAGAATGAGAATATTCGTAAAAGAACCAGAGTTAACGATAGCCCAGTGCATTAAGATAGTCAATGTATAAGATGTACTTTAATCATCTCTGACCATACCTGGTACTAAGGGAGGTCCTGTTCTACTCCGCCAGTACCACACGTCTAACAATCTTATCTTCATATTAACTTCATTAGTAAGATTTTTTTCTTCTTCAAACTTTGGAACGCTAATCGAAAATAGATTTTAAAGTTTAACATACTCTCCAAGATATTTATAAAACTAATCGAATATATTATTTATCTCTCCAATTCTTTTTATAATAGTATTATATTATAAATCTTTATCATATCATATAGGCTGTAGAAAGTTAAAAACTTAATATCGTAGAAAATAAATTTACCAATTACTAACCACGCGAATTGCGTAGAAAGTAAACGTATTTGAAAAAAAAGCTGTTGAACCTATCAATATTTATGCGCACCATTAAAATACATTACAATACTTTATCGCAATCATTTTGTTTGTCAGAAAATAAGCAACGTTAAGCAGTCTTGGGATATTTCTCTTATCCATTGAAAATAACAGTGTAATAAAAACTATAAAAAACCTGACATATATACTAATTTATATTGGCAAAAACATTACGAAAGAAATATGTTAGACATCTCTTCGATTATTTTTAAATATATTCGATATATATTTGATAAGAGAAAACTGAAATAATGAACCAACATTCCTATAGAGGTATATTGGCGTGAGGTACCGGCAGATTAGAATAGTACCTCCCTCTTTACCAGGTGTCGTAAGAAGCGACTAATGATGTACCATGTCCATCACGAAAGCTGCGCACTGCGATAGCCAACACGCTTGCCCAGCGCGACAATTATGGGCAAAATTCTCTCTTTCTGGAAGAGGCCTATGTCCAGCAGTGGACTTCCAATGGCTGTAATGATAATGATGATTTCAATAAAGCGGCATTAATATACATGAAATATGAGACGACTGAGGCTTCAATTTTAAATAAATAAGGACTACTTAAGTCGTCACTTCATTACAAAAACACACAAGAGTTGTGTTTACGCAACATAATACTGGGTGAGCTATTTTCAAATTATAATAAGCGGATTTACACGTTGTCTACACAATGTAAAACGTCATCCCAGTTATATCACAGATAAAATAAAACACATTAAATAAATGAAATACATTTAAAAATAAATGTTTGACGCAGTGCTTGCCTTCTTAAGCTTAAAAGTCACCATAATATCAGCTATTAGAAGTCCACAGTTGGACATCGGCTTCCCCAAGAAGGAGAACTTTACCCATAATTGCCGCGCTCGTCAAGCGTGTTGGCAATTACAAAGTTAATAGTTTAGCGACGGGGGTGCTACTGCCCATCCCCGCCTGTGCATTTCAGCTATACTGTTACGTATGGATTTACCGCCATTTGTCAGCTCTGGTATCTTAGTCGCCTCTTATGACACCTGGTATAGGGGGAGGCACTATTCTTCTATGCCGGTACCACGTGGTAAAGTTAAAAAATACAATAATAATAAAAATAGTAAAATAGATCGTGCATCCGTATAAAAATATATTCTGTAACTCGAACTAGAAGAGTTCAGTCCATTCTGTGAAAATATTTTTTGTTCTTATTCCAATTTTATAATAACTACGGACACATATATCGTGATTTTTATCTGTAGGACTTTAAATATTTGAATAAGATATAAGATGTCTGTATATAAGAAAACCTCAGAAGTGAATTAGGTAGGATTAGTGACCCGATCTTTGAAATCCGGTCGGAGGGAGACGAAAGGGAAGGAACGGGGAGTTTCTTTACGTACCTATAGACGGCTGTGTGTAATCCTCTCTTTTATTTTTTCTCAGTCAGATGTAAAACCTTTGAAACCTCACAGTGGTAATATGGCGGGAATAATGGGGCTATAAAGAATAAAAAAGTGTTTAGTAACTGGCTGTTGGGGGAATAGATAGCTTATATATTCAGAAGTTAGGATGTCGAAGTTTTCCGTAACATACCTTAGGAGTTATAATGTAACATTTATAAGTTGGAGAATTCGGATTACTTTTGATATATCACTAAAAGTTTTTTTCTAATATGTTTACTTTCTACGCATTTCGCGTGGTTATTAATTGGTAGATTTATTTTCTACGATATTAAGTTTTTAACTTTCTACAGCCTATATGATATGATAAAGATTTATAATATAATACTATTTTAAAAAGAATTGGAGAAATAAATAATATATTCGATTATTCGTGTTTACGAACTAGTGATATTTGAATGCGAATCGTTCGCTTACATTTTCACTAATTGACGCAGAATTGGTATTAATATAGTTTAGATTCAAGGAAAAAGGTAGAATGGTTTTCATCAAGATAATCCCTAATATTATAAATGGGAAAGTAACTCTGTCTGTCTGTCTGTCTGTTACGCTTTCCCGCTTAAAACTTTCAACCGATTTTGATGAAATTTGGCACAGACAAACTTTAGACCCTGAGAAAGGACATAGGCATATTTTTGAATTCGATATAAGGGTTATATGGGGTCGAAAGGGGGAATGAAAATTTGTTTGGAAGTATCGTTATTTTTAGAGCAAGAAACTTGAAACTTATTTTTCAGGCCATTGATTCGATATAAATAAACATGACATTCAAAGTTTATATAAGTTAAGGTAAAGAGGTATGGTACTCTAAAAAACTGTTCCACGCGGACATTTCGCGGGCACAGCTAGTCATTCCATAAACAACCAAGGAGGCGCGTTTTGCCAGGAGGTTTATATAGATGACTAGATGTGCATATTGGTAGGTTACCTATCCCACGGTTAATAGTGTGGACCATTTCCTTTCTAAATGTTGCAATAACTCAATATAATATATTTCCTACATTTAAAAAAATCACCGTTTATTGTCAAATTCAATGGAGATGTCTAATTTCTCCATAGACAACATAACATGATAAGAAAATTTTATTTCCGAATAAGTATGTGAATCATGGATCATTCATATCAATTTCGTAAGGTCTATATAAAATACGAGTTTTGTGTTGTTGCAGTCTTTATGTAGGGGTGCAATTTATTAACTAGGTATTGATTACAATTAGGCTTTAGTCAAACATCTGATTCGACAGTCTTATAAAGTCAGTTCCCAAGGCTGTCACATGAGTTATTTATATTTTAGCAATGGATAAGATATTAGATAAGACAATTGAAAGAGCTGAATTTCATTGCCTGTTTGATTTTTGGTTTCCTTGTTAGTTACGATTTAAATTTAAAAAATACCAAGCCAATATTTTCAAAGTAATTTCAATATTTAAATACATTTCCACCGAGTAATATAGGCTATATTACATATTTTTTAAATCACTCCTAATCATCACCATTATCATGATAGTAGCCGTAAAACATCCACTGCTAAACATAGGCCTCCCCAAGTAAATGGGAATTCGCCCATAATTGCCGCGCATGGATATATATAATTCTGTCTGTGACTTCCTCCGTATAAACTTTATTCTATATGGTTTTCTATGAGAAATTATCTGAGGCCGAGACAGCCTAACAAAGAGATGGACACGGAGGTAGACCTCGCTTTTATTGCGCTTTCAACCAAACAAACAAATCAACTCTTTAGTTTTATAATATTAGTAAAGATTACAGATTTTTACTAAATTTACACATTCAGGCTACAGGAAGTACTATTTTTTTGCAACAAACTGATAAGAGAAATCTTTAAACTTATATGCAGTAATCGATTTAGATTAATAAAATCAATAAATCACTATATTTTGGCGTTAACTGAATGCCCTTTTGTCTTTGAATTTCGAATTTAATTTATATATACACAAAAATATTTGTTTGTTCTGTGTTCTAATAGTCTATTAATTACAAACTCCTAATGTAGTCTAAACATGTTTTGCTTTATTTTCCGACTTCTGAACAATGAAATTAATATAAGTAATTTATTTTAGATTTAATCGTATTACAAGAATGTTTTGAATTTAAGAATTTACACTCTCAAAGCCTCTTAAAAATATTTTTCATTTCAAAACATCGACGCACGCTACTCGTATCGTTTAACTTTTATAAAATATTTAAGACTCCTAAATGCGTGTAGCACATAAAACATGATATTCTACAACCTTTTTGTATTCGTCATAATAAATTAAATTAAGAGGCTATTCCATAATTATTTATAATTGCCTTTATATTGGCTTGTAACCTTGCGTAAATCGTGTTCATGATTCGATAAATAATTTTAACATATTGTACATAAGTTTTGGGATATAATTAAATAATATGTATTTTCCTTCTGTTTCAGATTTAAAAACATAAGCATTATTCAAATAACATAACAAATGCAGTGTTCTTAAGAGTTATTATTTAGATTGTATGTAATAATGGCGATAAAGTATTTTATTGGTATACGGCTGTATAGATGTCAAACTGTTTCTCAGTATTCATCTGCTGACGAAGGGATCAGTTGCAAAACAAATATTACAATACAATAAAGAGTAATATAACGATGATAACATATTAAAACAAAACTTGTTATACCTTGTCACGCTTCGCTGGCATATTATGGTTGCATGGATGAGAAATGAGGAACAATACAAATTTTACTTGTAGGTGCCGTCATCGATCTTTGTTAAAATACAATCATTTTGGAGGAAAAGTTATCGATTGATATATACTGACGGTATATTACTGATGCAAGAAATGTATAAAAACAATTAAAATCAACGATATCGGGTATTGGTATAACGTAACAAAATTAGAGATAAATTTATGCAGAATTTCTTGAGTTTTTAAAGTATACAAATCCATTTAACATTTAAACTTATCGAAAAGTATGGATAATTGATTTGCTTTGCAAATGTAAGTGTTATTCTACCATGATGATCTAAACCGCATAATGTTTGTAAATTTCCACCTATCTGACCATCCGACGTATCCGACCACGTATCAACGTATTACTGGTACGCATTTTACAATCTTTTGAATCCTCAATATTACCATTAAATATAAATGAATATATATTTGCTGAGGTACCGGCAGAATAGAACAGTACCTCCCCCTGTACCAGGTGTCGTAAGACGGCGGTATATCCATCCAGAATAGTGCAGCTCAAATATATAGCATAGGGCTTGATGGGCAGCAGCATCTTCGTCGCGAAAGCTGCGCTTTGCGATTTGCGCTTGCGACCAACTCGTTTGCCCAGGGCGGCAATTATGCTGTAATATATAAATATAAAGCGACATATTGTCTCTCTCAGCGTTGTAAGAGGAGGTTGATAAAAATGACCCTTATGATCCAAAGTTATTTATCCTCAGGAAAACCTCATAAATGTATCTTTCGACACAAAAAATGCGGTCGAATCATTCACACTGTCGTTCTTTGTAACACTACGCTTCAACTTTATTGTTATTTCCCCGGATAGCCCGATATTGCTCTCTGCGGCGTGTTTCATAAGATTTTGTATAAATATCTCTTATCTATCCACTTTATGAGCTGCTAACTCGGTTTTCGCCCTTACTCTCATAGAATTAAGGCTTGAGCTAAAAGTGGTATCTCACTGGGTTATATCACTTGAGGATATTTGCATACCGAGGTTTGAGTTTGGGCTTATGAAAGTTTTCGACATATGTAGGTGCGTCGAAGTTAGTTTTCGACATCTGTGGATCCTCATTTTCGTATTTAATGGCGGGTTTCGGAAGTTATTTGTGGGTTTTCACTCAGCATTATGTGGTATTCATTCAGGTCACTATGCTCACGAAGGGAATCCCTTACAGATAATACGGAATTGTCCGTTTTAGTAAAAATATTACATACTAATAGTTTCAAAATCTAACTATAATTATTTGTCGCAATATTTTGTACAATAACTTATTAAGTAACTAAGTAAATATATCTTAATGTTAATAAGTTTTCTTAGGAAACAACTATCATCGAAAGCGCTAATAAAATTACAGTTTGGAATTTGTTGAACTGTTTTACTTTTGATGGTATTACAATAATTGTGGAATTCTTGAGAACCTTTTCATAATTTATTTATCATATTATATTTTCAATTATTCAAAAATTCTAATGGACTTGTACGAATAGATCTTTTCATATTTTAGTTATTTAATTTCAGAATAAAAAAATAATCCGATTATCATTTCAGATGTCTGCGATTTGGCCATTTTAATTCCATAAAACTAAAAACACATTTAACTTTTAAAAATGTGCTAGTCAGAAATTCTTTGTTCGTAATATTTTCATTCTTAACAAATATTTTTAAAAGCTGTACGCTAGGTAAACGAGCGTACTTGTTCTATTTAGTTTGAGTAAATTACGATAGTACACTGTCTAGACTTAAGCTCGACAAATGATGAGATTTGGATGATAAATGGAATTGGTTGAAATTAATGGTTTACTACGTGAATAAACGAATGGCACATTCCTGGGTTTGACCCGTTTTAGAGTTCAAAACAAGTAGTAAATTTATATAAACTGATATAGATATGACATCATGATGATGATGATAGCGATGAAAGGTGTACAAGAAAAATATGATATAAGCAAATATAACATCGTCACAAAAATTGGAAGTCAACTGCTTGACATAGAACACTTCAAGAAAGGGGGAATTTTACCCATAATTGCCGCCCTGGGCAAGCGAGTTGAAAATCGCAAAGCGCAGCTTTCCCGACGGGGATGCTGCTCATCTCCACCATATGCATTTGAGCTACACTGTGTTAGATGGATATACTGCCATTTGTCGGTTCTGATACCTTAGACACCCCTTGCGACACCTGATACAGCGGGAGGTACTATTCTACTCTGCCGGTAATTCAGCAAATATATATTCATTTATATTTAATGGTATATATTGAGGATTCAAAAGATTGTAAAATGCGTACCAGTAATACGTTGATACGTGGTCGGATACGTCGGATGGTCAGATAGGTGGAAATTTACAAACATTATATCTGGCTTACAAAGATTAACAAAGAGAAAAAAGTATTAAAGTATTAAAAGTTAAGTATTAAAGAAAAATAAGTAAAGTATAAGTAATGATTGAACCCTTGAAATAAGCTTATTTTACGAAACTTCAGAATTAATTTATCGACAATGCGATTTTGGTGGTTCTGATGACCAGCATGTATGCTTAAATAGCCTAATATTTTATTACGGCGCAAAATGAATTGCCGTGTGGTAGAGTAGAATACCTCCCAGATGTCGTTGAGGGCGCCTAAAATACCAGACCCGACAGGTTGCATATCCACCCGGAACAGTAAAGCTCAAGAGCACAGGACGGGGATAGTCAGCAGCATTCCAGTCGCGAAAGCTACGCTCTGTGAGTGCCAACACGCTTGCCCAGCGCGGCAATTATAAGCGAAATGTCCCTCTTTTTTTGGGGAGGTATATGTTTATCAGATTATATAATAAAAATAAACATGCATCAAATTTTCTTTACATGAACAGAGTTCCAAATTAATAGAAAGCATTTGGTACAACTATTCATACGTGCCATTTTTCAATAGAATAATGTGTCTATCCGCTTTCACGCCTTAACCAGTTGCCTTATATATATATAAAAGTGGTCGTAGATAGCTGTAATCCTGGCGAAAGATGAAGGCTGATGATCCAGACTAACAAGAACTCTTGAATATCACATGATAAACTTAAATACTCAGAGTTGGATAAGTACCAACAACACTAATATATGGCCATACGACACCAAAACTTTTTAAACTCGAATGAATACATTTTTCTCAATTCAAGAAACATCACGCACGATTAATTTGCAAAGGTAAACGTCTTGGTAAATCCCTTCAGAAATATTTCAACAGACATCTTCTGAAATTGTTAATACGAAATTAATGTTAATCTTCAAAGACATAAACAACAAACCAAAACTATATTTTGGTTTGTTGCAGTTTTGTGGGAGTGCAATATCACATCCACACCTAAGTAGAACTATAGAAATATTGAATCCATGTGTTCAATGATGGATAATACTATTTACTACTGCGACGATTTATATATTTCTCGAAATCATGCCTCATGAGCTTAAGTGAAAACATTCATGATATTTGGCCTTTGTTGTGAAATATAGAGTGGAATTTTAATTTGCCGGAGCGTCTCATAACAAATTGTATACTAAAAAGTAGCAAATTTTTCTCCCACCCAAAGGCGAAGTCCTGATGAAAATTTAATTTGATTAGAAATCTGGCGGAGTGGAATTATTGGGCGAGTGAGGTGGCTCGGTATTAAAAAATCAAACAAGATCTCAGCAACTTGTTATTTAATCTGCTAAATATAGAATTATAGCCTTTTGTGGCATTCACAGTTTCGAGGAATTAAAATGAATGAATAAGATAAGTTAGTAAATTTTGATTAGTAGCTTAAAAGTGAGAGAGTTTAGACTGAGACCTCTCTTCTATTTACCCCTTTGAGTCCAGAGATTAAACAAAGTAGCCTTCGGCTTTTCTGAGTGACTCAAAACTTGTTTAGTGATTTGGCTGGCTAACTTATACTAAATAACAGTTCGTAAAAATATACATTATGGATGTTAGATTAATGGATTTTTTAATGTTATTACGTTCTAACCATAGGGTACGGGTTAATAAAAAAGAACCTTCCCCTGTACCTCGTGGTACAAACGCCAAAATTATGGGCAAATTACTGCTTTCTTGAGGTGGCAATGTCCCGCAGTGGATGGTTTAAGGTGGTTTTGATAATGATTTATCATCATATCAGCCATTCGAAGTTTACTACTGAAGCTCACTGCTCATAGGCCTTCCCAAGTAAAGGGGGAGTTTCGCTTATATTTACGGCCTTGGTCAAGCGTGTTTGTAATCGCAGAGCGCAGCATTGGCGACGGAGGTGCTGCTGTCCATCCACGCCATGAGAATTTGATCTGCGTTATTTAAAAAAAAAAATTGAAGCCAGTGTGTGTCCTATAAAATATATCTAGTAATTTAGACGATTAACTAATAGATAGAATAAAAAAGCATTAAATAAGTTGTTACAAATACCATATGTGAATGTAGTACAATACTACTATTTGACAATATATTACTATTTATTTACTTGTAAAGAATAATAAGAAAGCTTTTCAGGCAAAAAACTTTTTTCTGTCAGATTAGATCTCCGCCCGTTATTATTTATTGGTAAACAAACAAACATCATGCCCAATAGTTTGCACGCTACGTGGTGTAAGAGATATTATGTTGAATACATACGTCAAGATAAATCGGACATTTTTGATTTACGAGAGACCATAGATAAGGACCACCATGCCGGTGTTACGTAATACAAGCTGTGTTGCTATAATAAATTAATTGTACTGTAAACACGTTCATACAAATT
The DNA here is from genome assembly GCA_020976665.1 of Heortia vitessoides. Taxonomy (NCBI): domain Eukaryota; kingdom Metazoa; phylum Arthropoda; class Insecta; order Lepidoptera; family Crambidae; genus Heortia; species Heortia vitessoides. The sequence continues at coordinate 7,870,393 of JACJUM010003129.1, forward strand.
TGTCCAAGTTTCGCAACCAAATCCAACACATAGAGTTCACTCTTGTACAAAATACGAGATCTAAAATTTAAACGTTACCTAGGAAACGCTCGGAAAAGAAATTAGCAAGGAAAAGGGAAAGTTTGCGAAGAGCCCTTTCGCCTGGAGGCCATATTTTACGGCGGTACCTGGCCTAAGCGGAATTAATGGTACCGCCCTCGGTGATGACTAATGGTGATCGAATATTCGGCCCTTGTTTTTATTTATCATTGAGAATATCTTCTCGTCGTAAATTTGGATTTATAAAAACACTAGGGAAGGTAAGATAAGTAATGAGATATCTTGCGCTGAAATTTACAGGTAGACGTAATAAAATAAATGGTACTTAACTAAAGAGGTTGTTTTCATTGCATCATTACACGTCATAACATTGCCGTATTTGGATTGCTATGGTAAATTTTTGAAATAACTGTCTGTTATTGTATTAAAAATAAAGTCGATGGAATCTCCGTGTTTCGTGTCTACTTGCAAGTAAAACAACATTAAATTTGGAACCCCGTGAACTATGAAATATTATATTAGTTACTGCTGATAGAATAGGTCAGGCCACTATCTACTCTTGGGCATACCCTCTGAAATTAAATTAAAATCGTTTTTGACGTGACAACGTCTTATAATTCGATGAAGTTCACGGCTACACGCACGAAAAACATGACTCATGCGGCGTTACCTCGCTCTGAGGCGTTCCGTTTAAGGCTTTAAAGGCAAGCGAGAGCGCGGGACGAGCGACAAAGAGGCATAATCGACCCCGCGATCGGCGGCGTTCGACATCTGTATCTCTTGTACTCGAGTTAGCGATACGCCCGCGCGGACAACTGCTATGAAATAATACATTTTCATAAATAAAATTAAAACGTTCTTTAAAAAAATGCAACCATTCCATCAGTATTTTCTTATGACGTTGTCACGTTCAACTATCGATAGTAAACCGACTTTATAGACAATCAATTTTTTTTTTAAATAACTGAGTCGATAAACAAGAATATGATCCGCGTGGTAGTGTCACCGTAGCCTGTTGACGCTCATATCAACACACACACACACATATCGCAGGGATATCACAAGCGCGTTGCCACCCTTGTGACTTGAAAACATTAAGTCACATTACCCAGACAATGGAATTTCACTGTCTGTCAAACTGGAACACATCAATCGGGACACTACTGTTTATCGACGGAAATAGTTGAGAGTAAGATTTCAATGCAGACGACATTTGTATGTGGTCTACCTCCAGTAAACGTATTTGTTTTTTAAGTTTGATGGTCAGGTTTATATATTTATTCAGTTTATCTGTACGTGTGTTAAATACTAGAATGTCTATGGTATATACTATTTTGTTTTGATTGTCACTATTATTATTACTATCCCTGTGCCATCAATAATATTAAATTATAATGTAACCACAGTATAAAAAGTGTAGAACATCATTAATTATACATGCAGCAAGCTATTTTTGACCTTTTCCTGTTGTAAGAGTCGGTTGAGGTGCTAGGACAATATCAAATACGATAGGATGGGAATGGGCAGTAACATTTTCTTCGTGATTGCGTCCCATGCCCAGTAGAGCAATTATCGGAATATTTCCCCCTTATTTTAAGAAGCATTAGTCGTTCCACGGCTGCTATGTAAGTGATTAATACAGTTGAGGATACATATATATAGTTATTTAATTTTAAAAAGTACCACTTTAATTCTGATCGGTTTACACACATCAAGTTAATAAGGCTGGGGGAAAACGTTCCTAACTTAGTTTTAAAACCCGTCTGGTGCCGGCAGACTAGTATAAGATTTGTATGTAAATTTATATGTTAGATAACTCCTATGATCCCGTGGAGTCATCAAGGTCATCAATACTATGAATATAATAGAATTTCGTTTTTATATTTCGACATAAAAAATGATTTATTTATTATTTATGATGATTAAAAAGTGCTTTTAATGGGACTACTTGAAAAAGAATATTTTCATTTGATTTGATATATAAATACAATGAGTTGGTAGGTTGGTTTTAAAGATACTTATGACATTTCTCGTTGTTTACCTATATATATATATATATAGATAAATATATACTTAAAGATAAACTAAGCAAGTTCACAAATAAAGGCCACTCACCAGAATAAGTGAGCAGCAGACTAACAAAAAGATTAAACCAACTTTTAGTATTAATCCAGCCCTAATAACACTGACGTGTCCCTTAATATTAATTCATAGAATATAAGTTTAACGCTTAACCTATACCTTTAGTTACTTGTTTTGTTCGGTTTAAGTAAACTGGACAGAACGTTACAAAAGAGTTAATCCTACTTAATTGTGTTGAGTTAATTCAAAGTAGAATGAAAATAATTTATGTCCACTTTTGAATTAATTAGTAAAAGGGTTGTTTGTGTTTGTTTTAGTAGTTTTTTTTTGGTAATTATTATGAATATAAAGTTCATACTTTTTAAGTATACCTGCTATACTGTTACACTTATATATATACGTATACTGTTACACTTAACCAACCTATTTTATTTCTACGAAGTCTAACTGTAATACGTTTTTATTACGTAATACTTTACAATTTTTTTATGAATATACAGCATTTATAATTTTAGTTTTGTAAATAAGTCCGAAGAGAGTAATGTATGAATATTGATGTATTTAAGTATTCAATGACAGTATAACAGTTAGCGGTGGGGTAGCGGTAGAGTAGAATAGTACTTCCCATTGTAACAGATGTCAAAAGAGGCGACTGAGGTACCGGAACAGACAGGTGGCGGGACGTCCACTAGAATCAGCGTAGCGCAAATGTTACAGAGCGGGTAGGCGGCATCATTCCCGACGCGAAACTACGTTCTGTGATTGCAACCACACCTGCCCAGTGCGGTAGTTGTGTGATATGTCAATATATCCCCCTTCTTAAGAGGCCTAAGACCAGCAGTGGATGTTCTATGGCTGTTATGAAGACGATGATAACTGGTTATATTGTTCATACGCACCACATTTTTACTTTTATAGTCTTCCATGCATGATATACTCTATAACGAATATGCGTTGGTAGGCTACAACCAAATTGGAAATTACTTTTTACGAGAATATCTAGTTGTTTACGAGGCAGCGGCGACGCGGGTCTGTGAGAGGTTCATTTTATTCGCGCCCCGCCCGCCCATGGGTGTTTAAGCGGTACACGAGCATGACATCGCGGGTAATGCGCTATGATAACGCATTAGTTCCAGGCGGGCGGTCATTTATTGCCATTGCTTACCTGCTTTGAAATTAAAGCGTGTATTTTATGTAGGTATTAACAAATAGATTTGTATGCTGTTACATCATTTCTTCTCAATCTTTTTTTTGATAAGCAGATTATATAGGTTACGAGAGTATCCAGTTATTTACAAGACGATGGTGTCACTTGCTGACGAGAGGTTCGTTTTATTTAGACCCCGCCCGCCAATGACTGCTTATGTGTTCAAGACGGGCGGTCATTGATTGTCTATATTTACCTGTTATGAAATTAAAACGTGGATTTTATGTAGATATCTTCAAATATCCTTACACACATTCTAACATCGTTTCTAAAAAAAGTGGGTGAACCCACTGTTGAAAGACATATATAATTCACGTCCCGCTTATTGCTTTTGTATTTATTACTTTTACTTATCTGTATTTAAATTACTGCACCAGGTGTCGTAAGAAGCGACTAAGGTACCGGCGGTAGGCGGTATATCCATACAAAACAGTGCAGCTCAAATGCACAGGGTGGAGATGGACAGCATGATCTACATCGTGAAAGCTGCGCATTGAGATTTTATTTATTCTTTGGTGTTCCTATATTATGGGCCAAGAGTCATAGGGCCGATCCCGATCCAGACTAAACATTCGTTAGATAAAATATTTGGAATTGTTTTATGTCTGGGTGTTAAATATGTATTTAAGAATTATATTTGCGATTCGTCTGTTGTCTGATGCTTTTAGTGACTTATCTCGGAGACAGCTCTATGTATGTGATGTTGTGCTTATTATTTTAAAGCGTTATAAATGATCTTTAAAAAAATTATTATTAGTTAAAACGTGGTTTGGTAAATAACAAGCACTGGTAAATTCGATTACCTTTTACAAGAATGTCTAGTTGTTTACGAGGCCAGCGGCGGCGGCGGTCTGATGAAATACTCGTTTTATTCGAGTCCCGCCCGCCCAGTCGGATCACGAGCATGACACGCCGGTAATGTGCTATGATAACGCGTTAGTTCCGGGCCGGGTGAACCTAAGCCGTAAAATTTTATTATAACCTACCATGGGAACCGAGTCGCCTAGTTTATTTTATTTTAGATCTATACTAGTGAAAATGGGATAGCTCGCATTAGTAATCCACAAGTTTACTGTAGATATTTGAAAGACGATGTACATCCAGATCACTTACAACACTTCGAAAATAGATTTAAGTACACCAGTTATTAATTTGTTTATATATAAGTCAAGTGCACGCTATTCTGTACTACTGAAATTGTTATTATATATTTATAGTGTCCCAAAATCCCATTTCTTAGGAGGCCTATGTCCAACAGTGGACTTCCAATGGCTCTCATGATGATGATAGTGCCCTAAAAAGTATTTTGTCTGCTTGAGCTGCCCAGGTTGTTATTTATATTTCTTTTCTATCTATAATATTTTAATCGACTTGCTACTGATACACCTCTAGAGAACACTAATTCATCCTCAACTAGAATACACTACCTGTCTGTTTGTTTTTTCTTGCCAATCTTAGAAGCTATTCGATTTTTTTCTGATGTGTTGCATATTTAGTGTACGTCTTACATTGATTTTGATAAAATATAATTATTACTACAATGATCGTTCTTGTTGTAATTTGCCGCACTGTATAGGAAAATGTCTAAAAATGGAGGTTGGCAATTTGATTTTATATAATTATTTTTTGGTATGGCATTTGGTACGCAGAACCGATGGCCAATGGAGTCGTAAGGTTCTGAAATGGAGACCACGTACCAGCAATCGCAGCGTAGGGCGTCCACCCGAAGATGGACAGACGATCTGACTACAACCGCAGGATTAATATGGACAAAGGCCGCATACAACCAGTCCTATTGGAGATTTCTTGGGGAGGCCTACGTCCAGCAGTGGACGTCTTATAGCTGATATGATGGTGATGATCATTGTTGGAAAACTGAAACTTGAAATAGGAACTAGTGTATAGCGATGGATTGAAAAATAAAGAAAGTAAGGTATTCGTGACCTCTTATATAGTCATGATACGATCTCTTCATACCAAGTTGTTGAATAAAAATAGTATATGAAGTCCCTTAAATTGCTAAAAGTGCACGAACATACAAGCGTTAATATTCTCACGATAACGCGGTAGTTTCCGAAAACAAAACCCCCGTAAAATTTAAGTACCATACGCCGTGGGAATACCGCTTCATATGAAGTTCCCTCTCTCTTTCTATATGTATTTTATATTTATATTTGCCTACCAGTTTGAACCGTTAACCTTAAGGTACCGGCAGAGTAGAATAGTATCTCTTCAGTGCCAGATCACTTGAGCGGTATATCCAGCCGAAAAGTAAGTAGCGTAGTTAATATGCAATAGGGCGGATATGGGTTGGAGCATTCCTGTCGCGAAGTACTGCTCTACGATTCACACGACAAACGTGAATGCTCTACGGCTACTGTAATCAAGATTGCATCCACATCTGCGTAAGTCACTTTAACAATTACCTACGCCTGGCTGTAGTGAAATAATAGGTATAAAAATGGTTTCATACTTTGAATAGTGAGTATATTATCACTGTGTATTATAAGAAAAGTTATTTACTGGGAACGATCTAATAAACTTGGTCCAAATGCTTTTCACATGAGGTAGACCTCATACAAAGGTCGTCTTACCTCTCTCTCACCTATTTCTACCGCCAAATTGCTGTGTGTGAAGGATGAGAGAGGCAAGCGAAATTACTTGATAATATGGCGTAATATCTTCGAGTCACAATGTTGGTAACGCGCTTGATATATCCTTGTGACATAAGCGTCTATAGGCTGCGGTGACGCTTACTATTTCCATCGAAAGGTTGCCTGGAAGAAATTGCTAATTGTGATAAGGCTGCCCATTGTACTTTATAATAACTGGTTTTTTCATGTATTATTATGTTTGGTGTACAATAAAGTATCTATTATTATTATCATCACGCCAACTGTATGTATGTTTGTCGACCTGGTCTAATAGATTAAAAAAAATCAGCAGTATACATCTTACTGATTAAATGATGATAACGATGAAAAGGCACGTGTAACATGGAATATGTAAAGGAAATTGCCGCATTATTTTCTGTTCTATAATTGAAGAGCGCAGATCCAGTTTTCAATTTACGAGTAACTTAAACGTTCTGTTCTGAATTTCAGAAATAAATTGTACATTTATTTAGGTGTTGAATGAATAACCATAGGGAAGTCCTGGTTCTGCGGAAAGGAAAAGATGCAGCTTCGATGCCATCGTGAAACCTAAGATAAGTTTTTTTTAAACAAATATTTTGAGAAATATTTAATTCGGCAATTTCAATGCATAAAACATGTTCTGTAGTGTTTCATAAAGACTTGAAAAAGTTTCAGAGGTTTTCCTAGTCGGATGACTGGTTTTTGCTTTGCGATCTTTTATATACAGATAACCCAGTACATTATGTGTAATAACAATCCCGAATAATCTACATATGTATATTTGATATTTATCATATCTTTGCAGCCCTAGAACATCAGGACAAGGGCCACCCCAGGAATGACTCTGTGTACTAATATACATAAATAAAATTATTCTTGCATATAAATCCTTTTTTGTTCAGAGCTTTTCTAGATTTTAGCAATACCTACAACACTGATGCTTTCGACATTCTGCTTGGCATTCTGCGCACTATTAACATATCTCCTCCATTAGTTAGCGACTAGTTTCATAGTCACGTTTTTGGTCGCCGGCAGCGTATAAGCATTGAGAATGTATTACTGGTTTGGTGTACTACGTCTGCGGGTGTGCTACAGGGCGGCGTTTTATCTCCTTTACTCTTCACAGCATTTGTTAACTCTATCATAAAAAACATTTCTCGTCCTACCACCTCTATGCAGATGATTTGCAAATTTATCACTAGGCATCGCTCCTTGAACTCAGTTTAGCAATGAACCTAATCAATTTAGATCTTGTTCATATTACCGACTGGAGAAATGAGTTTGGACTAAAGGTAAACCTTAAAAAAGCTTAAGTCCATGTGTTGGGTAGCTCTAGGATGATCGCAAGGATAACGATTGTTATGCGTTTTCCCGAGTTTCTTTTAACGGTATCCCAATTCTCACAGCAGCGCAGTCCAGAACTTGGGTTCTTTTATTAATGCGATCTAACGAGGGCTGCTCAACTAAAATAAGTAAGTCGAAAACTGTCTGCTTCGGCTGCGGAGATTGCAAATTTTCCTTTCATTTGACATCAGAATTTGCCTAGTTACTTCTCCTTCCTATTTTAGACTATGCGGATGTCAGTTACCTTGACCTTAACTATGGCCAACTTGAGAAGCTCGAGCGATTACAAAATATGTTCTCAGTCATCCTTTGCCCATTCCACTTTGCAGGTATTTCTTATATGCATATCCTGTCTTTAGTTTGTCAAGATTTTGTTAGAACTTTCCTGAATTTTAAAATTGTTTCTTCTTCTTAGGTGACAGCTGAGAGAAATCTGCGGTCAGGTCATCTGAGGTCATCAGAGAAGAAAATCCTTTACGGCCCAAGCTGTTTGTTTCTGGAACGCACTTCTTCTCAATATTAGATGCACTACGTGCGTTGAAACGGTGAAATGTTTCATTACATTTTTCTATATGAACTATTTGTATTATATATATTGAGTATATTAATGTTTTTTTCTTTCTATTTATCTTATTTACACTTCTTACTACCTCTTCATAGTTTATAACTTAGTTTCATTTTCACTCTCTCCTATCTATTTGCGATTAAGCCGCCCATTGTACTTTGTGATTATTGTTTTTGTCTTATATTTTATGTTTGGTTTAGAATAAAGTATTTATTGGGCAGCGCAGCGTAGTGCGTCCACCCGCAAGATGGACAGACGATCTGACAAAAACTGCAGGATCGCGCTGGACACAGGCCGCTTACTACCGGTCCTATTGAAGATTACTCGGGGAGGTCTGTGCCTAGCAGTGGACGTCTCGTGGTTGATATAATGATGAAGAAAGTATTTATTATTATTATAGATCCTGTAAATTAGTTGAATTTGATTCATTCCTTCTATTTCTAAATTCTATCAGTTTCACAAAGTAAGAACAACAACAAACTATAACAAACAACAATTTAAGTTTTCTTTATTAAAATCGTAACATAAATTCTATTTGATAAATAAATTAATTCAGGGTGAAAATCAATTATTCTTTGTAACACCCGCCCGCCGTTACTTATAATGCCTTAAGGCTTAGGGGTAATTAGGGCCGTAAAGGAGACTATTCCTGGTCCGCCAAACATTATTACACAAAGAAGACGATGACAAAAATATAATAAAAATCAAATCACAATACAACACACTAAATTATATTTCTTCTATTACAGTGAAATTTAATATACGGGCTGCTCAGGCTCGGGGCTACATTTCTAATCGGAAAATAATTCTTCGTAAATTATCCTTGGGTATTCAAGTGTTACAATATATATTATTTATTGCTTTTTTCACAGTATACCCACCCAATTAAAACAATGGATATTAATTAGGTACTTACCCTAATAAAAAATCAAAATGGATATTAATGTATTTGTAATTTATATATTGTTTATTATATTTGATGGGGGCTATTGGCGCTAAATTGTAATGATCCTATCTTGTGCGTTAAAGATCGTGGGTTCTATTCCCACCCGGAACAATATATGTTTGTTCTATCTCTGGGTGTTGAATATATGTATTAAAGTATTATATTGTTTGATTCGTATCTGCAGCTACGTAGTAAAAATTATGCGCTCACCGCCCGTCGATGTGTTTAAGTCACGTTTAAATGAAAAAAAAAGAAACTAAGAAATTCATTTATCAATACTTATTTACAATCAATGCATAAAAAGAGTAGGAGTAAGAGAGGCAAGTAGATTAGGTTAGTTTTATACCTACTACGACTTATTAGATTAATACAAAAAAGGAAATAAAAGCAAATCGAAGTTTTTTAAAGTAACCTAAACTATCTTACCTATTGTTAATTATGAACTAAAAGATCCCGAAATATTAGGTAAGTATGTACAAAATTAATTTACAGGACCTAACTAATAAAAGTACATTACCAACTAAGAAAAGTATTTTCTTAGTTGGTAATGTTGTAGCAATAACGATGTAGCAATCTGCTTAGTCAAAAAAGGGGGTTTTGGCCTTTCTTTGTAGCCGGACGTCCTGTGTGGTCTCCAATCCAGAACCTTTCGGCCTCATCGGCAATCGAATCTGCGCCATTTATATAATCTTACATGCTATAAAAAAATTGCACTATGCAAGGAAGACCGCTGGCTTTAATAACATATTAATCCATTATTTTCTTATTTTGCTAACTAAGAGCTTAATCTTTGTCGGCTATGTGTGTGACAATTATTCGCCTACCCGTCCATGGCTAATAACGATTTGTTATTGTTTTAACACTTCCAAGATGCAATAGACTTATATAGTTTATTGTACTAATTTAAAGTTCCTAAAAAGTAATGTTTTGATAAATAGACAGACAGATATAGGTAAACAAACAAAAAAATGTTCTGTACACATAACTATCCTGTTGATCGTATTATAAAAAGTGTAATCTCTTTGTGAAACTCTTCATAAACATTTCATTATACTCATGTCCTAGTTGAGTTCAAAACATAAATATTAATGTTCATAGAAAACTGTTTTACCGGGAATCCCAGTCTTACCACTAAAATGATAAAAACAATAGCTCGGGTGCTTTTCCAATTGTAATAGTATGCAATAACGCGGCAACAGCATCGGAAATGAAATTTCTGTTCAGGGATATTGAATGAGTTCGTGATGAAATTCCATTGTGTCACTGCCCAGAGGATGCTTTCTAGTTTGATTGAAAACGTATTATAGATACTGTCATCGTTTTTACGGTGTATTTGTGCGAAGAACAAAATAATAGAACAGTTTTATCAATTAAAAACGATGAAACACTTCATGATGTGAAATTGTAATTTGATGTTTAAGGGATGGGAGGCCACTGCGCCGTATTGGCACAGAGTATTTCACGGTGTTTTCAGGAAGTTGCTTTCTGACTTCTCGACAACGTAGTGTATTATCGATTTGAGTCCCGATCATTTGAAAACTTTTATTTTGTTAGAAGAATCTATTTTTACTAAATAAATAAATACAAAATAATTAATTATTGCTATAATAATGAATTAAAATAGTGTTCCTATACATTTTCATAAAATTTAATGTCATAATTTATTTAACGCGTTTACTCTTTGTTCTAACGATTTATTTAAATAGATACTTAATGTATAATCGTAATCAATCAATTTGTTTAATAAAATCAATCAATGAATAGCATAATACGTAATATTTTCTTTTTTTATGTTTATAACGCATAAAGATAGTAAGGCATAATCTGTGTAGGTATAAAATAATCACCCTGCTTTGCCCCACCACACTGCAACCTATAATTACACCATTAGTAGAATAAGCGATAATGTTATAAACATTATGCGAATTAAACATTAGAACAAAAATGTTGATAACAAAGAAATCTCTTGAAAGTAACATTTATTTCAATTTATATTTCAGAGGATTCCCACCCTTGCAATGAAGAAACGGAATTTTGATCTGGGGAGTATATAATAACTAATAAACTAAATGATTAAGTTAAAAAAAATAAAAAGCAAATCTTCCTTTCACTATTTGTACAGCACTGGACTGGTAGAATAATACTTCACTCTGTACCAGGTGTAATAAGAAACTACCTGCCAGGTACCAGAATTGGCAGATCTATAGAGGTATATCTACCAAAAACAGCGAAATTCAAAGCAGGTTGCATCATAAAATTACGCTCTGCAATTGCAGAATAATACACCGAATAGAATCAGGTTTTACAACCGGACCTACTGAAAAACTCTTGAGGAGGCATATATTTACATGAAGATATAATGGACGTTTGCATTGGCACCTCAGTCTTATCTATTTCTATCGCTAAATAGCAGTGAACCGATTGGTAGGGTGAGGGACCTAGTGCAATAACTGAAACTTATATGGGACATAATATGTTGAAGTCTTGCGCTAGTGATATCTTTGTGATATCACGAGCGTCTAATGGCTGCGGTGATGCTTATTATTACTCGAAGTGTTTGCTTGTTTGTTGACTTGGTCTGGTAGAAAAATAGCAGTATATATGATTATAACCATTAAAAGGTAACGTTTATGTTCTATAATTGAACAACGCAAATCCAGTTTCTTATCTAACTTAAACATTCTGCTTTGCATTATAGAAAATATTTTGTATTATATATTTATTTATTGAAATTAAATTTATTAATCAGTATAACGATAGTGTAGTACCGCACAATAGAACAGGTGCATGTTCGTGTCTAGCCTGAATCGAGTTGTTGTTGTTTTAATAAATATTGGCATCTCGTGCATAAAACTAATAACCCACTTCTAATGTGTTTCATAAAACTCAACAAAGTTACACAAGAGTTTTCTTAGTCGGGTGATCTCCTAAGAAAACTTTGTATAGGACGACTGGTTTTTGCTTTACGATCTTTTAACCTAACTCAATATTTTATTTATAATAACAATCCCGAATAATGTAGTCGCAGAGCATTACTGTTGGACAACGGCTCCCCAAGAATGAGGGAAATTGGCCCGTATTTTTTTAGGAAACCACAGAGCATAGCTTTTCGACGGGAATGCAGCTACCTATCTTTGCAATGTTGTGTTTGAGTTACAAAGTATTTACCGGTACCATACGGGTAATGTATAATTTGAGTATATTCACTTTTATATACGTTTATAAAATAATATAACTTTTATAATAGTGCCCGTAAGTGGAAATATATAGATGATTATTAACATATAGATGATGAATTTTCATTATAACCGCTATTGAAAGTCCACTGTTAGATATAGGCCTTCTCAAGTAAGGGGAAATTTTGCCCATAATTGCCGTGCTGGGCAATTGCAGAGCACAGTTTTCGAGACGGCGGTACTGAAGTTTTGGATCAATACATTTTACGTAAACTAAGTTTTTAACGCAAAATTGGTAATAAATAATTGCTTCTATTTTTTATTCATGATATGAATGATAAAGGACAATTTTAATCCTAAACAGAATATCGTGTCCTATCGAATCCATAGATTCCGTAAATATGTGATTCTGTCTCCATAGCATAATCAAATCTTTATATTTCTCAAGAATAAATATTAGTTGACGATTACTTTCAGCAACTAGAACTTAATTCTTTTGACAGCAATACGGATAGTGTAAGTCGTTAGCATTTAATCTTTCATATTAATTTCAATATCGTTTCAAAAATACATTTAAGAGTTTGTATAATGTAATACATTTAAGAGACTAGATGTTTTGGTTATCTTTCCAAGCGACTTTCCAAGAGTGAGAAAGAGATAGTATTATAGAATATTGGGTATCGCATATTGAATATTGTATGCAAATACAGCTATATTACGCGAATAAACTATGCATACAATCGAACAGACATCTTAGTAGGGCATTTTAATTCAGTAGGACATGAATTTTGTACGAGTTGCCTATTGTTCGTACAGCAACCGTAACATATTCCCCCTATATTTCCCCATATTAATAACAAATGCGAGGTTTCGAGAAACGTTTCAAGACGCACGAAGGTTCCTTTTAATGTGAACGTATATAATACAGACAACGTGAATTAGCCGCTCTTAAGTTGATCAATATAATGTCGGTTATTATGCAAATATATGTTGGGGTAAACAAAATAGCCGTGTGTTACCGGCAAAAAAGAATAGTACCTCCCCCTATAACAGGTGTTGTTAGAAGCGACTAAGGTACTAGAACGGACAGATGCCGGTATATCCATCTGAAACAGTGCAGCTTAAATGTGCAAGGGTTGGAATGGGCAGCGGCATGCCCGTCGTGCAAGTGCGCTCTTGGATTGCCAATATGCTTGCCCAGCACGTCAGTTATGGGCAAAATTGCGCCTTTTTTGGGGAGGCCTATGTCCAGCAGTATACTTCCAATAACTGGTATGATGAGATAAGAAAGACTCATACTCATACGATGCTTGTATGAGTATGACTCTTTGTTATCAATGTGCGCTATTTCAAGTAATATTCTATTTGAATTCGTACAACATCTTTTACATTGACTGGTCTCAGAGATAAGTCACTTGAAGAAATTGTGTTACGTATGTAAATTAGACAAAGGAATCAGAAATGTAAAACTTACTACTACTTAAATACCTATTTAACACCAAGGCACAGAACAATCACATTTATACATATAAATATTTGTTCTTAATGGGGATCGAATCCACAATCCTGGGCACACAATATAAGAAACACCACCAAATGCTCGACGATAATAATATTGAATGAAAGTAGATAGGGATTAAAAAAAAGCAGTCAGCACAAGATTTAGGTCTATAAGGCCTAGGTCTCGGTACCTAACCTAGCGGTGTAGCGATGAGTTGTAGGAGTTGTGTTTCTATTGCTGTAGTAAACAGAACGCCAAACAGCTCACCAAGGTCGTTGTTTTTAGCATTACTTTTTTAAAAAAGTAATTACTTAAAACGGAATATAATATCTACTATTAACAATATCAAATCTATCTACTAATAAACATAAACTTAGATATACGTATACTTACTGCAATGTACATAGATTCAAAAGTACCGACAGTAATATAAGAAATAATAAGAAAGGAATAGTACTGTACTTGTGTATTTAGTATACTTCGAAAAAAAAATAAAAAATAGCTTCGAGGTAGGGTTGTAATTTTAAAATTTCATATCTGAGCCCTGAGCTTTTCCAGTCAGAGCACAAATGTAATCCTGCTCGTTCAGAGCGGACAATTTACATCATTCGAACAGTAACGATATAAGTTCGCAGCAAATTTTCATTCGGATTAATTTATCCATTCATTATTTTCTATTAAATGGACCGAAGTATAATACAGCCAATAAAAATAAATACTTTCTCGGAAACTGGATATTTTATAGGTAGAAATAGGTGCTAAGTAAGGTACGAATCCAGACTTTCTATATGATATGATAATACTTAATTTATGATTGTTGGAGCGTGGTAGTTTCCCGGCGCTCGGTACTGTCCCCGCCATAGTTAAACATTGTAGTGTAACAATATTTTTTCACAGTCACAAAGTGCTTTAATCGTTATATATAAATATTCTTCTAATTTAAAAATATTTTATAGTTATGATGCTTCAACTAAATGACTAGATTTTTTAACAAACATCCTGACATATGTTCATTATATTAGTATAATAAACGTTTTCCATAAGAACAGCCGGTATTACAAATTCAATTATGTTGATTATATTACACATTAATTGCGAGCATCACACGCCACCTTAATTGTTAACAATATACTATCCCGCGGCCACACGCTTGCTCATACTGTGTGAGCTATGAATCTTGCGGCAAAACAGTAGTTCTTGCGTACATTGCGCGATACAAAACCACTTACGCCAGGTAACGTTGCACCTAAATTTCGTTAGTTAAAAAACAAAGCGTACTTTTCCCAGTTATTCCCAGTACTCACGAGTTCTTTCAAAATCGTAAAAAATGACATCTGTCAAAAATGTCAAATCTGTCAACCAATTTCTGTTATTCAGTTGTCTGCCATCATCTCTATTGTATAAAAAAGCGTTAATGCAGGCCTATAATTTGTAAAACATTTCTAGGATTTACCCCGAATCAACGTTTTCAGCAGATTCACTATCTTTCGACTGTAATGTCATCATAATAATAATAAAGCCGTTTTTTTATCCCTACCAGCGGGTTATTGTTAATGTAAATACTTTTTTGTAGTTCATTTAATAATTTTTGCTTAAGTTACAAACTGAAAAAATACTTCAGGAGGACATAAGTATATAAAATTTGCTAAATTACATGTAAAATATGTAATATTTATAAATGAAGTGCTTGATTTAATAACTATATATAAATAATATGTAGACCATAAATATTTATTACATATTACATTACAACTTTCATTTCATGCACATTACACATCAAAAACAAAGTAAGTTATTTTATATACGGAAATTAAATTGTTTAGCAGCACAATTAAAAGCTTTTTTTTTATTTTCGTACGTATATTTGAGGAACGTGAGTGAGGTGACCCCATGCATCCATCCATCCATGGAGCAAATGTCAACTGAATCTATAGCGCATAGCCAAACATGGGGTTTGATATTTTATCCCATCTCAAAAAATGCCCAACGCGCTTACAGAAGTTGTCATACTGTCAATTAAAACAAAAAAAATCACAAAACATATGGGATGTTTACCGCTCTACCGACACGAAAGCTAATAAGAAAACGCCGGGAAAACGAGTCCCGGGCCGCTAATTGTTAATGAATACGGATGTATATTGTCAGGCGCGGTATATATATATATATATATATATATATATATATATATATATATATAAAGTAATTCAACGCATTTAAGAAAATCGTTACCGCGTTAATCGTTAATGCGTTACCTAATATTTACATTTATGTTTACAAACTAACCCGAAAGACGTTGTTCTGTCTTAACTATCCCCACTATAGTTACATACATGTTTACATTTTCACTTTAGTGACGAAACCTCTGAAGGCTTAAAAACGTCCTGTTTAGTGCAGCAATAAACGCTGCCAAATGGTTGAGTATATAGGCTAGCAGACTTGGCTATTACCAGAAACAAATATGTGTCAAGTATGTTTGTTTTTATATTTCATCAGTAACTACAACTAGAAAGTAAAATAAAATATAATTGGAAAAAATCTTTATGACTTAAATAGTTATTATTATTATACTCGTAGTTTACATATGTTTTTCTTTACCACTCAATTGAAAAAACAAAAAAGATAATATTAGAATTTTATCATTTCTTAAAGTTAGTGAGCTTCATAAAATACATTAGCGTGTTCTTAGAACTTAAGATATTGTGCAAACGAGAAAGAAGGCAATTCCCGAGAGTGTGAAGTTCAAGACAATGCGTAAAGATCGTCTTATCTGGTACAAAACTTGGTGATAATGATAAATTGAGGTCAAAAATGTTTGGTCTGATTATATAGAAAAAAGGAAATATATCTAGAATAAGATTACTGATAGTATTGCGGAGCTTAAAGGTCACAGGTTCAGACGGCTGATTAGGTTTTCTAACAAATAAATTGGGGCGTGGGTATGTCCTACTCACGGCGGTGTATACATTTTAATTTTCATTTCATGCACATTACACATCAAAAATAAAGCAAGTTATTTTACATAGGTAAATATATCGTTTAGCAGCAACGTGTATTTTAGAAACGTGGGCAGGGGTGGACCCAAAGCTGGAAGCAAAGGTCGACAGACGAATCGATAGCGCATAGGCAAGCATGCACTTTGATATTTTATCCTATCTTAAAAAATGCTTAACTAGCTTAAAGAAGCTATATAATATACACGTGAACACGTCGAAATAGGTTTTGTTTTCTTTTAGAATGATTATTTGATCTTTTATCTATCTATCATCATCTTCATATCAGCTGCAAGACGTCTTCAACGACGACGACGTTAAATTTCGACAATCTGCAACAAGGAAGGTTCCACAACTTCCCTCGTTGTTGCTAGTGACTATAAAACAAGATAAATCCTTAGATTGTACTAGAATAATACAATACTGTCCTATATTCATCCCGCGCGTACGAACCAGCTGTGTATTATTTCCATCAAAAAATATATTAGAAGAGATTTTGATTTAATTATAAATATTTCATGATATTTTGTTATAAGAGCATGAGGTAGACCTCATACTCATATATTTCTACCGCTAAATAGCTGTGTTCGCATTGCTGTGTTCTGGTTTGAAGGGTGCGAGGAACAGTGAAATGGCTGAATAATGTGACGTAATATCTTCGTCACAAGGTTGGCGACGCGCTGGTGAAATCTTTGGGATAATAGAAGCGTCTATAGGCTGCGGTGGTGATTAATGTCACGCGGCCTGTACACCTGTTTCTTGATTTAGTATAAAAAAGTACCGTATGGATTTTCTTCAGCAGGCAGAAACATATTACTATTATATTACCAATAGATAACTGAATATTGATTTGTATAGATGTATTAATATTTTTTGGAATGTCTTTATTTACTCTCTTCTAGTAGATCATATTAATTTGATATTATTAATTAAATTCATATAATATAATAAAACCAATGTGGTGTAAAAGATGATGTTTTGACAACAATAGAGAAAGGAGTGTTGAGCTGGTTTGGAATGTAAGAAGAACGGATGAAAGTGGAATGACTGCACAAATATATAGAGTGGTAGTAAATGATAGATTTGGTACAGGATGACCTAAGGGAACATTTCTTAACCAGGTAGAAGAGGTATTAAAGAACAGCCAGGTTAGAAGTACCAAGAATAAACGAGCGTGTATTTAATGACTAATGTGAGTAACTTAAGCAAGAGAGGTATGCCAAGATCATAATAAGTCTCTGCCTACCCAAATGGGTCACAGGCGTGATGTATGTATGTAATATATTATATCATTAATTCTCTTCACGGAAAATAAATACAAATGAATTGGATAGTAAATTATGTATGATAAACTTTATCGCTTAAAGACATCTCTTCTAGAACAAGAGAGTTAGCACCTTTAATCAAACACATGCACAATTATATCACAAGTCTGCAAAAAAGAAAAGTTGAGAGCTGTCTTGGTTTTTTTTATAATTCTTATGTTTTTGGGTGTGCTGAATTTGAAAATAACTTTTATTTTGTCCTAGTACATCACGTTTTCTGGCAATGTAGGTGTCTATGCGAAACAAGTTATTATCTTGAAATGAACATACATATATATTTTTTTAAATCGAGTAATTTTTATTGTATTTCAAAAACTTATTTTCTCATTTTAAATACATTAATTAGTGAGCATTAAGCACATTTCTTTTTCCCAGTGAGACTTCTTTGGGTACATTTTCGCTTGTGGAAAGCATCTGGAAGGTCGCTTTGAAGCGTCCAACAGTAGTCTGCCATCATTGAGACACTCCATCTTCCCTGGTATCTTTTTTCCATCTCCTTAATATCTTGGTGAAATCGTTCACCTTGCTCTTCACTCACGTCTCCTAAATTTTCTGGAAAATAGTCGAGATGGTAATGACGAAAATGTATTTTTAAACTCATTAAGCAACCTAAAGCTTGAAATGCTTTTAACATTCTTTTGACGATTTGTTTGTAGTTAAGGTCTTTGTTATTGCCTAAAAATTTTGTTGTGACTTCCTTAAAGGCAATCCACCCTTCTCTTTGAGGATTCGTCATGGTTGTGACGAATAGTGGATCAGCCATAAGCCGTCTAATATCTGGGCCAACGAAAACACCTTTCTTCAACTTTGCCTCCGAGAGGCCAGGAAACTTTGATATTAAGTATTTGAAGCAATTTCCATCTCTTGGAAGTGACTTTACAAATTGCTTCATCAACCCAGCTTTATATGAAGCGGTGGTGAAAGAACTTTATGAGGAGGTACCAAAGTTTCATGCAGGACATTCTTTTCGCCAACTTTAAGCTCCCTCGGAGGCCAACACTTTTTGGTCCAGTGATTTGTTCGGTCTCTACTATCCCATAGACACAAAAAGCAAGGAAATTTGGTAAACCCAGATTGCTGTCCGAGCGCCATGCCCAAGATTTTGAAATCACCGCACGCTTGCCAACCGTGGTCATTTTTTAATTTACAAAGAATCAATTCCAAGTTCTTGTAGGTTTCTTTTAGGTGTACGCAATGGCCGACAGGAATGGAAGCATAGAGCAGTAATCAAAATAAAATTATACCTATCATTTATACTACAAGATAATCCCAAAAAAAGCATTTTTTGGAATAAAATTTTTCGTTTTGTAAAAAAATCTTATGTTCTGGATTTTTTTGAGTATTTTTTTGTTTTCAGAACACCTAAATACATAGAAATCAGTTGGAAATATCCAGACAGCAGTTTTGTTATAGACCTGTGATTATTAACGAAATTTGTTTTGAATATAGAAATGTGCATGACGCCGATATAACACCTCAATGATATATAATGCAAGACGGACACAGAGAAAGGACCGCTTTCCTAAAGATTAAGGTTATATTTTGTGATGGCTGAACACGCTATTAGTGTGTTGTGCAATTCGGGTTAATGATTCGTAACGCTTGCAGTAAACAGCACAATAGAAGGAGTAGAAATAACGTTTAAGCAAAGCAATTTAAGTCGAGGATTTGTGCGGAATTATGTAGGATGAAAACCGCTTTTGATACAGCGCTTTGAGTTCGAGCAACGTGTCATAAACCTAAGTGTCATTAGTAATCACCAAAAAATAACATAATTTTCACAATCAATATGGTTAACATATCATATATAATATATGATATGTACACACAATAATAATTAAAGTATAACTGACATTATATCGCGGCCGCAATTTAATTTCATTCGAATTTGTTAAATAAAATTAATATTTCATGTCCGTATTGCGTAGCCAGTATTTTATATACTCGATACCCTGGATTGTTCACTTAAAAGTATTCAAAGAAATAACCATTATGTACCTAGCTTCATTTGATAGATAGATGCTAAATATTCTCAATATTGCAGTTCCGTTACGTGTTTGCTTTTATATTTAATTTAATCAATTTTGTAAGTAACATCTGGAATTGTATCAAATGATCACTTATACATTAGCTCACCCAGTACCTATAACTGGGGTAGCTCTGGTCTAAAACAATCATTCAAGGTTATTTGTTGTACCCAGTAGAATGCCAGTGTAGGACGTTACGTATTCGTTTTATTTGTTAAAAGAAAATTGTTTTTTGTTGACCGAGAAACAATTTTATATATAAATAAATAATATAAATACCTTCTTAGCCAACTGAAAATATAGCCAAACGAGCTATGCAGAGGTCAATGCTTGTAGTTTCTTTGAGCGATTAAATCAGAAATGAGGAGATCCGGTTGTATTGGCAGAGGGCAAGGCACTTAGTACGCAGAACCGATAAACACTGGAGTCGTAAGGTATGTCCACCCACAAGGTAAACAGACGACCTGACCAAAACCGCAGGATAGCGCTGGACTCAGGCCGCATTCAATCGGTCTCATTGAAAATCACTTGGAGAGTTTTTTGAAAATCACTTGAATGTCCAGCGATGGACTTCTTACGGCTAATATGATAATGTCGATGACCGAGGAAACTTAATCTTTTGACTGCTGAGTTGCATTATATAAATATTAAAATACAATACATATACAGGAAATTTCTGGAAACATTCGTGGATAAATAAATAACAGATAATGTCGCACACAGTGTTCTGGTCCCGATGTAACAACAATCAGATCAATTAAATAGTGTAGCAGGAAATAAATACGCATTGTTTCTAAGGCTGCGACTGGTGCTATTTACCACCACAGTATAGTAGTCAAAAATTATTAGTGTACTGTCACCGCCAAAGTCGTGGACGAAAAATATCATCCTAATAAACAAACAAACAAAACAAAAAACCGAACATTGGAAATAGCGTCCGCAAAACCATAATTTCTAAAGTTGACCAAGTTAATGTTACTTCGTCTATTATATCCGAGGTGAACACTTTGCGATGAAACATATCGTTCGACATTACTCTTCAATCACCTTACTAGCAGGAACCTTTAATAGATTATATGATGATCATGATGATTGCCAATACTACATATTAACCTGTTAAAGGATAGATATTTATTAGTTAAGTGACTTTGAAATGATATCTTTCTTAATTCTTAGCCAATTTGTAAAATTATATTACATCACGTACTCATCTACGCCCTTGAGATTGTAAATAGGGCCAAAGGTGTTTGCATTACTTATTACTACCGCAATAAGTGCAACCTCAGTCTTACGTTTGATAGATAAGCGAGTTAGTGAAATCACTGGTTAATCTGACATACTAAAAAAAAAGGATGGCAATTACGGAGTGATAATTCTGCAATAACTTGCGCGTCCAGCTATAGGCTACATAGATAGATGACCGCTTTCATATGGGCTTTATGTTCTTTTGACATCCTAGAAATTTGAAAAAAATTTGCCCTTCTGAATTTGATTTAACGTATTGTGAAATATAAGTACGAATGTTAGTTTATGTTTCTATATAATTTTTATCGCGAAAGGGATGATATGTAACCGTAATCCGATACGAAAACGTATCTATTTCTTTCATCGCCTTTCGGCAACATTTTGCTCTCATTGCAATTACCCATTGATTCTTGGATCTTAAAGCGCCCTTTGAAATCCGGTGACATACATTCGACGTCCCTGTTGAGGGCGGGATTTGCCGCCTGACAATGGGAAGGGCTATTAAAAGTGATGTATTGGGTTGTTGTCTCTTTATTTCCCGAATAACAGCCGTCCTTATTGCTCCCACTGTGGTCGCATTTAGTTTATTTGTCAAGAGTATTGGAATTTATGTCCGTTTGATTAAGTTACGATTCTGCTTTGCTGGACACGATTTATATTAACAATTTGGCTATAAGCCATGTGAATGCCGATGACAGAGGCTATTAGCGAGAAGGTAGAGCGTACAAATTTAATAATTATTTTGATTCACGTGAAACACATATTGTCACATATATTTGGACAATTATGGACAAAATATTGTTCTTTAGACTTAACGAAAAATATTAGATATGAAATTAATCATATTAATAGTCTTACCCTGTGGGGTACCGGTACAGTAGAATACTACCACCTACTGTACCAGGTGTCGTAAGTGGCGCCTGAGGTACCGGAATCGACAGATCCATCAGCTGTAAATCCATCAGAAACTGTAGCTTAAATGCAACAGGGTGGGGATGGGTTAGCAGCATTTCCTTCGCAAAGCTGCTCTCTGTGATGTTCCCCCCTTTCTTGAAGAATCCTGTCCAACAGTGGACGCTTTGCGGCATTAATCGAGTTGAGAAACCTCCGCTATTTTAACGTCTGTTAAAAGACAAAATATTGAGTGATGGTATCTGTTTTTCAGTTTACATTTACCAATAACATATAATTTCAGAGATTGCCACCACGCTTACCTAGCCTGGCATTTATAAGCAAACATCCCACTTTCTTGAGAAGACATCCAATAAAAGATTCTACCTATAATGTGTCCCCACGTTAAATAATGCGTCATATTTGATAGGCCCGATGGTGCAGATTGTGTGCCTAAGGTCGTGAGTTCGATCCCCACTCAGATCTAATATTTATATCATTAATATTTGTATTTGTCCTGTGTCTGCGTTTTATTTATATGTATCTAAGTTTTATATTTGTATTTCCTCAGTTCTCTGATATCCGTAACACACTTGCTTTATGCTACTACTTATTTAGTAGTTAGGTCAACATATGAATTTTATATTCCTTGTATACATGATCATATTTATCAAGCATGATTAAATAGTAAGAAAATACTAAATTGAGAGAGTAAAATTCTGTATTGAAATAACATTTCCTATATTGATAGTTACAATAAAAGAAACCCATAAAACAGCGTGTGTGAAAGCTTCATTGTAGTACCTAAAGTTATCTATCATAAGCTCAACTGCTTGAAGATAAGGGTTCGTGTACCAGGTGTCGTAAAAGGCGACTAAGATACCGACCACGTACCAGAGCAGTCAGATAGTAGTAAATCCATCCATAAAAGTGTAGCTCATAAGCACAAGGCAGGGATGGGCAGCAGCAACCCCGTCACGAAGCTTCGCACTGCGATTACCTACACGCTGGCCTAGTGCAGCAATTACGGGCAAAATTCCCCCTTTCTTGGGGACGCCTACGTCCAACAGTGGACTTCCAATGACGGATATGATGAGAATAATTTGTTGTCGTAAAAAAATAGTTCGTACCCACGGCCTTTGATCTAAAAGATAGGATCACTCACCATACCAGCCATTGGGCCCGTCATACAGTACTGAGATTACGATTTATCATTTTCAACAACTTCTAAGCCGATTAAACTCAGGGATAACTAGTTCAGTATGTAATCACGGGTTAAACCATCCAAGGCAATCAGTAATTGGGTAGATTTATCGCGGCTCGCATTGATTAGAATAATGGCGGGTGTAATTCGAATACATAGTACTGGCGACGCTGTTATTGTCCGGTCACTGGGCAATTTTGCGGGAATTGTTTGATGGACGCATTTTTTGCGGGCTTCTTATACGCATTAATGCTGTTTGCAATTTCTGAGTCCTCATGGTGCCTAGTAGGGCATAGCATCAACAGGTTGTCTTGATGAATGGGTCGATTTCTTGCAAATATATTTTAAGTAAAATATTTAAGCAAGACAAATGAAAAATAATCCTACATCACGTATCACATCCTACTGTACGTATATCATTTTTATTTCTCTTTGCCACGACTTATCGCCGGAACGACTGGACTAATTTTGCTGATTTTAATTTCAATATTTTATTGAATTCTATCAAACAATCATTACAAATAATCATCATCATGTCAGCCATAAAACGTCCACTACTGGGCATAGACAAACAAAATCAATAATAAATTATTATGAAGCCTCGGGGCACAGGGTACAACATATCTTAGACCATGGCTCTGAATTTTTAATTTTCTATTAGATCTTAATTAAAATATAATCATCTGTTCGTGCAACAATTATTATTTACAAGTTTCAATTATTGTTATATTACTAACAATAAGTCATCAGATATCAAACAGAAACTATACAGATAAATTATATAAGTGTTGCAACAGTTTGGTCCAAGGTAAGTAATTTCTTGTTCAATGTAAGGTAATATTAAAGAAACGCGTGGGGCCGAAGGAATGCTATATTACCTCCCTCTGTACTAGATGTAAGAGACTGTAGTTAGGGTGATGAACCGACAGATGGCGGCACATTTATACCAAACATTTACAGGTAGAATAGTGCCTCTGTGTTTCATCACGACGCGAAACTATTGCTCTGCAGAAACGTGAAAATTTAAACAAAGCTTTCTGTTTATTCCAGTTAATCTCCGGCTGGAATTTAATTAACAAGACAGGCTTATAGCTTGTCAGCATTAGGGAGTAACTTATTTCAACTTTTATCTTAGGAAAACAAATGAGATGCCTCGCAAAATGAATTATAACCATTTATATTGTGAGGAAAAATCATTCAAAAGGATTTAAGTGGGGATGTATGGATACTATCGACAGTCACGGGTACATCAGCTAGATCTATACAAAGCAGTCAATTAAAATTTTATACTTTCATACTAGAGGTGTCTATTTTTTTATATGAGCTTTTAAAGTAAAATAATAAAATTAATTTAAGCAGTGTTGTACTGGTACAGTACAATATATATAATCACAGTACAGTAGAATATATCGTACCTCTGTATCCAGTATTTAAAAGTTGTAGGATCGAATAATATCTTGTATTAGATACATTTGTTATAATAGGCAGTAGTATTACGCATATGTCACTTAAAACATAAATAACGTTTTAATTTATACGTTGCCTGTGAATGTGTATGTTCTTTTAGAAGTATAAATAAGACAGTAAATGTCTTAATGGAATTAAAACATACTGCTATCATACACTTTGATTTATGACAATACCTATTTTATTACTTTTCTGTTTACGTGACTTTGCAAAGAGCCTTTAGTGATTTTGTTTGTCTAGAAGAAGAATTGATGCAATAAAACGGAAATAATATAAAAATAATGCCAAATTTTAAACATTCAATTCTCGAAAAAAAACACACATCAATAAAAAGTTTAAATGTGAAATTGCACCTGTCTATTTGTTGTGGTTCTGTGGCCCAATCAATGAAATGATTTTGTGGAAATGCGTCAATATTTGTTTATGAAAATTTGTTTATGGGACGAAGTCGACGGAGTAGTAGTCGTAGGTGTGTTAGTAATACGTGAAGTTCTCTACCAGTCAATGAATTTTCAAAACGGGATTGCATTGCTGGTAACTATTTCATGCACCCGATAATAAAAAAAAAATAGTAGCGCATGAATTGCGAATCCAATTCGAAGCTCAATGGTCCGTTTCTAGACTTAGATATCGATTGCAAAATATGGATACAGTTGTACATAATTTCCACAACTTTTATAAGATTCCTACATTGCTTTATATATCAATACACACTTCAATGTTGCTACCGTGCCAGTTTCGATATATACGCTGATCTATTATTTTATAAACAAGTGATTAAATAGTTTGAGGTAAAAAAAATCCAAATCACTATTAATAAGTCCTTTTGTTAATAATCAGAATTTTACACAGACAATAATTATAATCAAGGTAGGTATTGAGCAGAATATCAATGATGCGCTGACAGTTTCTATACGTGTTCATTGTTTGGTGGAACGATGCAAACCGAATTGCGCTAGACAGAACGCACCGTCTAACCTAGACAGGTGGCGCCCTCTTCTGCTCAATTTCTGCTCACCGCTGCTAGTGGCGCGGGCGTCGCAATAACTCCAACATATATAAAACAAATGCCAAGAATGAGCTTAACTCTCCTACCGAGGATTCCGTGGATAGCTATCGGGACATGGTTTTTTTAAAGACATTTTTTTATGATACCATTGAAATTGTATAGTTGTTTTGTATCTACAGTATAAGACGTTATACCTTTACAAGAAATACCTTACGTCTACAAGAAATACCAAATTAATTTTGATTCCTCTGAGAATGTCCTAATACGGGGTTACTGTGGTCACATATTTCTTTCAGGTTAACTACTAACTTTTTTTTTTATGGAAGAGGCTGTAGATGCCCATATGGTTTTAATTTCAACTCGATATCTCTTTCGAGATACAGGATCTTGATAGACACATGGACAAACAAAACAGTGATCCTATAAAGTTAATTCTTTTTCTATTGAGGTACGAAATATAAAAAACAACATGCAAATAGTGTTCACAAACATTCAGCAGACAATTAGTAATTGCGGTGGGTGCGGCCGATGCGCGCGTCATGAAGCGACCGGAGGGAATGCCTCTTATATAATGGGCTGGTTTGCTGATTGAAACGCTCTGCATTTGCTATGTGCTTCCAACACGAACTTATGTATAAGTATCTTTTATTTTTTTAGACAAGGTCCGCGTGTTAGTAAGCGTTACTGCAATATATTGACGCAAGACGCAATTTTAAGACTGCAAGATATAGGTAATATCACAAGAATATCACTAACGCCTTGCCAGTCTTGTTACTTGAACAAATTATGTCACACTACTTCTTAACTTTACTGCAATTTGGCGGTAGAAATAGGTGAGAATGAGGTACCAAAACGGACGCCCTTTGTATGAGGTTCTACTTCAAGACAAGGTATTTCATTTACTTTTAAATCTTGTAGCTTTTAGTGTCGGTGTTTGTAGCCATCGTGATTGTTATGAAGCAGCAACATTGCTGCGTGGGTAACGGCAAGAATCCTGAACTATTCGGTCCGAGCAAAACGTGTCCTTTTTTAATAATAATAAATTAATTTTAATAATAACTAAATATCTTACACATTGACTTGATTCCTAGAAAGGTTGTTTAAAGCACTTGTGTTACGGATATCAGGCAAAAAAGGAATGACAAATGTGGCACTAAATACATAATTATTACCCAGGCACAATATATATATATATATATATAATTACTTAAGGTGTATCATATTTACTAGATGAAGCAGTTTGAAATACTGTTAAAATGATTTGTAAACACAGTCATATTTTGTATATAATTACACGTAAACAGATCAACAGCATTCCCGTCGCCAAGCAACAGCAACATTATGCGATCCGCTCGCCAAGAACAACACGCTCGCTTAGCGCGGATATTATGGGCAAATTTCCCTATTTGGGGGTATTATTTTTATATCACTAAATTAGCAAAAAAGCATGCGGCCCGCATGGTGGTAAGCGGTTGTGGTAGCCCTAAAGCCTATGGACTATGAACTTTTTACGGATGTTATATTGATGATGATGTAATAGATCTTAGCAGCTAGCGGGCGCGTTACATCTTTATAGCCAATTTGTTATTCAGAATAGAATAATTATCGATTTGTGAATTAGATGAAAATAAAATTTTATTTTTTCAATGGTGTGAATACAGTGTAGGTACATAGATAGATGACCGATGCGATCACACACATGAGGTTTGATGTGTGTGTAATAGGTACTCTATATTTAAGTTGTAAGTTTATTACGGCGGTCAAACGCGCTTAATATAGAGCGTAAAATTTGTAGTTGCGGTGGATGAGGTCGGCGAGCGCGTTCCAAAAGACCGTCGGGAATGCCACACAGATAATGGGTCGGTTAACTGATTGGTTCTCATTTGTAGTACGAGTATTTACGAGTAAACATAAACCACCCATGGATTTTTCTTCCCATATTATCGTCAGTTCGATAGTTAATTTGCCAACCCGCATATATTAAAGCTTTCGGTAAGTATATCTATAAATCACATACATTCTTTAACTTTTGTACTAACTGTAAATTTAGCAGACAAAAGTAAATAGCTATTTAGATTGTCAAATTGTACATATACAACAACTTGACTTTCCTATGTTGTAAATATACAAAAATTATTAATGTATTTTTAAGTCGAAATTGCATATTGACCAGTTTAATTTTAAATCGATGACATTTATAAATTGAAAGTTTACTTATTATTCTGAAGTTGTAATTTATTCAATCAATTAAAATATATTCTGTCATATAATAAGAGATCGGTGAAATGTGAAAGACGATGTTGTGTGAACAATATAGAGAAAGGAATGTTGAGTTGGTTTGGACATGTAGAAAGGCTTGATTGCACCTATATATAGAGCGGAAGTGAATGAAAAAGTTGGTATACGACGACTTTGGACTTAAAAAAGGTATTAAAGAAGGGCAGGATCCGAATTACAACAAATAAACATGCGTGTATGTAAAAAATAATGTGAGTAAAGTGGGGAGTCAGGAATCTCAAGATTGTAGCAAATGGATGAGACGGGCGTGGTATACCTATGTTTAGCATGAAAGTTGAACAAACATCATTTTAACCATCTTAGTGAATTTTACGTTTATTGTGTTCATAGGATTATTTAATACATTCACACTACGTTTCATATATTGACCGGACTCTGAGAAAGGTCACTGACAGCAATTGACTTACTTGCATCAGACTAAGTTAATTCAAACACATATTTATTACTCAGACACGGAACAAACTGGAATATTCATCAAATATATATTTTATCTTTTTTAAAATAACGAGAAAGCGCATGGATCATTAACTTCTTCCAATCCCGCCAAGTGTCTGCTGCAGATTATATATTCATCATTACAATGGCGGAGGCCACGAGTCGATGGCGTCACATCCACTGGCGGTGACGCTATTTCCGAGTGTCAACTCCCGCCGGTACATTTCCGGCGGGATCGCCGGCTTGTGCCACCAACAAATTTCGTCTCTCATATTTATATTCAATTATCTATATAAAATTATTATAACTGCTAGTGTTGATTTATTTAGTATTTTTATATCACATTTTCGTGATAATAGATAAAACTGAAGTGTTTGATTATAATTCCAAATTAGCTTATTTCTAAATGCGCAAGAAAAATACGGAACATTAATAAAAAAATATGTCTGTTAGTCCCCGCTTATCTCTAAAACGGGACTTTTAACGGTAAATAGTAATTAGCTGATAACGATGTTATAAGGAGGTACTATTCTACTCTACAGTCAGGTACCTACCGGCAGTGTGAAATAGTACCTCCCACTGCACCAGGTGTCGTAAAAGGCGACTAAGGTGCAAGAACTGACAGATAGCGGTATATCCATCCGAAAAAGTGCAGCTCAAATGTACAAGGCGGGGATGGGCAGCAGCATTCCCGCCACGAAAGCTGCGCTCTGCAATTTCCTACACGCTTGCCCAACGCGGCAATTATGGGCAAAAAAACCTCCTTTTTTGGAAAGGCCAAGGCTTTTCTATGTCCAGGTGCGGACTTGCATTGTCTGGTATGATGATGATGATGATGTCATAAGTGTAACATACTTTTATTATTCATATAGGTTATAGGAGCGGGAACTACCAGAACCGAAACGGTATAATACACCTAAGAGAGCGTACTTCAAATGCAATAAGGCGGGGCTGGGTAGCAGCTTTTGAGTCCCGAACCTGCGCTCTGTGATTTCCACCACGATTGCCCGGCGCGGCATTTATAAGCCTAATGCCCCCACTGTTCGAAAGGTCTAAGTCCAGCAATGGACATTCTATGGCTGCTTTCATAATGATTTATTGTATAAAGTTCCACAGATACGTCCTTAATTTTGGTATTTCGGCACGATTTAAGTGCATTTTAATTTTGCAAGTGTTTGTCAACTAATTGTTGAAGCGGTTTATGTTTATAAAGTTTATGATTTCATAGACGTACAACTTCGATTATAATAAATGTATCGTAGACATTGAATTAGATTTACTAAAAATACCATGTATATGTATGTTGCATCAAAAAAGTTTCGTACGACTCTATTACAGTGTATATTATTTTATTAAGTAATAATGGCTTTTAGGATACACAATCCACATTATCTAAAACATCTCTAACTATTAGCCATATTAGCTAACTGAAAATAGCTTACATTGCTATTGAGAGGATAGTGCTCGGAGTCTCATAGCGCTGTCGAATCAAAATTAGGAGATCTGTAAAAGAACTAAGGTTGCCCACATAGTCTGATGGATTAGCAAGTGGAAGAGGCAGTGGGAGTTTAACACGTAGAACCAAGGGACGATGGAGTCGTAAGGTTCTGGAATGAAGACTGCGGCAAGCGCAGCGTAGGACATTCATCCACAAGGTGGACAGACGATCTGACTAAGACTACAGGATCACGCGGGATGCAGGCCGCATACAACTGGTTTATTGAAAATCATTCGGAGAGGCGTATATGTCCAGCGGTGGAACTCCTGCTGCTGATATGATGAATCCGAGGAATAAAAATATATTTGCACTATTTTTACAAAAAGATCTGACTCTTAAAGTTATGTTCTCGTTTGAACGATTTAGTAATGTTTGGAGTAAATTAACAACATTTGAAGTAGTCTTGAAAAGTGTCTATCCCGCTCGGATAGATACTTTTGAAAGTTTAACACTTTAATGATTCAAGAGTTTAAAAGTTACCTATAATGTACAAAGTTGCAGCTTCTAGATAGTTGTTTACATTCATTTTGCGAGATGTCTGAGATGTTGATACTATAGGACGAAGTATTTTGTACATTGTCAATGGCGATAATAGATTTCTCTTAGTTTACTGTAGATTTAGTTTGCTTTTTTACACATATTAGTAATTATAATAATTTAATAATTCATAACATACGTCATATAATGAATCCGTGACATGACTCTTAGAGCACTTGGGTTGCAAAGTCAAAAAAAAAGTGACATGTGTAACAAGTCGCTTGCAATATTTATTAATGGCAATGTCATGTCTAAAATTAGCTTATAGGAAATAAAGTAGAGTATTTCACCTCTCTAAATGTAAATATCCACTCCACTTATCCGAAAACATGTCACGAGTACGATGTTTTACGAGATGTTTCTGGCGTTGTCACTATATTATCTGTCGAACAGCAATTGAACATGTTCCAGACACTTCGATATGAAATCTGATGGAAAATGCGTGTTGAAGCGTGTATTTCTGCTAAGGTGCTTTGCGCCATCTGCCTCGGTAAGTGCTCATCCAGAGGTAATAAGGCTTCAAGGGTATTAGCGCGAAAAGATTTTTCCTAATTTCGCTTCTTGACCTTCATTCTACAACAGCTGTTACTATATCGTATGGTAAGGTTGTTCTAAAAATGTTTGAGTGTAATAACGAAATGTTGCTTAGAAAAATATCACACCTTTAATAATTTTTATTCTGTTTATTTATTTATATTTATTATCTACTGAGACGCCGATGGTAGTGATCCTATCTTGTGCTCCAAAAGTCGTGAGTTCGATCCCCATCCGGGACAAATATTTATATGATGATATTTGTGTTTGTTCTGGCTGTTAAATATATGTATTTATATAAAGTATTATATATGTGATTCCTTTATTGTATGATGTCCATGACATAAGAGTTTTAAGCGATTTATCTCAGAATCAAGTCAACGTATGAAATTGTGTGAATTTATTTATATAAAATCTAACTGTACACTACGGATACTTGAAAGTGAATGAAATATATATAAATAAAAATTGTCGTTCTTCTTTTTTATAAAAAAAAAATCTATTTAAAATTTTGGGTTTATAAATTTCTGGGTAATGTGACGTAATTTCTTCTAGTCACATGGCTGGCTAGCAGTCCGCTAATGGTGTCCTTGTTATATAACGAGCATCTTTAGATTGTAGTAACGTTTACTATTACACGAATTAAATTCTTGGGCCTCAGGACCACAAGTCCAGGCATAATAATGAATAAAAAGTCTTTAAGTTACTTGTATGTTGTTATTATTGCTATAGTTTGTTATTGTTATGCTTGCGTATGCGCTATGGGTTATGTTATCGTGTTGTATGAAATAGCGCGTGACGTCATACGTGGTTAGAAGTGTGTCGTTACCTGTCCGTCATCCTGCCAGTTTGAAAAATGGCAAACGTTTTGGCAGCGATCGATATATATTAATTTTAGTAAGCTTTTAAAACATGGATGTTATTGACGGCTCTCGCTTTGGCTAGCGTTAGGCGAGTTAGATGAAAAAAATATCACTTTTGAGAGCAACACACTATTCTTTACTTATTTTGGATTTTTTTTATTCTGAAATTGATGATGTCATTGATCTCAAATTACTGGAGTAAAAAAGTATACATAATGTCTAGTGTGTTACGGTTCTAGTGTTTGTCAATAAACTCAAACGATGCGATGGAAAGTGCATTCAACAGTCTATTCGGTTAGAATTATAAAAGGTTTCTTCTTAATTCACTTTATCTCTCACCCTTCAAACCGGCACATAATATAAACATTGTTGTTTAGCAGTAAACATAATTTTGACTGAGGTACCACTGCAGAGACTTTATTATTATGTGTCTTAAGTTTATTAAGAGGTCTAAACTCGTCCAAACTTTAATTTCTATAATACTATTGGCCACGCCCCGGGTTTTTAATGGGTTCTATAGAATAAATTTATCTTTATAACATCAGCTACCTATCAGTAAAAGCCCCGTTGAAATCGGTCCAACCGTGTTGGAGACCATTTCAAACAGATAGATAAAAAGCTTATTACTGTTATAAGGACTGTACACACGTTCATATGCCTATTCTAAGAAGCTGTAATTATGAAGTTCTAAGCAGCCGCTTCAATTCTATATAATTGTATAGATATATCTTTTTATTTAAAATGTTGATTTATATCGTGTACTTAAATTTGTTGAGAAAATATTCTGGTGTAAGATTATTCTTTATACTATTAATAATTTTTAAAAATATCATGTAATTCATTTAATCCTTATTTCTAAAAATGTAACTTTTGTTTTATTCATGTCCCACATTTTTATCAGCGAGGTTTAACTAAGACCAGTGTCGACTGTATTCCTTGAGGTGAATACAAAATTTTCGCGTTTAGTACCCTCGAGAGAGTGTGCAACGTCATGTTTACCTACGTCCAGCTACGTCCTACGTAGTTTAGAAAAGCTATAACAAATATAAAAACCTAGATACGTGTCATCTAATAATGCCTTGAGATTTGGAAATAAAATTTACATTGACAATGTTTAAGAATATTCCTGTGGAGTAGCATGGTACTTCCCTTAACACCAAAACCGACATATCTATATACAGTAGTAGACGAGACGCAGCATTGCTTTTCGCTTTACCATACAAAGAATATTCTGAAGAAAAAGTGAAGGTATCTGGTACCTACACCAGAAACAACAGGTGTGTCCTCTCGAAACATCGTAGCTTAAATTCCACAGGATAGGGGTTGAAAGCAGCATTCCTGTAGCGTAACTGCGTATAGCAATTGCCACTACGGTAGATCGTAGATAATAGCAAAATAAGAAGATAAATTGTGCGGATACCGTGCATTATTTTGTTGCTTTAATTTTATTACAGGTTGGCAGTATATTATGTACATTATAATTAATTATTACTTCAACACCTATATACATCAACATTACTGCAAGTTTAATTTATAATTTTAATTATTAACATTGTTTTCTACGAGAGTACTAGACAGTCAATGTCAAATATGGTATGTGATAATTAAACGCACAGTGCTTTTTATTTATCACACACCATATTTTACATAGTTGGTGTAACGTGTCAATAGTTATACTTATTAAATGCTATGATTCCGCCCGCAAATATGTCTGCAGAAATTTGTCTATATATATGATCTTTAGTGATCTCTTGTTATTATGGAAATAAGTCTATGGCGTTCTTTAACAGCTAAACTATGTGAAAGGTCGTTCCAATTCTGTAGAGATAAATAAAGAGATAGATCGATCCCACGGTAAAGAGTTTTCAGGATAAAAATTGGCTTGAGTAGAAGATTAAAATCGAGATTTGTTCAGCCATTAAGGCGTGAATGAGAAACAAACATATATACACAAAATCAATATATACAAACTTCTGTGTTTGTAATAAAAAGGATTTGTAGCTGTGGGGTGTAAAATGGATATTATCGAAATAATTTATTATTAGAAAAAACTTATTATCGCCTCACATCGCGTTCGTTGCTCACGTATTGCTACAATGAGGTCGGTGTATGCTCGCGATGGTAGATTTGAATAAATTCCCATATTTTATTTTCTACTTATGGCCGCGTCGACGGGTCTCATCCTGTTTTATTAGAGAGTTAAATTTTCATTGCCTCCTTTCGGCGCAATGTTTATTCGAATCATCTTTGACACTTTATTATTTCACAAGGATCGGTGCGATTGAAATGATGTAAAGTATTTATTAAGAAATAGCACCGGCCAGCGGGGTCTCTCAGGTAGTTTTTGCTTCTGTAAGAATATCTTTATAAATATCTGATAACGAAACATATGAAATGTTTAACGTTTTTTTGGTAACAAAAAAGTAGTTTTTGAGTTTATTCGTAACAAACGTACAATAACAAAAATTATTTTCCTATTGATCTATTTTAGTTAGACATCTCTAACTTATAAATTGTAAACCGTAAATGTAAATGGTTTTTAAAGAACCAGTCTAGTAATTATAATGGCAAATCGTAACCAAAAACAAACCTGTCTTCATAAAATGAAGTTTAGATAGGATTATTAGCTGTAAGGACGCTTTCGTGTCTGAATATATTTTAAGCAGTAACTACTTTCATCACAGCTAAATAAATGTGATGAAATTTAAAAGTTTTGCAAGTAAAAATACTATTAAACAAATATAGAATAGGAGAAATATTTGTTTTGTAAATCACAATTCCAACAAATTGTACAATGAATATGTTGTCACATAAACGACCTCGGACTGACACACGCGGCAACGAGCACAATTTAACACATTTTGACGTATACGTACAAAATACGTGATCTATTCACACTTTAGTTTTGTTAGGGACTGTTGGCGAAATGTATTTTCATTTTATTTGGGATTATTACGTGCGTAATAGAGTCACGTATAATTGGAAAACAGAAATGAACCCAGCAAATGCTTCAACACAATGTTTATTCATAACTGATTTATTCAGTACACTACTTAATGAATTTCAAATCTTAATTACTTAGTAGATACATGAGATTAACACATAGGTTAATAAAAAAATGTTGGTTTATAAAAGGTTTATAAAATAATGTTGTTTGCATCCCGAACAATAATACTGACGATGAATCTTAATTACATAGTAGATACATGAGATTAACACATAGGCTGTAATTTATAATAAAAATAATATAACGACTAATGTTGTTTGCACCTTGAATGATGATGATAATGATGAATCTTAATTACATAGTAGATACATGAGAATAACACTGGCTAGAATTTATAAAAAATTACCAAAATATAACGACCAATGTTGCTTGTATCCCGAATACCTGCTAAGTTTACTATCGTGTTGTACTCGTATCAAGGAACATAACGTGATCATAGCAGCCGAAAAACGTCTACTGCTGGACATAAGACTCGCTAATTGAAAACGCATTTAGAATAAATGTTCTCTATAGTTGATACAGTATCATCATCATCATCATTATCATTATCATACTACCCGCCATTGGAAGTCCACTGCTGAACATAGGTCTCCCCAAATAATAATAATTGCCACGCTGGGCAAGAATGTTGGCAATCGCAGAGCGCAGCTTTCGCGACGGGCATGCTACTGCCCATCCCGCCCTGTGATTTTTAGCTGCACTGTCTCAGATGGATATACCAATATCTGTCGGTTCTGGTACCTCAGTCGCCTCGTACGACACCTGGTATAGGGTGAGGTACGATTCTACTCAGCTGGTACCTCACGGCTAATACAGTATGTATTATTAGTATTATGTACAATATTGTATTTACATTATTATCTAAATTATCCTTATCGGTTGAATTGGAATATTTAGTCTAAGTCTTTGTTTTTGTTTGCTGTATTAACCAACCCAATAATTTAAAAAATATTTTCATGACTAACGAATTAGATTTATATTATTGGCCATCGGGCCCACCAACTTACATTATCGCGTTACTAATATCTTATTATAGCACAATGACGTCTAATGACTAGTTTCGAGCTCAGCAGAAAATGATGACAGGCGATATTTCGCTAGCACCACATACCGATGCGGCCCTACCTCACGATATTGGAAATTCCAAAAGGAATTATTTACGTGCCATTTTCTTCGATATTTTATCGATATCAAATAATATGACACTAATGAGAAAAATTCTAAGGTATCGTTCAAAAGAAACACAGTTGCGTAGGTGGGCCTCCCTTTATTTTTTATATTAAACTAAACTTTATCTCCTAAACAATCATTTTATATGGATGGTTCTGGTTTGTGCCGTTAACGGACTCTCATTAAACTAGAAACAGTTCAGTTTTGAAATAAGGGAAATTATTAAATTCCTCGCTTATATGTATGTCTCGCACAATTTAGAACACATTTGCTAATAGGAATTCATAACGAAATAACTTCATTGACGCTCTGTTTTAGAGAGAAAATAAAATGTTAATTACAAACTTTCTCAATTAACGTACGTTATCTTATTAAAAACAAAAATATACATGAGTTAAAACAAATTTGAGTACAAACTTAATTTCACAATGTTGATTGACCAATGAAGGCTACATTGCTCAGTCTTCTATCCACTTTCACAAAATGGTGGAGTTAATACTAAATTTACAAATTGCTTGTAATCAAGAAGTTACTTTAAGAAAGTTCAAGCTATCGTCGTCGAATTTCATGTTACGTTATGTTAGCTAGAATAAAGCAATATAATCGATGTTTTGTTTCAATAGATGAAGAATGGAAATAAATTGTTTTCTTACATTTATTCCACAAAGTTGGCAACATCCAAACTCCACCTCCAAAAAATTTTAAATACATATTCTTTAAAATTCTGTTTATTTAAATAAAAAAAGTTACATCATTTAGTATTATAATTTCTTCATACCAGAAATTAACACTGTCATCTATATTTTGAAGTATAATATGAAATATTTAAATACATTCTGATTCGTATTTAAAATAAAATAAAACAAAAACCTCAATACTAGATATGGTTAAAGGCTACTGAGATACTAAAATTAGCAGTATATTCGACAGACAGTTGTCAGTAAATTCAACGCTCTGCGATAGTCACCACACCTGTCAAACGCGGTATTTATTGGCAAAATTTCCCGTTTCGGGACGCATTATTATCTATGATAATGATGATGATGACAGAAAGCCATCGTTCGTAATTTGGTCTTCTATTTCTTATAATTATATTTTAGTTTTCTTCTTCACACTTAAGAACTAATTTACAATAACTTTACATATATTGCAGTAATTGAATCAAACTTCAAGTGCGGTGGAGAATGGAGCCTGAAACTAAGCTTTACTTACTAAGCTTGTAATTTTCAAATCACCAGGCCTCCCTACCGGTACATCAGTATATACGTTATATTAGTGTATGTATTAGTTTATTTAAAATTAAGAAATTGGGAATCTTTATGCTATTGTGAGTGTGTTTGTGTTTTTGTGTGTGGGTGTGTGTGAGGTTTTGTGTCAAGGTTATTATTAGTGTGTGGGTATATGTATTCATTAAAGTTTGTAAATATTGATACTAATACAAATAATCTTCGTATATTTTACCTTTATTATTAATTATAATAAGAACCTCTCACTTGCTTATTTATACTATTGTAGTATTAAAATTTGTGTATATTATGTTTTAATACTTTTTTCAGATTTGTCGTAGTTTAAAGTATTCACCGTCTTTTTTAGCTTTTTGCTGCTTTTTTCAACGATTGACAGAAGTTTATGGATTTTATTATATATACATTTATCTTCATTGTTAACAAAAGAATCTCTTTATCAAGCCTGATTTAATGTTCATAAGTTGGCAAACATGAGGTTGTCTTTAGCGTAATTATTTTATCAATTATTATTAATATAGAACGTATTAATTTATGCTGTCTATATATAGTTGATAAAATAAACAGCTGTCTAACTATATACCACTTTCAGTATATATATTGTTGAGTTAGGTAAAGGATGGGTTTGAAATGGCAAACTTTGAGTACAAATCTTTGGGATCTTTTTAGGTTTATAAGGTGTAATTTTGCCGCTACACCCCAGGAGGATATACAGTAAGACAGTATGAACTGGCAAAGTAATACACATTTTACACTTTTAATATTAGCTTAATATCTCAGTTTACGGAAAATGTATGTAAGTTTTCTTACTTTTTGAGTCAATAGGTAGATGTGTTCTTTAAAATTTAAGCTTTGATCAATTTGTGCTTCTAGATATCTTACGCTAAGTTCTCTATCAATTTATTCGCAAGAGCAGAGTGCATTTGGAGGAAAGATGCAGCAATGTGCTTGCATTTTTAAGCTACCAGTGGGAAG
This sequence comes from Heortia vitessoides, assembly GCA_020976665.1. NCBI lineage: Eukaryota > Metazoa > Arthropoda > Insecta > Lepidoptera > Crambidae > Heortia > Heortia vitessoides. The sequence continues at coordinate 7,908,608 of JACJUM010003129.1, forward strand.
ACATTTGTTTTGGAAATGAAACGCTACATATTTTGTTTTTGACAAATTCAGGGACAGTGAGTTTGCTGCTAGCCAGTGACACGCTATATCAAAGCCTTTTTGTGCTAGAGTGTAGACTTTTAATAAACTAAATTTTAATTTACCTATTCCACGGTGCCGATATCTCGCGGCTTAGTAAATAATTATCGTATTATATTAATCTATTGATCTGTTCTGCAGTCAGATTGATTAGAACGCATCACAGTCTGGCCTTGTTGTGTGTAACAACAATATTGGATAAAGCCCGGCACAGGCGAGCGGCTTGTTTGGATATGATTTACTGTAGAACACAGACTAGACGGTGCGTGGTCTTAGATAACCCCACGGGCTCCAGTTTACAGAGATTTACTATATTGAAGTTATGTATTAACTTAATATGTTTACTATAACAACGTTTAGTTTTAAATGGAAAATTGGATAAGTGTATAGCTGTGAGGCCGGTATACCGGCAGAGTAGAATAGTACCATCCCTTGTACCAGCTGTCGTAAGAGGCGACTGAGGTACCAGAACTGTCATTTAGCGGTGTATCCAGCCAAAACAGCGTAGCATTAGAGCACAAGGCGGGTATGGGCAGCAGCGTACCCGTAGCGAATTCTGCGCTCTGCGATTGCCAACACGCTTGGCCAGCGCGGCAATTACGGGCAAAATTCTACTCTACTTTGGGTAGGCCTATGCCCAGCTGTAGACTTCTAAAATGGCTGATATGATAATGATAGTCTAGAACAGCAGTGTGTAGGTCACACACTGCTGTTCTAGACTGCATGTCCTAATGTGTTTTGTAACGATATATTATCAATTTTTTGTTCACGTACATGTTGTTACATCTTATTATAAGACAATTTTTAATAAGTGTTCATGTATGCTATACAACAGTAAGTTCCTGTATGAGAAACGAGCGCAGCGCTTTTGTATTATGACATGTAACTATTGCCTTACTTGCCAGACATCTTTCTATGTTCTAATTGTATATATTAATATTATATTCCTAAAATATATTAATATTTCTAAAATAAAGCATATTTATAAGAAGCTAGCTGTCTGATTAACTTACTGAATGACATATCAATGCAGGGATTATACGATAAGCGTTAGAAACTTGAAATTTTGAACAGGTGTTCCGATTATAACTTAAAGTAGCTGTAAGAAAGTATGAAATTTTAAAAAAAGCATAAATGATACTAGGTTGTTATAAAACGCGGGTGCTACCGCGGGGCGCTGCTAGTCGTAAATAAAACATTTATTTGTTTACACACATTAAGATAATGGCAGATCAATAAGATCAGGTTTTAGAAGTGGATTTTTCACTTGGGGAGGTCAATGTCCATCAGTGCAGTTCAAATTTTTTTTTTTACTTTGAAAATATTTTTAGACGTTTCCAAGCAGGCCGTGATGTACCGGCAGAGTAGAATAGTACTTTCCCCTGTACCAGGTGTCATAAGAGGCGACTAAGGTACCAGAACAGACAGATGGCGGTATATTCATCCAAAAAATTGCAGTACAACTGCACAGGGCGGGGATGTGCAGCAGCATCCCCGTCGCAAAATCTGCGTTCTGCGACTGCCAACACGCTTGCCCAGCAAGGCAATTATGGGCAACGTTCCACCTTTCTTGGAGAGGCCTATATCGAGCACTGGTCTTGGAAATCATTGAAAAAAACATTCCTTCACTCTGTGAAAATTTTAAAAAATTACACACCCAGTGATTCAGAAACATTCATTCTAGCTTTCGCATTTATAATATTTATTAAATGTGAAAATTATGGCGTCTTGTTACATTAAACGGTGACGTTTGAAACTCGAATAAAGTAAACGAATTTCCAAAGTAATTTCGCAAACAACGTCTTCAGATAAGGTGAGTAGTTTCTGTTGGAAAAAATTGCGAGGTCGAAGTTTCGAAGGAGGCCACTTTGTATTTTTATGAAAAAAGTTTTTTCATATCGATGACTCGATATTGTATTTGGAAATGTCGATACGGTTTTGTTTCCTAACGAGTTATAGGACCGTGTTTTGCGTGACTTTGTCATTTAATAAAATATGGAAAATAATATATTTATGTCTAGTGATACGTTCCGGTTTCACATGGGTACAAATTTAAAGCACGCACCGACGGACAGGGTCACCGCGCTATCTTATTTTAAATCTCTGATACCTAAACTAATATTAATTTGAATTGCTTAGTGACTGTTAAAAATAAATTTTACCTACATACCTTCTTATTGTTTTAATATCAGAAATGACAATATATTAATTAATATAATTGCAAACTAATAGCTTACAAATAAAGGTTTTGTTGTACATAAGAGGCGACTATAGTATACATATATGTACATACTACAATTTTTAATATATATAATATCTAACTCTCTCTCTCTCTATGTATATGTAGAAAAATATATTTCTTTATATAGTATGTGCGCGTTAGCGTGTCGCGTCAATCGAGCTGTCATTGTCAAAGACAAATATGTTCTTTTCATAAAATGTTATTTTAATTTTCTTTTAGTTTAATTAATTAATATTAAGTTGTACAAACGATAGGTGATAATTATAAAATAATATATTATACATAATTTATTTTACGATATATTACGGTTTTTCTATCATATTTTTCTGTAAAATATAACAATATAGCAAAATGGCAATTGCAGAGCTTGACTGCGAGTATGCATAAGTACCGCTGTCCGACAGTACCCGAACCTCAGTCGTCTCTTGCGACAGCTGTATCATGGAAAAGTACTTTCTTTTTCCACTCTGCTGGTACCCACAGCTTTTACTTGCGTATTGATATAATTAAATAAAGTATATCTATTAAAGATGAACCAAACTATAAATAGCAAAATTAATAAATTAACTCTTACTAATATTTGAAAGAGTCTTTGTGAAAGTTTGTGATGAGAGGAGAGGCACATTTTATCCGAGTTCGTGAATTGAAAAGTTTGTTTAATGTACATTCAATTTTGCTCGACATTTTGTATCTACGAGTTTTCCTGTAAATAAGTCAATATGTTTAATAAGAAAGTTTTGTTCGGATTTATACATTAAACTCGAAGGGAATTATATACTAGATCTTTTAATTGAAATTGTTCAAAGGAAATGCTTTTAATATTCATTATAGCAGTCATTAAATTTCCACTGGAAACAGCCTTTCCAAGAAAGCAGCAATTTGTCCATAATAACCGCTAGCGCGGTTATTATGGACAAATTGTAAGCGTGGCAATTGCAGAGCATAGCTTTGTAGCTAGCGTAGATGCTGCTGCCCATCCTCGCCTTGTTGCATCACCAGGGTATACCTGGCATCAGGTGGATATACCTGTCTCTATCTGTCTGTTGGTTCCAGCAACTCAGTCGCCTCTTACGATGCTTGGCGCAGGGGGTTGTACTATTTTATTCTTCTGGTACATGGCCAATTTTTATAATAAAAGAGACATTCAACTCTATGGTAGTGAATCGTTTCATTAGATTAATATTCGTGAATTAATCGCTATAAAAAAGAATCGTTTATCTTTTTTATAGCGTTTATATCAGTGAAATATTTTATGTTTAAAAATATCTGATAAAACGATTTCATTAAAAATAATGACCCTAAGCCCCGTTGTCAGCTTGTGATACATTTCCACACTTTTCATAGATATTATTTTGCTTTTTATAATGTAATTTTCATATTACTAAGCATAATGATTATTGATGGTAACTTATTTTAACACAATTTTTATTAACACTATCAACGCATGGTCGTAAGATCCAACTAACGTTATTTTAAGTATTTATATAAAAATGTTATGTATTTCCAAACTATAAAACCGATTTTAATCAAATTTTACTTACTGCGTAGTTTGATAGACAATTTTAGCGATCGGATAGTTTATTTCCCAATTTGTAGTCTCAATTTTTTTTATAAATATATGTACTTAGGTAATGTAAATTTGTAATTAGGTAAAGTATACACATAGACCTATTTTTTGTTTTTTTGACGATTTGAAAGTGTATATGAAAGACCTATTTAAATAAAGATATCTTTGACTCGGTCAGATCAAGACAACGGTCAGTATTTATATATTTCATGGAAATATTAATATTTACATATTCTTTCTTTTTTCTCATTCGATAATTCGACAGTGAGCTTACAATGCGCTAAGGCAAGCGAATAAAGCGAGATTGCCACTTTTAAAAATTCTAATACTTTTTACTTTTAATCCTTATGTTTATAAAGTAAAATGTACTTTTAAAATAATGAAATTTATAAATCTTACATTTGCCCTCGCGCTTTCTGATTTTGAAAGCCAAATGCCTAAAATGTATGTTGGTTTATTAATATTATACAACTGAATGCAATTAGAAATGACATTACATAATAATAAAAATTGTTCATCGCATAGAAAGCTTTTACCAAACAAGTTAAGATATAATGTATTAACTCAACGACAAGGACCCTAAATTGTAACAACCTGCAACATTCTATGAGGCACTCTAAGGATCAACTCGGTGCTTCGGACGGCAAACTTTATGTCTTTGGAGTAGGTACTGCTAAACTGGTTGAAAGTGTGATACTGTCTCAGGTTTTATATGTCAGTAAAGATCAATTTTTGTATAAATATAATTAAATGTATTTTCAGGTAAGATAAATGTGTGAATAGCGTGATTAAATGTCGTGATTGTGACGAATAATATCAAGACAAATCAATTGATTTTCAAAATAAACCACAAATTGTTTATATGAAAATACAACAAAAACGATATTTAAAGTTCACTCATATTGTCTCTTCAATAAATTATACTTTATTTTAAGATTTTATAATATCAATTAAGATTTTACCTATAATATTGAAATACATACATAAATCTTAACGTCAATCCGCAATTGATACTTTCGATAGGCCCTTTATTGATTTTCATTCAAGGCTTTATAATTTTAAAATAATTAAATAACACTTCATTACTTAAATACGAATGAACTGCCAAAACGTACGCATCTCTAAAATAGCTGCATTAAATTAGTAAAATTTTTGTTGTTGTTTATGTAATTGCCAGGATCAGGTTTTAATGAGACCACAGCGACAATAAACCTTGATCGAAGAAATGATGACATTACATTATACGTGCACACGGGTATGTACCTATTTTAAAAGTTAGAGACTTACTTAGAGAGTGTAACGGATTCAAACTCCCACTATAAAATTTACTATGTTGGATGCAGGCGATGTCGGACCCGTGTTTTTAACAAATGTCAGCTTAAGTGTGCCATATCATGATTTGACATATATTATGATATTAAGAGCTCGCTTCTTGAAGTTGTTGACTCGTATGCATTCCTAGAACAAATAGTCTAATTAGGTAAATCAAAGAAAGAGGTCAATCGCCAAATCAAACTCGGCTGGGCAGTATTCAGAAAACTGCGAAACATCTTCTCATCCGACATACCTCAGTGTCTCAAGTTGACAGTTTTCGACCAATGTGTGTGCGACCACCCAGGGATGAGCTAGTGCAGTAACACGTGGTCTCTTACTATTGATCTTATTAGCCAACTGAGAATAGTTCAACAAGCTATATAGAGGGCAATGCTCGGAGTCTCTTTGCGTGATAGAATCAGGAATGAGGAGATTCGTACCAGAACCTGAGTTACCGATATTGCCCAATGGATTAGTAAGTTGAAGTGGCAGTGGGCAGAGCATTTGTTACGCAGAGCCGATGGCCGATGTAGCCGTAAGGTGCTGGAATGAAGACCACAAACCGGGAAGCGTAGGGCATCCATCCGCAAGATGGACAAACGATCTGACTAAAGCCGCAGGATCACGTTGAACATCGGCCACCCTACATACATACATACAACCGATCCTATAGAAGATTACTTGGAGAAATCTATGTCCAGCAGTGGACGTCTTGTGGCTGATATGACGATGATGATGACATTTTATTTTACTCACCTCAAAGTCATCATATGTTGTATTTTGAAAAAGTAACACCGTTAAATATTTTATTTTTTTTAATTATTAATAATACGCGAGTTATTTATTAATGGATTTATTTATTTATTTTTATTATTGTTATTTCAGTTACCCAAATTATTTTTGAAGACGATATCATAAAGTATATGAGAATTTTGAACTCCTTTTTGGTTTTGACTAAAACGGTCAATATTATGAAACTGGGTTGCGGTTGAAAAAGGGCCGTTGTAAGCTTATTGAATTATTTATAAATTCCCCGGCCTAGTTTGCTCTTGACATCGTCTACATAATTTCAAGACGAAGTGTAGCACACACTTTTCCGTTTCCAACATGCCAGCGTTAAATATGGAGTTAGTACTCAGCCTTGAGTTTTTATTCATCAAATATTTATCTCGAGTTAAAAATTATCATTATATATGAAAGTGAAAAGCAAAGTGCCTCATATCGGTTGTATGTATGTCCGCAATAAACAGGAATTAATGAACAGATTTCATTTCACAGAGTGTTCCCAATTTCTGAAGACATTTGTCTTAGGGAAGTATAATTAATTCGTTTTGTGAGTGGATTTATTATTTTTATAAGATTATTATTATTAGAGGATTTCAATTTCTTAAAACACTGAGGGTGTTTCGGTATATATCTAAAATTCACGGGTTTAAGCCAAGTGAACTTCAGGATTATGATGGGGGTAGGAGTATCATCTTGCAAGAACTTTCGGACAATACGGCAGGTGTTAAGAATTGCCGCTTTCTGCATAGTGATGTAAATGTTTTCAGGTAAGTCAAGGGTTTGTAAGACATCAAGTAGGTGCTTAGGAATGACACCGGTGCTTGAAAGCACCAGCGGTACAATTTACACTAACAAGGTGTATTCTATATTTTAACTATTTCTTCCTTAAGTTCTGTTTATTATGTACTTTCTCAGTGATAGTTTTTATGTAGGTTGTGAGTGTTTGGGTAAGCTATGTTTATAAGATATATTGTCAACTAGAGAAATGTCTTGTCTATTATTTATATAGATAGCTAATTTTGGATGAATTATATTTCAGACTAGCTGTGCCCGTGACTTCGTTCGCGTGGTTGTCGGAATCTCTATTGAGATAATTTTTTAATTCTCATTCGTATAATCGCGAATAATTTTTTTTTTAAATAATTAAAGAAAAAAAATAATGTTTTTAATTAATGGGTCAAAGTACTTCGGCATAAATTATATTTTTACTTTAGTTTAAAATAAAGCACGCTGTATTCAACCGTTCCGAAGGGAGCCGACCACGCGTCTGAGCCGCGCGGCATGGTACCTCGCAAAGATACCCTCGCGAGTGGTATACAAGCACGGCGGTGGGCCTCGCCCCACCTCCCTCTCACCCACCGCCGCGCGCAATATTATTATGAGAGATATTCTTGAGAGATAGACATACACAGTCGCGGACTTTTTTTATTATTAAAAAGGAATAATTCTTTCATTCATAGTTTTTGAATAACTTAAACCGTTTGTTTATGCAGCGCATGCGACGTAAGACCTTAAATGTGAATAATTTTACCCGTTTTTGCAGCATTTTTCACTGACGCTTCGCTCCTATTGGTCGCAGCGTAATGTTATATAGCCTAAGGCGTTCCTCTATAAATAGACTATCCATTAAAAAAAGAATTATTTAAATAAAATCCGTAGATCCTGAGATTAGCGCGTTTAAACAAACAAACAAACTCTTCCGCTTTATAATATTAGTATAGACTTGGTTATGGCGGTGAGTCAGTCCGTTTGGGTGAGAATAGGGCAGGCGCTTGTTATGTGTTGGATAGTTTTGGATGGTCTGTTGCATTTTCTATATTTGTCAGTGGTGAGTTTGACTCTTTAGGGATGTACTTTTTATAATTTCTAGTAATAATGACTTGGTCCTGAATTGCTATCATAAAATCTTCTGTTTCTAGAAAAAGTGTACCTACCCTAAGCCATTTATTTGATGCCTTCATATCAATATGTGGTTGTTGAAGGTCATGAGAGTTTTGGCCATACGTTGTTTTTACGCCAAGTATTTATGTTGCCAGTTTCTTGCTGTTCTCTGTTGCTAACGATACCTTATTTTTAAATTTAATGGAATGTAGTTGTCGTCTGAACCTATAGCTACCATATGAATAGGACTAGATGCCGAGTTATTATAGAAAAAAAATCCTCAATCCTTGTCCTTCCCACGACAGTTTTAAATCAATCAATCCTCTTCCACCTTTATCTCTACTTATTGTAGCTCTCTCTATTGCCGATTTAAGACGAAGATAATGTAGTTCTAATTTTTGTTTCTATTTTGTTTATGTCTGCTTTTTGACGCCGAAAGAATATGTGAGAATTGGGATTGCAAATGTATTGATGGCTTTAAAAATAATTTTTGAGTTTGAGTTGATTTTTGAGTTGAGTTGAAAGGGGGGTATTTATATTGTTATATGTTGCCTAGCACCAATAAATATTATTATTATTATGGTCTGGTAAGATATGAAGATTGCTGAACATATTAATCAACTGGAAGATTACCTGAAGCAAAGTGAGATGTAAACTGTAACAATGTTGAAATCTTTGTAGACAATTTCGCAGATAGAGCAAGAGTAGGAAGATTAAACTTGTTTGCGTTAATTTATCGTTGCAATCACATTCTAGGTTACAACGGTAATATATCGTCTTTAATGGCTTTTATTGCGCAAATGAGTCTTAGTTAAAATATTAAACTCTGCAAAAACCTGTTAACATAACACCGTAATTGATAACAAATATATTTTCAAATTGTTTGAATTAAATATACGTGATGTTCCAGCAGAGTAGACTAGCACATCCCGTATCGTAAGAAGCGACAAAGGAACCGGACCCGGTAGATAAAGGAATATACATCGGAAATAGTGAAGCTCAAATGTACAAGGTGGGGATAGGCAGTAGCAGTCGCCATTGCCACAACGCTTGTTCAGCGCAGTGAGCTATTTGGACAGTTTGGTAATTGGGCAGGAAAACGCAAAATTTTTTTTTTTAAAGGAGGTCTATATCCAACAAGGGATGGCACTATTGATGATGATGTGCATTCATGCGTAATCCGTAGGCCACCGTAGTGATCCGATTCGTGGTGCCTCTGTGGCGCCCTTGACTGCCCACTGGTCTCGTGACATAATGCCACGCAGGCAAATATGCTGACAAAGCGTATGATAATGGTCGGCCTGGCACTTTATTTGAGCAGGTTGACAAACAAGCATGTAGTCCGAGATAAGCGTCACTTTAGCCTATAGACGCTTATATTATTACATCACTAGCGCGTTGTCAACCCTATTACCTGAAGTTATTATTTCATTTAATTTCAATGACTTTCTTTTCGTTAAAAAAATATATAAGCGGCCTTCGTTAGGCATTAAGAAATGTAAAAAATAATTTACTATTTATATCTTTTTCATTTACAGTTTGGTTACGATCGATCGATTAACGTTACTTTTTTGTATATTAATCTAGCTGGTACTTGCCAATTTGTGTGTAAAATCGCTCGAGCCGTTTTAAAAATAACCGTAACAAAACTATTTTTGTTCCCAAAAATAATTTGTAAAGTCAAATCAATTATTGTCCGGAGACAGTAATTGATTTTGCTATACAAGTAAATAATCATAGTCAACATCGTCTTCAGCATATCAGCTGTAGTCACTCCCAAAGACTAGGTTATTACAGGTCATAGTTGCCACGCTAGCTAGGCAAGTGTAGCGATGGGATGCTGCTACCTCGCTTATTACGATATCTTATCTTATCTTGCGTTGTATACGAGACAGTACAAATAAGATGTAGGTAGAATTAAGAAATTAGAACAATAACTAATTGCTTGGCTGAGAATCGAAGCACATCGACAGCAAATACTATGCTAAAAGAGCGTCAAAGACAATTACAAATTGAGGTTTGAAGTCCAAACTGTATTTAATATTAACAACAAAATCAATAGCCCCATAGAAAGCACCCTACTAGGAAGTTCGTTCGTAATTAACTCTAACTTGAGATAAAACAGTGCGGAGATAATGAACCTCGGCTAAACTTACTGGGGCTGCTTGAGTCGAGTTTCATTTCTCTCACCGGAGGCGGGGATACAAGCCTCCGACCCAGGATCAGTTCGCTATTTGATATTTTTAATAAACAAATATTGAGCGATGTATTTGTTTTGTATAAGAACTGATATTTTATTTCCATATTTTTATTGAAGGAGGAACTACGTTGGTCAAGCCACGGCATGCTGCCAGTGCTTAATGAAGAATTTAGTTTTGGTATTTTAAGAGTACTTTAATATAATATTCACCAAATATCTCATACACTGACTTGACTCCAAGGTAAATTGCTTAGTGCACTTGTGTTACAAGTATCAGACAATAGAGGGATCACAAATATAATAAATAAATACATTTATAATTTTTTTAAATAACCAGACACAGAACATTTGTTCTGGGTTTGGATTGAGCCCACGACCCCTGGCACAAAAGTTAGAATCACTACCATCTGCGCTTTCGGGACCATCGATATTGAGCAAGATATATAAAAAAGTAAGCTATAACGTTTTGTTTGTTATTTAGCACTAGCTTTGCGCCCGTGACTTTGACCGCGACACCTTTATCGTATTCCTGAGGAAATCTTGTTGATCCGAGAATCCTAAGTTCTATATCTCCGCAGTTAAACTGTGCAGAAAGTTTTGTCGATTCTGTAGAAAAAAATCACGAATTCATATCTATCTCAAGTACATGTGTTATTTAATCTGTTCAGTCATTCTGGCGTGAAAGAGTAACAAACTTGCATTAATATCTACAATGTGTATAATGTGAGTGAGAATAAGTCACACATCATATTAACCAAGAAAGTGGGACTTTGCTCATAGTTGCCGTGCTGGGCAAGCGTGGTGGTTATCGCAGAGCGTAGCTTTGCGACGGGAATGCTACTGCTCATTTGAGCTTTACTACTCTGATATTGCCATCTGTCGGTTCCGGAACCTATTCTATCGCTACTTATACTTCATGACCTCATTAAGTATTATTTCACAGACTTGCAAAAATGGCTTATTACCATGGTTTATTATCATTTAATAAATAAAATATTAGCATTGGCAATGGGCATTTGCCGCTCATTTTTATTACTTCAGATAGCTTAGCCAGAATAAGAATTTTACGATAGAATTCCTTTATAATTAAAAACAAATTAAAGAAAGGCTTAGTGAAAGTCGAGTACAACAGATTTAAGTGACTTAATTAACAAAGTTTTCGATACCTGAAAACAATTAAGGATATTTTTTTTGTACAAAATATTTTAATGATTAGAATCTTTAGTATTGTGGCTAATTACTTGCGCATGGTATATATGACATGAAGTCCAATGAAAATTAAAATTATTTCATAGCATTGTCAAAAAAAATAGCAGATTATTATTTAATACCTAATATTATTCATATAAGCCGTTGGATCTTCACTTGTTCTCTGGTCACTTGTCTTATACTTTCCCAAGAGAGGAGTTTGCTTTCAACGAGATATGCGATGGTTCTGCAGCATATCCCTGACTTTTGCATTTGAGCTACACTTCGGATGGATATTTAGCCATCTGTCGGCTCTGGTACGTTTCACCACACATATACAGTTAGTAGAGGGATTATTTTAGACTGCAGGTACCTCACGGCTCATAAACCTAGACATAATGAATGACTTCGTTTGTTCGTGAACATTTCACGTAGCCATTTTTTAGTGGTCGTGTTTACCGCGAACACAAAGAGACACGAAGAGACGACTGATATGTACTGAAAGAAGTGCACCGGGCACTGAATTACTTAATATAATTTACTTTTTATGTATTTCGTTATGTCATATCAAGGCGAACCTATAATAAAAGTTTTAATAGTATGAGGTTTTGCGTTTATACGAGACTAACTTTTCACCCGCATCTTCAGTTTTATATCTTTTCGACTTTATCGCGTCCGGTGGGAACTCTTGCTTACCGGAAATCAAAAGTAGCGTAAGTATTTATTCCTATGTTGTCTAATGTCCATAATATATAAGTAGTTTAAGCGATTTATTACGCAATCAGGTCAATGTATGTGATTAAATGTATTTATAGATCATTTTTTTATAAAAGCTTTATACCTTCTTTTCCACATTACATTATCTGATAACTTTTACGCACTTTCAGAAAGAGAAACGAATTTTACCTCTTGTATTCAATAATACATAGAAATGGACATCTAATGTAACATCGTGTCGTAAACATATCGATTCTAATCGTGTATATAACGCTATAGGTGCGCTCTCACCTTTATGAATGCATAAATATGAGAAAATATTAAGTAACAGACTTGTTAATAGGGGAGCCGCGTATGAAGTATGCAGTATTAAAAATTAATGAACGGTATAATGCAAAACAGAGTCAATTATGAGCACGTGCGAAGTTTGCCGGAAATTATAGAGCCACTCAACAACGAGACAAAATAGAAATGGCAAGTAACGCTACTCGAGTTAATGATGAAAATGAAAATTGTATGTTATTTCTTAGTATAGTATTTATATGATAGATAGGTTTAAGCACAGCTTCTACTTATTATATTACGTTATTTGCCGTATGGTACCGGCAGAGTAGAATAGTACCTCCCTCTGTACAAGGTGTTATAAGAGGTGGCTAAGAAACCAGGACCGACAGATGGCGGTATATCCACCCGAGACAGTGTAATTCAAATGCATAGGGTAGTGATGGGCATCAGCATCTTCGTTGCGAAAGCTGCGCTCTACGATTGCCAGTACGCTTGCCCAGCGTGGCAATCATGCGCAAATTTCCCCCTTTTTTGGGCAATTCTATTTCCAACAGTGGACTTCCAATGGCTGTAATAATAATGATGATAATATAACCGCTGACACAATTTGGAAATATAAAATTATTCTTGAAAATTGAGAACAGTTTTTCTTTAGAATACTAAAGTAAAAGCCACTGTGCTTTGTCTAATGAGGTTATTTAAAAAAACAAATTTTGAACGTATCAAAAATAAAAGTATGTCTTTTGATATGATCAAGTTAAAAAATAAAAGTTTGCGTTGTCGGATACAATGAAAAACATAGCTTAAATGCAAAACGAAAAGGTCGAAAGCTGCGCTTTCTGCTATTGCCACCACGCCCTCCAAGCGCGGCAATTATGGGCAAAATTCGCCCTTTTCCAATGATAATGACGGCGTTAATGATGACCCAACTTTACTATTTTAATGGAATTTAAGGCAACATTATTTATATGTAAGATATATGAATTATCCGTAACCAATAGTCCAAACTAGGCTAAAGAATCTTTATGAATGTAAGTAGAATGTATTTATTATCATTATCATGTCAGCTGCAGGATATCCACTGCTGGACATCTTTATAATAATTTATTAATAATTTTTATTTTTTTTAATTAAAATAAATTATATGTTAGCAATAAAGTTGTTAAGTACTATAGCAGATTTTTTTAAAAGTATGAACGTAAATATCCCTTAGTTCCTCGTAGTTGCTATTTATGGAGCAGGCATTTATCACATTATGAACAGATATTTATCGGGAAAGATATTCGACCCAGTTTAAAAAAATCAACATTGCAAAGCAATAACATCGGTTATAATATATTTAAAAAATAGATATCCTGCCTATAGTAGAATATACGTATATATATATATATATATACATAATATAGAAACGCAAAATTTTTATTTTTGAATATTTGTTATGGAAAAACTCTAAACCATTTTAAATCTCCTTCTTAAATGGAATGTTTCATCATAAGTAAGTAATATAAAATATATGTTATTTCTGTATTTTGACGTAAACCGGAAATAAGCGCGTTAAAATGTTGTTAAAAGCGTTGAAACCGCGAGACGCTGCTAGTTATAAATAAAATAGATAACTATAGATTATAACTTACTAAGTACTTACGTACGTACACTGATGTAAACTAGGTAATTATTAAGTGTAATAATTATAAAATGAAGAACGAATCATTGTTTACGAAAATCAGTGTGTATTAAACATGCGGACGGGTTACGAGTGGTCCAATAAATCTTTACATATAAATAATGAAAAAGTGCCTGTTGAATATTACAAAAATATACAAAATAACAGCAATTTATATGAAAGTTTATGTACCCCACGGCAGATGGCACGAGACACGGTATACTAGCCTAGTTAGCTTAGACCTGAAGTAGAAAAGTACCTTCCTTTTTACCAGGTGTCGTAAGAAGCGACTAAGCTATCGAAACCGACAGATGGTTGGTATATCCATTCAAAACAGCGCAGCTTAAATACTACAAAGTGAGGATGGGCACCAGCATTTTCGTTGCGAAGTTGCGCTCTGCAGTTGCCACCACGCCTACCCAGCGTGGCAATTATGGGCAAAAACCTCCCTATTTCGGGGAGGCCTATGTCTGAATGTGTGTTCAGCCAACTTTCTAAAGCTAATATGATAATGATGATGATATAACAAAGAAGATCTTATTTTTATTGTCTGTTTGAGATAAGTTTGGAATTGGTACGACCAATTTTACTGAACTTTCATTTGCTAAGAGCTGATGTTATAAAGAATAACTACTACTATTATTATTATTAATTATTCTCACAATAACGATTCCGTCGGACTAAATGGAAAAATTATTTAAAATTACCAAATGTCTACTGTATACATCAATCAGCACTTGTGGAAGAAAAGTTAAATATTAAGATGACAATACCCCAATTAGAGAATCATTTTGCATGAGGTTGACCTTATATAAAAGTCGTCGAACCTCACTTTCACATATTACTACCGCTAAAATCAGTGTTTTTATTACTGTGAAAGTCAAAGTGAAGTGATAGTACTGGATAATGTAACATATCTTAAAATCACAAGGTTAGCAATGCCCTAGAGACATTCGTGTGATATTACAAGCTTCTAATTCTGCTATGTCGCTTGCTTTGACACGAATTGTACGCTTATTTGTTGGTTGAGTCTAAAAAAAGAAACAGTCTGCTTACCTTGAAAAGAAAAGATCCGTGGCTGTATGTATTTGAATCATTTGTAGACGTAAACTTTATTGATTTCGTCATCTTTTCAAATCCACCAACCATGTCTAATTGGTAGAAATAGTTCACCAAGTTTGCGTTGGCGGCTTTTCTTTCAGTGTTAGCCTTTGGTAATATGTAGTGAACCACGCTATCGAGCACTAACAAGTTTTCAACCACACAACTCCCCTCTTATTAAATTTTCCTACCTTTTAACTTTGGAGTACTTTGAATATAGTTGTTATCCGTGTTAACATAGAGTTCCAAGAAATCTTCAAACTCTGGTTATACTTACTTATGGGCAATTACTTAAATAGATAGGATTAAAAAAAAACCTAGTACCTTCCATTGTACACGATGGCATATGAGGCGACTGTAGGTGTACCTCAAATGCAACAGAGCGGGTATGGGTATTCCCGTTACAAAGCTATACTCTGCAAATGCCACCACGCTTGCCCAAAGCTCAGCGGCAATTGCGGGCAACTTCCTACGTTCTTAGGGAAGCTTATGTCCAGCAGTGGGCGTTTTACGGCGGCCATGATGATGTTGATAAATTAGAATTTCTTGTCACACCGTTACCAAAGGGTTATATTAGTCTATTATTAGGTTTATTATTAAAGGTTATCTAATACATATTATATTAGTGTTGTCTTTGATATTTATTTAATAACACTGCCATCTGTTAGAATCTTTTGGCACTAATATACTTCTTTTTTCATATATTGAACAAATACAAAAATATAATAACTTTTTCTAGAGCAAAAATTTATTTAAATCCTTTGTATAGTTCGGGACTTCATTCCAGGTAAATAATGTAAAACGAAATTTTTATATATAAAGATTACGTGGTTACTGAAAACAATTTACGTCGGGTACAATTAGATAAATCCTAAAGTGCAAGGCCGTATAATTAGGTTATATATACTATGTATGCCATTTGACAACCATTTGAAACTTTTAAAAGCACGGTTTTTTTTATTTTGAATAAACAACCAACATGAGTTCTTTGGAACTTTACACCGTAAACAGAATGTATAACATTCATTTATCAATAAACAGTAGTTGCAAACAAATTCATCACACTAGCTTTTGGAAGTCCACTGCTGGACATAGGCTAATCCAAGAATTGAGGAACTTTGCCCATATTTGCCCATCTCCGCCATGTGTATTTGAACTGCGCTGTTTATGATATAAATACCGCCATCTGTCAGTTTTGGTACTTTAGTCGCCTCTTACGGTAACTCATAGCCACCCTTATATCTCACAGCAAACAAGTTAACAAACAAAAATACATCGAAACTGGTGATGTACTTATGATGATTGAAATCGCATTTAATAGAAATGACTACAGTTGATATAAGAACAGTAACTGACCCAACAGACGTAGGTCATTCTTAATTATATACCTGTGTTTTTCATGAAAAAAGCATTACAATTACAAATTAATATTTAACAATAATATCTCTGAAAATAGATCAAAAAGCTCAACCCAGAAATATATTGGACCTGGGTTGATGTTGAAGTCGGAAGGGAGGATAATTTAATTTAAGTCTAAGTATGACATTTTCATACAACATTTTTTATAACAGAACTCAGGAACATCAATAAGAAGATTTGTTATTGTTTTTATAATATTTTATTTTGTATTAGGTAATTGTCTTTTGAATATGTCAGAGTGAGCAGTTTTTAAGCTTACTCAAACCATGCAGTGCATCATGGAAGTGCAGCCGTGGTGCTTGTATTATGTTCGTTAATGTTCAACGCTTGCATTTAAATTACTGAAGATGGATCGGTTAGAGCTTGCATGCATTTCTCATTAGGAATACTGCTAAAGTGCTGAGAATTGTGCGATAGGGCAAGAAGAACTTACAAATTGCACTTGTAATATACTTTCTTGTTTAGATGTCGCTTAGTGCACAAGTTTTTGATAAAGGTTACTTGGGATTATAGTAACTGTATCTCTGTAATGTTTATTATATTTACGTATACGGTATGTGTTTATCTGCTATGCGTATTGATTGCCAATTACGAACGCGAAAACTTTAAAGTAATTTTATCGAACTTTAATTAAAAGCTTTATCTTTCGAAAAAATCAAGCCCATCTATTAGGGATAGACCTCTGTAAGAAAAGCAGGTATTTGCCCATACACGTCACGCTGGGCAGATGCGATGTTAAACGCAGATTTTTGCGATTAGAATGTAAAATAACGGCTTGCATAGTAAATATAAATTACAAAATATTTGTATCATTAGGTCAGAAAAGTATTTTGCTGTTTGTGCCCTACCAGGATTACATGAGGAAAAGACGGTGGTTTATAATTAAGAAATAAAGAATCTCTATAGTTGTTATTTGGTTGCCTATAGTTTTCTTATTAAACAAACTTAATTAATGCATTTAATAAAAGAGAAACGAGCCACACGTATTATTTTTGTGTATATGCATTGAAGATAAAAAAATGAATTGTAGACATAATATCTATGCTACAGAGAACATAAAATATTTTCTGAATTATTAGTTTCTTTATCTTTTAGGTGCGTTTGTTAGTCTAATATCAAAGATCAACAAATAGATCTGGACGTATTTTAGTAGAAAGCGTTTTTTAGTAGCTAGTGACTTAAGTTACTTTTAATCCCAGAATACAAATGTTTTGCTTTAGTTTAATAAGGGATAGCTATGTAGTTTGAATGGAAAAATAAAGACTGTTTTATTCCAGAAAAAAATATTTTGTGTTGTAGATCTTCTTTTTTGTTTTTCTTATGTTTTCTTTTTTTAGTACTTGGTAGTATTTCCTGTTTATATACTGGACTTCATTATAATAAGCAACTCTATTTAATAAGTAAAATAAAACTAAATTATGATACATTTACCACAATTAATATTCAATCTCTGATCTTATTCTATGTTCTTAAGTCCTAGTAATAAAAGGAATGCGGTAAAAAGATTGTCTGCACTGTACATGCATGAATTCTGGATTAACTGTTACTGTACTAAGAGAGTTTGTAATAAATCAGTACCCAGTGGAAGTTATGATGTAGTGCTTCGTAGAGAACAGCACAATTTGGGTAAGCGCAATCTTGCAGGCGACCGACGCGGCAACTCGAGTTACCGAAACGTTGATAAATTACTGTTCGCTTAATGGTATGTTTTAAGTGTCTAACTGAATGGTGTAGTTAACATTTTTATTATTTTAATATGGTAACAAAATAACTTTTCATAAGGAACTTTCATCGCCTTATTGCGGGTATCATCTGTAGAAAGCAAGTCTGACCAAGGTTCGAGTCTTCCAGCTACTTAGTGAGAGAACACCAGGCCACACTAGACACTGCCTTTGTGAGGCTCCCGCCTTCCGCTTAACAGACAGAGGAGATATACCTTCCTTCTTTAACAAGGCACAATGTCTTATCTCCTCTCGCTGTTTGCATCGCCGCCACCAGCTCCGAGGGTAGTTGCGGTTTGCAGATTATAATAATTAGTAAATCAATTCATACGACACCTCGTGAGTTAATTCCGAAATAAGTTGCTTAAAGCACTTGTGTTACTACTATCAGACAACAGAGAAATTACAATTGTGATATTTAGTCACATAAAAAACTACCAGACCTAGGAAAAAATACAAATGTTCGTCATATAAATATTTACTTTGGGGGGTGATCGAACTCACAACCTTTTACGCACTAGATAGGATTACTGCCAGCTGCCATATCGGATGAGTCGATAAGATGTCACTCTGGAATCGCATATCGTACTATATTTGGCGCAGCAGCATTCATTCGACAAAGTTAGATTTTGCTGCATTATAGTATACATTCAAATTGAACATTAAATCGTTTTTTGAGATTAGCGAAACTATTCCTTGATTGATAAAATTTTAATTTTACTGTTAGCGTTATGGGAAAAGGTTGAATATTATACCTAATGCACGCTATAGTTTTTTTCAGAGCATTTTTTATATAATTAGATTTCATACAAAGGTTGTCTGCATTGGTACCTTACTCTCACCTATTTCTACTGTCAAATAGCAGTGTTCGTATTACGGTGTTCCAGTTTGATGAAGGATTAGGAATTAAGGCAGTTGAATTACTTGGTAATGGGCACATAATAGCTACAAATCAAAAGGTTAGTGATATCACCCGCTAGTGATATCCCTGTGATAATATGTGCGTCTATAGGCTGCAGAAGTCTTTGTATATATTTACATATAAGAACTCACCTTCTTAGGATAGTTTAAGAAACTTCACCTGAAAATTACGTAAGTTTTAAAATATCTTTTGAGCTTTTCCTAGACTTCACGAGCTATATTGAACTTTAAAATTTGTACAATTTTATTCGTATTGTAACTTTAATACATTGTGTTAATAACATGTAGTATTTAACGGCGAACATTTTTATTCTTTCGAACCGAATTGATATATTTTACCAAATGTAACTAATCTAAATGTACTTACATGAATATATACTCAGTATTATTGCACTCAGTGTAGTTGTCGTTCAAATAGGCCAATGCCTCACACTTAAAGTAATGTATTGTATTTACAGTATATAAATTTTTTTCATAAACTTTAGCTAAAGATAAATTAGGTTAGGCCTATAGTGACTGTGGTGCCATGGAGTACCGGCAGAGTAGTACCTCCCCTGTACCAGGTGTTGGAAGAGGCGACTAAGGTACCAGCACCGACAGATAGCGGTTAATCCATCCGAAAAGGTATAGTTAAAATCTACAGGGCCGGGATGGGCAGCAGCATCCTTGTTGCGAATGCTGCACTGTACGATTGCCAACACGCTTGTCCAGCGCGGCAATTATGGACAAAAATCCCTCTTTCTTGGGGAGGCCTATGTTCAGCAGTGGACTTCTAAAGGCTGATATGATATAGTGACTGATATAAATAGGTTGTAAGCTATTTTATATTAATCTAAGCTTCATATATGGCACACGAATCCCTGTACTAAAATATATCTGAAGAATTCGTTTTTATAAGTATCTCACTGAAGTATGTGGACTCGTATCATTTTTGAAGATATTTTAGAAATAGATTATAAATATGTATATATATGTAATATGTATGGAAATAAAATAGCATACACATGAAATAAATACAATCTAAAAATATAATGTAAATGTATACAATTTAATTTCCGCGTTGGGGTTGCATCAGGGTGGGCTATAACCCATCCTCGCCCTGTTGTATTTAAACTATGGCTGTTTTGGGATATACCGCTATCAGTTTTAGTGTTTCAATAGCCTCTATTGAAATTTGGTACAAAAGTACTATTCTAGTCTACCGTTGCCCTTAGATATATATTCTTAGGCTGGTTTCCGCAACTCGACATCTTTCTTGGCGCCAATTTCACGTTTTCTGGACTCTTGGCCATATTTTTGCCAGTTCAGCTCCTCCAGAAAGCGCAGTGGATCTTAATGGATGCTAGTCACCTACTGATTTGACCTTGGAGATTCGTTGTATCGCACCCTGTACTCTGTTAGCTCTGGACGGTCCAAGATGAAATGATTGATTGTTTTCTCACTTCCTAGCAGCTCTGCATCATGGGCTATCGGTATATTCCTACCAGTAGCCGCAGTTGTAACCGTATCAGCTTTCTTACCTGCAGTGACAGTTTGTGGTCGATGGAAGGCTTCTTTGATATATACCAATGTTAGACCAGTATTTTTGGTGTTCCCTTCAGCAAGGGAACTCCAAAAATACTGTTGTCTTGACACATCATATCTCGTAGCACTGCCTGTTATTGGAACCGTGACCCTTACATGTTAAAGTCTAAATTTCTGGATTATATTCTAGGTAGACTTCTTAAAATAGTCGCAGTTCGTGGAAACTAATGTACAGATTGTCTTTAACAAAACCTGTAGTTTGGGATCAAGGTACTAATCGTAGGTAGGTCGTCATAGCAAGTTTACTCTCATATTTCTACAGTCAAACTGGCTCGCATTCCTATCTTTGAAGGGTAAAAGGATAAGTGAAATGTTTAGACGATAACATATAATATCCTCAAATGATGATACTGGCAAAATGAAGATGAAAGATCGTTTAGAAACTAATAGACAATAAAAATATTTAACTAATTGATTGTTGAAGAAATATTTTCCATGGCAAGTTTTGAGAGCACAAATTGAAATAAATATTTTAATTTTTTCGGCGTTAAATATAACTTATCAATGGGAATAAACCCGCACTAGTATGCCAGATAATACTTTTTCCGAATGGAGGTTAAAATAAAATTTCCGCACATTCAATAAGGAAATAGTACAAGAAATCCTTGCGCAAAAATTTAAAGTCGACTGTTGCCAAAACAGACAGCAATAAAATACGATTCAGCCGCCGCTGTAACTTGGAGCTCGTTAGTCACACTTGCGTATATTTTCGATAAAAATATTCTTTACAAAATTTATGACCAATATGTTAGAGATGTTTTTTTTCGAAACAAACATATGACATGGAGGTACAATATCTTAGTCTTCTTTGCCAGTATTTTAATATATGTTTCTTTTTAAAAATTATCTAGAGTCTAGACATATACATTTTACTAGATGCGATGAATAATAATAATATTTTGCTTAATGTGAACAGTTTGATCCAACATGAGAGATAGTATAATATCTCAATTTATAGTCGCAATAGATTTATTCTTTTGTTTTGAAGGTACCGGCAGAGAAGATGGAAGAAGGTACTATACTTTACCCTGTACCATGTATTGTAAGTGGAGGCTGAGGTACCAGAATCGGCAGATGGCGTAATATCAATCGGATTATGCTTGCTTAAATGAACAGGTCAGGGATGAAACCTCCAAAACCTTAGAGCTTATATGTAAGGAAGAACAAATCAATCCGACAAGTTACTTGCAGGAATATTCGTCCAGGAATGATCCTGAAATCAAAGTCACGGTGACTTATGATTAAAGAGAATTAGATTAATAAATATGAATACCAACTCAAACATGTTGGTAGGGCTAGATAGAACCCATAATCAGAGCGCAGTGGACACCGAAGTGACGAGAAGATAACAAGACATGGTATAGTAGTTAAGGTGGGACAAATATGGTGGGGTATATAACCTTTGATAAAATATTTATTTAAATCAACTTGGATCACACGATAGATTTGAAATGCAGTATTGTTAAATAAGTATAGTACAAAATAAACCCTGCTGGCAGATTTCCAAAACAAAACTAATAACCTTACCATTTTTAATAAATATAATGTAATGTCACTTTTTATGGTTTTAATGTCAAATACTAGTTAGACCTTTTTAAAATATCTCTTCTGTAAGCATATCATAATAACGTAATATTATCATTAACATTTTAGATGAAACTTGTGACAGTTGAAATTGCGAAGATTTTTAAGCCTATCTTATCTAGCTGATGTGGTTACTTCGCAGGATTATTTAACTTTTTCGTTTCCAGACATTTTTTGCCTTTTTTAATCTCAACACCGATGTCTGGGCGAGCCATTTCAGAGTGGAATGTAATTTACTTTTCGGCTTTTATAACCCGGCTTCTGACAGAAGACAGAGAGAAAATGGTGGACGAGAAATACAGAAAATGTTATTCGACATTCCTCTTTGTAACGTTAGCCACAACTGTTACAGTAATTAACCACTTTTTCAATGCGGTTTATCTGTTTGATTTAATTAACCACAACTATTGTTATTATACCTAAATAACTTTACTCGGCTATATAAGTAAATACATTGATTAGGGAATTTCAAGTTGGCATCCTAAATAACTAAGTAAACAAAGCTCGGAAAGATCTGTCTATATTATGTTTATGAAACACTAAATCTAATGTCAAAAGTTATATACTAAGAGATAAAAAATATTAACTCCCAACATCTCATACGTTAACCTGAATTCGTGATAAATAGCGTAAAGCACTTGTGATAATGGAGTTATAACAAATAATACTAAAATACATATTTTCAACACCCAGGCACAAAGGTTCTTCACATAAATGTTTGCCCTGGGTGGGGATCGAACCCAAAACCCTAGCGCACAAATAGGCTCGTTACCAAATACGCCATCAAAACCTTCAATAAATTGATGATGTTTATGTAGACGCAAAAATTAATAAAAGCATTACTTTTGGAATATCTTCTTTCTTTTGCATTATATTATATATGTTTATTTGTTCGACGTTATGTTAATTAATTGGATGGTAGAAAATGTAATAACAGCTAAACAAGCGTGCAATAACAAAATATATATTTTTTCCTAATGTCACGACTTGGCATGCCTTTTGGTGGCATTACTGATATTAATCTACAGACAATTCCATGAATACATTTCCATTTATAAGCATTAGGTTTTATTTCACAAAGGGTAAATGACATTTTCTTTTTGTTTATAGGCAGATAACAGTTTCACTACGAAGTATTCTGTACAGTATAATGGATATATTTACCAATCTGCTCAAGAAAAACTAGTTAGTACAAAGTTACACTATTTGCTATTATCGTGATATTCATTATCATCAACATAGCAGTCGTAGAGCGTCCACTGCTGAATATAGGCCTTTGGTCATAACTACTCTGCTTGGCAGGCAATTGCAGGACGTGGCTCCGCCCTTCGCCCTTTCTCTGCGACGAGAATGCTGCTGCCTATTCAGGCCCTGTTACATTTGAGTTAAGTTGTTTCGAAATCGAATTGGATATAATACCTTCTGTGTACTCCAGTCGACATATCTACCAACCTGATAGCGCGTGATCCATCCAGTTGACACCTAGTACAGGAGGAAGGTACTATTCTACTCTGCTATTAACAACGATAAAATAACAAACATATACCAATGCTTGATTGTAGCATATGAACGCTTGCATCACTACCGCCAGGGGTATTATATTCACAGTAAACCTTTACAGAGGTTCTATTTTATTTTAGTTATCGTACCTTTGGTGTTTGCTTCAGACGCTGTGTGACTATCTCTATCAACGTTTCTTTGAAAAGTTATATATTTTTTTAATTAACATATATCTTTGAATGAAATTTATTTAATGCCACGATGGTAGAAGTTAAAATTATTTATACATATACAATAAAATGTCATTTAATAATCAAATTGAAAAAGCCATGAATTTAAACATTGAGCACATTGGAGAGTATCGCGTGATTCAATGACAAATTGAGAGTTTGGTTGATTTGTGTATTTTAATACAATAAAATCATAAAAAGAAGAATATAATTGAGAAAATTTCATTTTTCTTGGTATTGTCAAGTAAAAATGACGGCGAAGAGGCTCGCACCCGTTACGCCATATTGTATTGAGGTGCGAAAAATGGACTGCGAAAAGCCTCTGCCTCTGTGAGTGAAACGAAGCGAAAGGGTTGTGGGTTCACCCTACAGAAGAGATCCATAGCATATCGGATGGGAAAATTATCGACTGACAGAGGCTGTAATGTGTAGGTGAGTTCCTGTCTGAACGAATGTTAGAATAAATAGTAGAATTTGAGTGTAAAAGCCCGAATCTTAGAGAAGTTTAAGCCTTAGCCCTCTGAATTATGCTTAGTGGGACTGACCCGGTATTTTATATGTATGCTTCAACATGAACAAGGAATTTTGGGATAAAATAAGAGATCTTTAAGGAGTGCGAGGCAGACTGAAATAATGGTAATATTAGGAGATTTTAATGGGTGGGTTGGATTAAAACGTGACGGGTTCATACCGTTACCTTTCTCGTGAAAGTGATTTGGATATAGAGTCTGAGTGATAATGCATTGGATGTATGTTTGGAATGGGGTGATATGTATATATTATTTCATAAAAAAGTTCATATGTATACGTAGGAAAAAGAGAATGCAATAAATATATACCCACCCTACTACTGAACTGGAGAGGGTAAAATTGAAAATATAAAAATAAATTAATATTCTGATAGAGAAACTAGAATGCTGGAAATAATAATAATAATAAATTCCCACAACATCTCATACATTGACCTGACTCCGAGGTAAGTCGCTTAAAGCACTTGTGTTACGAATGCCAGACAACAGAGGAATCACAAATATACTACTTAAATACATATATTTTACACCCATACACAGAGCAAACACAAATATCATCATATAAATATTTGCTCTGGGTGGGAATCGAACCCACAACCCCTGGTGCACAAGACAGGATCACTACCATCTGCGCCATCGGGCCCGTCAAATGGCACAAAGGTTTAATATAATACATATAGTTAGAACGAAAAGAGTTAATAATTCAGTGTGGCGTGTCTAGGAGAAACAATGTTCGACAGGTGAGAAATAAATTGTGTGTTGAAGAAGTACGAATGGCAGATGAGAAGAAAAAGGCCTAGGTGGATTGGTTATCAGCGAATAATAACCATGCAATCCAAGATATTGATTGTGTACGCAAGAAAAATGAGACATTTAAAGCGAGAAAAAAGAGTGTAAAACAAATAGTAGCACAAAAGAATGCATAACAAAGAAGTTTT
The DNA here is from genome assembly GCA_020976665.1 of Heortia vitessoides. NCBI lineage: Eukaryota > Metazoa > Arthropoda > Insecta > Lepidoptera > Crambidae > Heortia > Heortia vitessoides. Next base: position 7,934,057 of record JACJUM010003129.1, read on the forward strand.
AAACGATGAATTTGACAGGATATAGTCTAATAACTTTAATATAATATTAAGGTATTCTGAAAGTTAGTACGGGTAAAATCCTCTTTACAACAAACCACGTGGGTGAGATTGTGAAAGGTAAAGAGCGAACACTTAAGCGATTAAAGGTATATTTTGAAAGTCTCTTTGAAAGAAATGACGCAGAGAATGAGGAAGAAATTGTGGAGGAGGAGAAAAGTGATATATGAAAGCAGTGAAAGTGAAGTAAGTATGGATAAGATATTGAATGCGCTTAAAATTATAAAAAAACTGAAAAAGCTGCAGCGTATGATAGAGTGACTATTGCGATACTGAAGGCTGGAGAAGGAATAGTACTGGAGGACAGGCAAAGTACCAGATGATTTATGCAAAGCGGTAATTGCCCGGCAAAATTTTCTGCGGCAACAGCCTTCTCAGCGTCGTCGGCAAATTATATGCGCTGGTGTTAATAAGAAGGAATGTGTACTAAATTTGTAAGTAGACTGAAGGCAATATCTGGCAAGTAAAGCGGGTTTTTGAAAGGGAATAGGCTGAATAAATCAAGTCCTTTTCCGGCGATGCCGAAAAGTGCCTTGCATAGATCAGAATGTGTAATGCGCCAAAAAGATAGAGTTGTACGAAAAAAAGAGTGGAATTATGTCTATATAAGGGGTGAGTTACGATTTGACACAGGCATTAGAATCTTTTTACAAAGATTATGCTGCTTGCGTTGGAATAAACGGTGCCTACACTGAATGGTTTATTGGTAAATTTGGTTTATGCAGAAATGATTTACTTATTAAATGTCTTTTTAATGCTAATGATCAAGTATTTAAGCATCGTCAAGAAAAGAGTTGTAAGATATGGTAACAATTAAAAGGAAATAAATCTATGCAAATTAATGTATGTAGAAAGTGATAGTGATTGAAAAGGGGGAAAAAAGAGTTTGTGTGATAAAGGAGTTACTGAACGGAGAGTGAAAGTTGGAAATGGTTCAATGGAGCCTTACATGCTTTGATGGGCAGCTAAAACGGTAAAAGGGTGAAATTGGCTGTTTATAGAGGTGTGTAGGTTCTAACACTGAAATATGGAAGTGAATGTTGGGACAAAAAAAGCATGCGAGTAGAAAAAAAACTGTTGAATTGAGAACTGCGAAGCAAGTCTGTGAATGGAGGATTTGGTATTGAACGACCTAGACCAACGTACCTTAATCAAGTAGAAGATATATAATCAACAAAGGGCCAGGTCTTAAGTACGTAGTACGGTCGTAAGAATAAACGAGCGTTTATGAAATGACTAACGTGCGTAAGGGAAGCGAGGGAGGTATGCCAAGATCATACGTCATCATTATGTAGCGATCCATAGTCTCTGCGTACCCTAATGGGACACAGGCGTGATGAATGAATGAATGTATAATTTTATATATTTTTTTATGCCATTGAAGGATGATGCAGTACATGACACGCTATCGATTTATATATGATAATTATCATTCGAATTAAATTTTTTTTTTAACTCAAATCGGTTCTTGACTAATAAAGGATACCATTTTTAGGTGACTTTCAATGAATAAATATAGTATCGACTGCTAAACTGGTAGATTATTAGAGAGAATATTAACGTTAGTGCTATTTAGATTCAACTACCGACCTATTCCTATGACTCACCTCTGAACTGATCTGATCGGAGCAATTACCGGAGTTGACTAGACAGCGGGCGCTTACGCACGATCGGGTTTCCGGTATCTAACTTGTGATGTTCTTACAACTACTAGTGTTTCACAAAGTTTATAAAAGCTATGTTATCAATTCATATTTAAATCTTTTTGAGATATAATAATAATATTGTTATTAATCTATTTAGTTTAATCCGAACTTATGATAGTGTGTCATATATACTATATCTAATGGTTTATATTTGTAACACACCTGCATTCGTTGTTTTATAAAATAAACAAATTAAAAAAAATTTACTACGAATATATACGCCGTTCATTGTACGGGTTTTTAGAACATATCGACTATATGTTATGGTATAGCGGAGAATAATGCCCCAGAAATAATAAATATTCTTTTACAAGGTACATAGACAAAGAAAAAAGCAATACGAATATCATATTGTTTGCTTAAATGTGCACTACTCAACTTCACCTTTGACACGTGTATTTCGTGTATGCCTTTCGCACTGCTACATTTAATTAAAAACGGTAAATTTTCACTCGTGATACAAAATAAAAAACAAAATCAGTAGACGAAATTAAATGTTTGTTTCGTAACTTATTTTTGTACTTCTATTATCTTTTTTTCGTTAGTACTAAAAATTATTAAATAATTTGTGCTCGTAGCATCATTAATTCGAAATAAAGGTTGTATATTGAAAGATTTTTATTGCGCTTGTGATTTAATATTTGATATTCAAAGAGTATACGTAAAGAGTAATAAAGACGTTATTACAAAAGGTATATTTATAACTTATACTTAAAGGTATATTATACTTTAATCAAATCCACTATCTGACCTACAATTTTAGGCAAATTCTGCAAAAGAAAAATAAAGTGAATAGGTAGGCTATCATTTTTATATGACAAGATTTTTTCGAGATCGGTTATAATTGAAATAGCTTATCTGAATTTAAATGATATTTAATTTAATTAGCTACGTTTTTCTTCAAGTTTATACATTGGACTAGATATTTTTTAACACTGAGGAGTAATACCTTAAACATTACGATGGTGATAATGGTTTACGTGAATAAAGCTACGAATGCAGATTTTAATTAAAATGTATATTTTTTACCCCAAGTGCCACGCGTGCAGGTGGCAGTGACGCCTGTGAAAAAACGTATCTTAGTGACGGGAATGTTGCAAATGCTACCTATTTACGATTTTTAGCATTTGAGCTACGCTGTTTCGGATAGGTATACCGCCGTTTGTCAGTCTCAGTACCAGCCATCTGGTACAGGAATGTACCATTAAGTTGAACTGTCGGTTCCATATGAAGTTCTATTATTACCATGTTACTCGAAATTATGACTAAATTGTAGGTATTAAAAAGCTTACATCAACCAGATAATATGCATACTTAACGCATACATTAAAAGCATTTCAAAGGAACCAATTTGAAAGCGGCTTCCCAGCACAATCATCCTCTCAAGTGGCTTTCTCAAGAAGGCTACGTGTGTGATAAAAAGATACTTAGTCGACGACAAAGGGGAGTTATGTAGCTTAACGGATCATAACTAATATCGTGTAGCCTCCACAAAGGCTGCCTCCACACGGCGAGTTATAAAACACTCGGAAAATACTCGCTTGATACATAGATGAAGTGAATACTAGATGCGTCGAAATGATTATTAGGGGTCTAACTACAACCTTGATAACTTTATTTATTTTCTAATACTCTATATGAAAATATACTAATAAGCCAGAGAAACAATCTTGTGAAAAAACATGTAAGCTTGTAATTAATCGAAAGCCGGACCAAATAAAGTCAATACCAATGATCCTTCTGAAAGCTTGCTTGTAGCTTGTAATGCTCGTAAGTATTGCTATTCCGTTAAACCTGTGGAATAAAATTAGGAATAAGTGTTTGTTATTATAGTAATAATTTTATTAACCAGGACTCAAAATCTCTAAAACAAAATTAAGACAAAGGATACCTTCATTAAATTATGTTTCAGAGTACAAATTTCTGACAAATGTCAAGTGGATATCGCGTCTTTGAAAGTTGTTTAGATACTTGGTGTGATCTTCTTGTAACGAACATTATAATATTTAAGTATAAAAATTATTTTCATATTTATAGTATCACTTGATTTCCGCCGATGACTTCTATCCCGAGATCCAAACTAGTTTTTGTAGATCTCTTTGTTTAAAATAAATTGTAGGTAGAAGGATATGGGATAAACCTAATACAAAAATCGTCTGCATTGGTCCTCAACTATCTCTACCGCCAAATAGCAGTGTTCAAAAGTGAAAAGTAGTGAAATTACTAGGTAATGTGACATAATACCTTAGTGTCAAGGTTGGAACGTGCTAGTGTACTATCACACGGATTCTTTGCTTGTTTGACGACCTCGACTTATAAAAATACTACAAAACAAAACATTTCTTTGAAACACATCTATCTTATTTTTTACCAAATAATCTATTAATTCTTCTGTGATGTAGCAATTGCCTCAAGGGCAAATAATCCATCCTCACTGCAGCCTTAATTAGGGGCGACTTAAACAAGGGTCCTCAGTAATGTGTTTATTTATAGCTCGATCTCAAATAATAACGCTATCTCTGGGTTAGCATAACCTAATAGGTGTTTATTGTGTAATTTCAACGTTAACATAAATAAAGCTCACAGGCTTCTGTAAATACATTAATGTGCTTCTGGTTTTGACTAAGCCTTACGGTTAATGTAGGTTGTTCGGTTAACATTAATTGCATCATTATTATTCCTGTCAGTAAGCCCTTTTGATTTTATGGTTCGTATTTTCATATACTTCCACATACAATGGCACTGAGGAAATCAGCTATAAATACGCGTTTGTTATATTTGTTGTAGAAAGTGTACGCTGACATTTCCCTGATGCTGTATAGAACGAAATGATTAAACTTTGACGGGTCTTATGGCGCAGATGGTTGTGATCCTATCTTGTGCGCCAGGGGTCGTGGGTTCGATTTCCACCCAGAGCAAATATTTATTCTATGTCTGGGTATTAAATATATGTATTTAAGTAGTATACTCGTGATTCCTCTGTTGTCTGGCGTCCGTAACACAAATGCTTTAAGCGACTTATTTCGGAGGCAGGTATGAGATGTTGTGGGAATTAATTATTATTTATTAAACTAAACACTGTACCTCAGTAGGGTCTAATGTAATGAAAAAATTAGTATAGGTCGTTCATAGCAGAATTGCAAGTTTCAAAAGATGTATATAAATAAGTATACCTACAGCTACAAAGCTACGGTTACGTTTGGTTACGGAATATTGAACTATAGCCATTTCGTATAGTCAAATAACCATTGTATTAATTTGGTATGATTATTTAGAGAGTGCCAATTGAGACGCAGCCAGCACACCGACACTCAGGTATTCTATGAATCTGATTTTCATACACAATTAAGATCTCAAATTGATGCGAAAACAATGTACTGTCGCATTATTTATTACTACTTACCATACATTTATCTAACTCATAGAGAAGTAGAAGTAATAAGAAGAATCTCAAATATAATAATGAAATACATATTTACTCCCCGACGCAAAATAAACATAAATATTCATCATTCACATTTTTGGATTTGAATTTATAAAGGCACACGACAGAGAGCTCCATCGAGCCTATATATTTATTCATAAGTCAGAGTAAGAAAGAAGATGACTGCATACTTGTGCTATACACAAGATTAAACACAATCGTGACCTACGATACGTTATTTTGTATGCAAAATTGGTGAAAACACGCTCATCCAGCGATGCTATTTCGTGCCGCTTAAACAATTTGCTTCATCACTCGTAATAATGGGCGCGGACAGGCTTTCAGCCTTTATCCGCGTCGCGTATGAATTGGACAAACTTGTTTGCGGCCAGACGTTTTTGTGCGGGTGGACTGGCGATAATTATGCTGCAGAAAACTGAATGCTACACAGCTCCTTTCGTATGCTTGACAGCTGGCGAAATATAAACCAATTTGAATTATTGTGACTGAAAAGTATATTAAAATTGCCTTTTTTATTTGGCACATGTAAAAGTTGGGTTCCGATTTTGTACATCAATATAATATTACAAATGGTATTACATCATTATTGACAAACATTAATTATTGATAAATGGAAATCATACTTTTACTACTTTTCTGTTTATACTAATTGCTTTGGTATTTCATAGCTAACTTCAAAGAAAAAGGAGGTTCTCAATGTGACTGATTTATTTTGTTGGTTACTCGATTCCTTTGTTACCCTTTAACTCGATAGGTACATAAAAGGAGTTGGTAATATAAAATTTCACGTTTCATTATAAAGTTGAAAAAACTTACATACTAAAATAATAATAAACATCGCATTTGTATCAATGACGAGTATATTACTTGCTTATTTGCGAACCCCGATATTCTGATATTTAGCAATGCTACATTTTTGAAAGAACCAAAGCAACGAGTTTTTTGAGCAAATGCGGATTGACCATATTTATGACATTAAAAACTGTTAGCGTCTCTCTAAATAGCACTTTATAGCTTAAAAATATGCCGATTTCGATATATGATGCTAATTAAGATGTATATTTGATGTAATTTGTTAGTCATGTTATATAATAAAACAAGTTTGGCTGGCTTAAAACGCGACTTATTTAACCTAAAAGTTAGATTGATGATTGCCAATTTCACCTAGTCATTGGCCCGGTCAGTGGCCATTATTTGCAAAATAACCCCATTCTTGGGGAGGCCTATGTCCAGCAGTGGAATTATAATGACTGTAATAATGACGATGATGATGATGAACTATTATGCATTTACACTAGAGGCTATAAATGCGGCGAGTGTAATATATAGGTACTTGACACGTAGATTTGTTTTATTTTCTTCAATGATATATACACAAAGGAAGTGAAAGGTAGTGAATTGGTCCAAGAGTAAAAAGCATATGTGTTACGATCCTCAGCACGTAAGGTGGTCCTTTGTAGAAACAATTCAACGTTGGCAAAATGCTCGTATTTTGTCACTGTCAACGTATTAGCCAGAGAAAGTGATATATTCCGCTATACTCGTAGTTGGTAGGGATGTGAAGAAAACTATTTGTTTAAATGAATAGTGCGTTGTTCTTTGTTTATAAAGATATAAATCGCGTTATTTAAGGTAAACACTGTAAATGGTTTTGGTAGTCCTAATCAAATCAGCCATGAAGTACCGGCAGAGTAGAAGAGGTACATTCCACTGCACCAGGTGTCGTAAGAGGCGACTAAGGTATCAGAACCAACTGATGGTGGTATATCCATCCAAAACAGTGCAGCTCAAATGCGATTACCAAAACGCTTGTCAAGCGCGGAAATTATGGGCATAAAAACCTCCTTTCTTGGAGAGGCCTCATGTCCAGCAGTGGACTTCCAATGGTGGATGAGAGTCACATACGCTATATGATAAGAAATACATAGGTTTGACAAAATTTACTCGCCTTGTATATGTGGCCTTCTTTATGTGAAAAAAAACTATGTGATAGGTGCACACTGTAATCATATCTCAAGATGTTTTCATACAAAAGTATTTACTTTATCATGTACAAAATTTGCCTCTCCTTATTCCAGAACACATCAGAAAATAAAAATAAATAACATCACATGGTAAAACAATGTCCCCTATCTACTATCCTAACTTATAAACAGTAAAGTGTACGTATATACAACTACGTGTCTAAAACAATCAAATAGCACGAAGAACATCAGGAACATGCAGTAACAAGCGCGGGAACTGATCCATTATTGTTATTATATTGGAAGGCACCTGCGGCCCGCTGCCGACGAGTGTCAAAGAAACTTCGCTGTTACTGATAGATGTCGTTTGATAAATTGTTGTACGAATAAAAGGATATAGAAGTAAAATAAAATTTGCCATTTCCCTTTTACGACGCATTAAAAAAGAAATTAACTGGAACGATCTTTCACTACTAACCCGATTTAGAACAGTTTTAGAATAGTACTTCTCAGCCGCTTAAGCGTGGAAAGCGAGTAAGTGGTAACGATTTACAGGATTTGGTTGACAATTGATCTCCATAATTTCAACTAAATGACCTTGATATAGGGTTGAAATTTGCACAACAAAACAGTAAGAACAGAGGGCTAATCAATAGATTAAACACCAAAATAGCATAGCGTAGTATAATATTGGAATTTTCAGAAATTACCTGGCAAAAATCTTTTTATACTTTCATATGCAGTTATAGTTATTAAAAATGCAAATAATATAAAACTACTTTTATAACGACTTTAAAACGCAGTTTATTTCATTATTTACATTTTCTGTTCGACATTTCGGTTACCTTGCAGGTAAAAGTAATAGGTTCAGTTGCCGCTTTTAGGAGCCGTTAAAATTCAGTGTTATTATACGAGTATGTAGTGAATGAGTAAATGTTGGAAAATATTTACAAACAGTAGTCAAATTCTAAAATGCTCCGAGAGGCCTGAAAATTTGATGACAAATAACCTATTCAGGTGTACTCGTATACCTCAAACATACAGTAATAATGTTACTTTTCTTCTTCGGTATCTCTTTGATCGGTCCTGTTGTCGATTGTAATGCGAGTCAGAAAATGGCATTGCAAAATACGTAAATAAAAATTATATATAAATTAAGTCTCTATTTAGTTTATAAATACAAAAGAATGTACCGTTTACAGCGGTTCAATACAGTCACCTGCTTAAAAATCCTCTGTAGCTGTAGATTTTTGTAGAATTGTAACAATGAATTAAGGCCAAACATATACGGCTGTCGGAAGGTCATCGGTCACCGTAGCCAGACACATTACCTACTAATACCGCCTTTTTACCCTTCAAACCTAAATATAATAATGGAAGCAATGTGTGCCGCTTAGGCTTAAGTACTTAACTTGATAAAAAAAATATGAAGTTTAATGTGCAATATAATTCGATGGTATGGTACGAAGTAAGTAGATTTAAATAATTTTGTAACGGGAATCAGCCAATTTTTGTTTTTTATTAAATGAAGTCATTTCAGCAGTCGGGCATTCGGTCTGCTTGATGATAAACGTGACCTCAGCCTAAAGACACTCGTGTCGTCACAAAGATATCTCTAGTTTGCCAACCTTGTGAACTATAAATACATTTACCCTGTAATTTTATATATTTAAATGTCTGTATAACATCCAACACAGAACAAAAACAAATGTTAATTACATGAATGTGTGTCTTGGGTGGGGATCCACGGCGCGAAAGATAAGGAATGAGGAATTCTTTGCAACTAACAACTGGAGTATAATTTGTACCGTTAACATATATTAGGTGACGACGACCAAATCATATGTTATTTTTTAAGAATTCTTTCTACCTCAGGTAAACATATTCAGGGCGCATGGTTGCTCAAGCCGCGATAATATCTTTTAGGCGCCCTTGAGGATCTGTGTCAAGTCCCGTTCCAATTCTGTGCCAGTCACTGTGGAAAATTTAATGAATTAAGGGCTCTAAGATATATCATCGTATAATATGATATCCACTTATTTTTTATTATCATTTGAGATATTTATATTATTTACTTATATAACCATAACTATCGCTATCACATCTAGTTTATACCTTTTAAACCTATATTAAATTTACCTTTATTAAACAAAGTCTTCCGCCGCGTCTGTCTATTCGCGATAAACTAAAAAGAACTACACAAACTTTCTAACGGTATTCACCAATAGGTATAGGGATTATATGAGGTTGGCTAAGGTATTAGGTAAGGTAGGTTAGGTTAAGGTACTATATATATTTTATAAAAATTTTGTTAACATTTAAAAAAAATATAGTCAAAAATTAAGCCGCTTGGGTTCGTTTAAAAGAAAACGGTACAGAAACCTCTTTGATGCATGACAAATCAGGCATTGACAAAACAATGAGGATGATGTTTATCCTCTGGATTATTTCCATTTGTTATCCATTTTTAAATGATAATTTACGCTATCTATTTTATGTTTCAAACTATTAATATTTTTCATTTTTAAAACGTTAGAGTCCTTAAGCATTACTTCCACAATATTATAATATTTTACACCACATAATCTGAATGAATATTTTGAGGTTATCGCAAAAAAATATGGGCATGCGAATATGGAATGGTGACTGGACACGTTTAATTTGATCACCAACGTGAGTCGTACCGCTTATTTCTCGCACAGCTCTATCTAGGCGGCCTCAAATATTGACAGATATTTCAGAATGGAAAAACCGGGAGCGTTTTCGCCCGGTTGAGTTATATTGCTAAGCTTACTAGCGGCACATCACGGTGTCCCCAATAACATCAGCGATTTACTGGTGAAAGTTTTGTTGAAATCCAGCCATTCCAGAGATTAGCTGTAACAAACGAGGATATAAAAAAGCATATTTTCATTTCATCATCATTATATCAGCCATAAGACGTCCACTGCTGAACATAAGCCACACCAAGTAATTTATAATAGGACCGGTTGTATGCAGCCTGTGTTTAGCGTGATCCTGCAGTTTTAGTCAGATCGTCTGTCCATCTTGCGGGTGGATGCCCTATGCTGCGCTTGCCGGTACGTGGTCTCCATTCCAGCACCTTACGACTGCCACTTAAACTCACTGATCCGCCGAGCAATGTCGGTAACTTTAGTTCTGTAACGGAACTCCTCATTTTTTTTATTTAATATAGTTTAATTATTAACAATTCAATTACAATTGTAATTTAGAGCTAGTAATTCGACCGATGTTAGGTACAAGAACGACCAATAAATATTATAACTAATTAACACGATGCGGTGCTTGACGTCAATGAGCGTAAGAGGCGCGGTATCAGCGTTTCCCGTTTTCGGCTGTTGAAATGTATTATTGAGGGAATAGCTGCATACGCAGTATCCATATATTAGGCTTGCGTTACACATATACCGTTAATACTAAGTTAAAGTCAAATGTATCTTAGTTTTAATAGGGCTAGCACAGGCACTTTCAACTTGTGAAAAAAAAAACAAAGTATTTGTTAATTGCAATTTTTTACACAAATGACCAATGGCCCCAAAAACCTGTGTTATAAGAGTCATTTGAACAAATAGGTAGAGCGTCCTACTTTAATACTAGTCTGCCGGCACCAGACGGTTCTTATAACTAAGTCTATAGCAGGTTCATTACGCGGGCCACCAGAAACAAACCTGCAAGAAAAACTGATAATGATTCCAATAACATCTATTGGTAGATATTAATAGAACCCATACCGGCGTCGGCTTACTTTCATATGCAATTAGGGAATTTAAGATCAGAGTTACAAACAGACATTTCAATTTTATTTAAATGTATAAATAAAAAGAAGGAAGTATCATAAGACACCACATTTTAGTGTCAAAAGTCATCAAACTCAGTTATTGCTTAATGGGTTTCAAGTAATAGCACGGTATTATACCTTGCGATTTTGCTGCTATATTTTCCAGGTAACATTCCGATATTTTCATTTAGTCGTAGCTATGAATCGCAAAATGTAAATAAGACGCTCAGTTACCCAAGTCACGGCTTCGCCATCGATTAGGGAAGAGAACCCGTTTACTATTCCTGCGATAAAGTCGTCCTTGGATAAAGCCTAGGCCAAAGTAAAATAATTAATTAATCTTGCCCATTGCGAATATACATTTGTTTTATTTTTTTTTATTAGACCAAATCGGCTAACAAGTAAGTCATACAGTCAAAGACACAGCCCGCGTGATAGTCAACGTCACTGCAGACTTTAGACGTTCGTAATATCACAAGAATAATACAAGCGGGTCGCCAACCTTGTCACTTAAATATATTATGTCACATTACCCAGTGAGAGAGGCAGTGGATTAAACGATTGTCTCTTTCACCGTTCAAACCGGAATACGAACACTGCTGTTTGGCGGTAAAAAGGTGAGAGTGAAGTATCAATGTAGATGACCTCTGTATAAGGCATACATAATTTTTTATATACTTTTTCAAATATATTATTTATATGTATATATTTGAGTTTTTTCCTAGCGTTTAATATAGGAGCTGTAAATATTTATTTTATTATATTTATTTAAAATCTATATATTTTATAAAATATGCTGATTGACTGATATCAACGGAGGGCCTAAACTATATCTGTTAGAAACTTAAAATTATGCGCAAGTGTTCTTTTTATAATGTAAGGGAAAATTCACTCCCAATGGGGTCAAAACGGGGGTGCAAAGTTAGTATGAAACGTTGCTGTTTTTGAAATTATTCGAAAGAAATTCAGTTTAAAGGTTCGTCGTCAAAAGTCATTAATATTATTTCTCTTAAAGGAAAAGTTGGTATATTATTATACTTAAAGTAAAGCTTAACGCCGGTGAAACCGCGAGGCACGTATGTTATTAGTGTTTATCGTATGTTTTAGGTGACATATTGTAAAATAAAGGTAACCTGAAAAAAAGGTTCGGAGCAAAAAATACCGGTCCATCTCGGTCGATTGCTTTCACATTTCAGCTGGCATTCAGTAAGGTACTTTATTGCATAGTATTGGCATTTTCACGTCCAGGGGTGTTGCATTCCATATATCTTCAAAGGCCGTTATTGTCAGAGATAGCCTGTTACTGGATACTGCGCGAGATTGTTCACTATTTTTCGTAGCTACGTAAAAGAGAAAACTAGCAGACAGACAGATTGATAGATGGATAAGGTAACTTACGAGGGTTCTTTAAGCTCTTAAAATATCACATAGCTGGCGGCTTACCTGAATGCCAAATGCCTGACAGAGATCAAATTCATATAAAATACTCCAATTTACAATCTTTTTAATCTCTTAGATGAGGTAGACCTTATACAAATATCGATAAAATAGTTAGTGCCCTTTTCAGTTAATTTTAATATAATGTATGTACAGTAATATCCCGGAGTTACTTGATTGGTAGGACTGAGCATAAAAATAAATGCGTAAATCGGGGCTCAATTTTTGTTTAATTTAATCGAGATCAGAAACGAAAGAAAACAATAATATATATATATATATATATATATATATATATAGATATATGTATATATATTATTATATATTATATTTATATATATCTCTTTACACATATCTAACCATCTCAGGGAATACCGTGACATCTATGAATGGCGCTTCAGTTCAAAGATTAAGTCTTTCACAACTTTGTAACTTTTATCTTCACCTTTTCCTACTCTCTGGTACTCTCTGGGCCTTTGATAATGTTTATTTTACGTTCCTAATAGTGTTTTTCTTTTTTAGATAACATATTATCTATAATACGCTCTTAGTACGCCATGTATAAACCCAAAACATACTTCTTCACATCCTGCGAAATAGCGAATAGTGAAACTGCATATCTATGAATTCGCGTAAACAGGGTAGCGTAACTTGGTGTATATTTGTTTTTTGTTATTAGTTGACAAACAAGCAAACCGTTCGTGTGATAGTAAGCGCCACTGCAGCCTATAAAGTCTATACGAGCATATAAATTCTCGTAATATCACAAGAATACCTAGCGCGTTTCCAATCTTGTGACTTGAAGATATTATATCACATTAATTTTTACTGCCTTTTTCACCCTTCAAACCATAATACACGATGCAAACACTGTTGTTTTGCGGTAGAAATAGGTGATAGTGAGGAAAATGTTGTTTTGCAAAAACTATTAAACGAATTTCACAAAAATATTTATCACCTGTCAGAATATATATATATATATTTTGTTGAACCGTCATCATCGTATCAATCCATGGACATCCACTTTTAGACCTAGGCCTTCCCAAAAGGGGTGTATTTTATACGTTAATTGCATCGCTAGGCAAATGCAGTAGCAGACTTGTGATGGTAATGGCAGTGCGTAGCTTCGCGACACGGCTGCTACTGCCCATCCCCGTCCTATGTCTCTAGGCTACGCTTTTTGGATGGATATACCAACATCTATCGACTCCGATCCCACTGTCGCCTTTAACGAAACTTGGTATAGGGGGAGGAGCTGAAATACAGAAATATCCTAGTTTATGCATCAATCCACCCAAATATTAGTGACAATAAACAAATATTTTATGTGCGCAGGCGAAGTCGCGGTTGACTCCTAGATAATGAATACTATTTCGTAAAGGTAATAAAAAAGTCTCTAGTCGTGTTGCAAACTTTTTTAATAAACCGGAGACAGCCCTCGGTCTAAGGATAAAAATGTTTACCTTAAGTAATTTAACTGTTTTCGGTGCAAAACTGTCGGGGCTGAACGGGTGCGGAGAGGTAAGAACATAAAAGTCCGAATAGCTGGTGGTTACTCGAGACATACATGTTTATAGGATTTGAGTGAAGATCTTATTATTTATTTTCTTTGTTTCTTGAAACTAACGTTATCAGTTAGGGGTGCATTAGAAGTTAATTTACCTATAATTTGATAGATTATATATTTTCGTTATCATAAATCAAATATGTGACAAATAAAAGGAAAAGGCTGTAATATCTAACAGATGCAATTATATTTATTCATATATAATATTTGTCTTAACGGTAAATAGAGTCAATGGTTTCTATTTTATTATTCTGTATTCCAAAGTAGCTTCTGACCAAGAAGTCATATAAGCTCTATACACCTATATTATCATCATCATCATAGGAGTTGTAGATCGTCCACTGTTGGGCCTAGGTCTTCTCCAGGATAAGGAGAATTATGCCTATAACTGCCGCAAAGCCGCGAGACAGGAATGCTGTTGCCCAGCCTCGGCCTGTTGCGAGTTTGCTAAGCTGTTTTAAGTGGATATACTTTTGGATATTATACTTTTCTGAACTTTCACTTTATACAAAAGTTATCTGCACCTCACTTTTACCTATTTCTACGGCTAGATAGCAGTTCTGGCTTGAAGCGTAACAGGGTGAATTTACTGGGTAATACGAAATAATATATTCAGGTCAGAAAGCTAGAAAAACGTCATTGATATATCACGCGAACTGTTTGCTTTCCAAAGAAAGTCATAAAAAAGGTAGGTGGACTAAAATGAGGTAGGTGATAATGCAATAACTGTTTTCCTTAATTTTTTTTTTAATCAAAGTTAAGACAGGTTAACGTCGTTTCAGCTAAGTATACTATATTTCTGAATTAATTACTAGTTATATACATTTTTGTTCATACGCAAAAAAATACAATCGTTGTAATAAAAACATGTTTAAATAAAAATAAATATTGGCGGCAATAAAAACGACTCGCACTTTAACAGGAGCAATTCTTTTTAACTCAATTATATTCCAGACATTCAGAATGGAGTGTAAAATCCGGATGTATCGGTCCAACGGCTCTTTTTGCCGTATAAACTGTATGCAATCGTCAATTTACGGTGACCGAGTAGTCATTTCCGCAATTGTTTGGTTGGCGGCCATTCGGAATACAGAACAGAAAGTAAACGAGCAGTACAGAAGTTTTGTTCAACGCAAATATATATTTATTCAGGTGGCGCTTTATTTAATGATATTCCGCAGTAAAACTGTATTACAAAAATGTAATGAAACAACGCTCCGCGGATTCACTCATGTCACCTTGCCGTGACAATATGGAGTTACAATACGTCACTTGCAATGTAATTTTCTATTCATGAAAGAGTTTTTGGAATGAGTTTAGTATTTTACAAGTTAATTTGTTACAAATGTGTAAAAATTTGTTAGGTAGAGGCCCCTTATTGTTTATGAAAAGACCTTCTACATCGAGTAATATAAGCTATTTTAGCCTGTGTTACTTGGTGAAGAATGGTGGAATAGAATTTTCAATCGGTCTGGTGGTATTTAAGTTAAACCGCAACAAACAAACATAGAATGCCATCTTTCCTCTTTATAATATTAGTATAGATATAATAGCAACTCGTTCAGGCTTTGCGCTGGTTTTTTAGTTCATACTCAAAATTTTTGCTAATAAACAGATATGTTGGCGAATAGAACCTCTATTTATGGTCGCAATATTTTTTTCTTAATAAACATATACATCTACATATTTTTATCAAGACTAACAAACTAGACTAGCTAACTTGACAGAAGTGGTCCCTCCACGTCTGTCGGGTTAGCTGGTATTCTATATGTCCATAGCAGCTAATTTGATAATCAATCGAATTAACGCACTTGACCTTCTACTAATTAGGACATACAATGTCTTTCTACATTTTGAAATTTCTACAAAGAAATGTTTGGCCTTACTCTCAGTTTGTTTTCAATACTTATATACTATAACTTATTAATTAAGAAAACAAACAGCTTACACACGCAGTTTATTTATATTTTTCGCGTTTCTTTGTTTGATGTTTCAGATATTGTTTTTAATTAATATTAAGTAGTCATTGCGTAAATATTAAGAGATATTACATTACAACAACATTAAAAGTATTTAATTAGTTTAACTGAACACAAAACACTATGTCAATACTAAATTTATGTTAGATCTGCACGTTTCAATATGCATTATAAACGAAACATTAAGTGAAATCTCGATAAACTACCTAACACTACTTATGTTCAATTTGAAACATAATGTTTGAGAGCACCGAGCATAACGGGCAAAGCCTGGCTGACGGTTTAACGATTTTTAAATTTAAATTGTATTCTCTCGTCGATTTACGATGGCGAGTCGTCACAGTTGTAATTGTTCTACACACATAGACTAAAATATTACAACATATTCTATTTATATGCTTCCATATCCGTTAGTACACAGCATTGCACAAACGTGGCACTTAATTAGTGTCACGAGATATCTTGTTGAATTTGTGTCAAGCCAATGTTACATTTATAGACACATATCGCTCTTTTCCAGAAGCCGTGAGGTACTGGCAGAGTAGAATACTGAATCTATTAATATTATGAAAGTGATCCTTTTAAACCTTAATTATTTAATAGTTGAGTTATTGGCACAAAAGAGCGATGATCATCATTATCAAACCAGCTATTAATAGTCCACTGCTGGGCATAGGCCGTTCCAAGAATGATAATTTTGGCCCATTATTGCCGCGCTCGGCAAGCTTGCAGAGTGCAGCTTTCGCGACGGAGATTCTGCTGCCCATCCCCGCCCTGTGCATTTGAGCTGCACTATTCTAGATATATATATACTGCTATCTGTCGGTTTTGGGAGGTAATAAATACGGATGCGAGGGTAAAATTAAAACGCGTTTTCGGGGTGATTGCTAGACTCGATGGATGCGATCGCCGATACGCGGCCCTCGAAGATTCGAGAGCCATGTAACAAAACTAATTTAAACTTAATTAAAACAAGTAATATTTATTTCAAACAAACATTTTTTTAACTTATATCTTCTTAAACGTGTTTGTGTAAATATATGTTGAAAAATAAATGTATATATTATTATCAATTTATTGGTGTACGAAACTTGCTACGGTTGGCAACACACTAGGGATATTCTGTGAAATTACGAACTTAATTTTAACTATCACGCGAACTTTATAAATGTTTGTCAATCTGATCTAAAAAATACAAACTCGTTTGTGGAAACATAAAAAGAAATACAAATAGCTTGCTTTATTTACCTACATTTATTCATCCTGTAAATTAGCGTAATCAACGGTAATTTATTAATAGAATAGTATATTTTTGAGTTGAGATAGAACAGAATAATTTTTGGATTATTCTACGAGTATATCTAACGAGATACATTATGGTATTAGGTACTGCTGTATTAATACCTTGTACATTAATACCTTGTGCTGTTAGAGCTGATATTTACGGTGTCTGCTTATCAAAACGGTTATACATAAATAAACGGAGGCTTAGCAAAACGACCGTTATGTGAATACGCATCCGAGATACGCAGAATCCATCAGAACACCGAATTGCTCCATATAACACGTTGATGTATGGTATTGGCACATTATTGATTTAGTACTGGAAATTTGAATGTAACTCGAATTTGTTAACGACTAGCTTTCCCCACGGATAGCGGTACCCACACGGGCGGGTATTCGGTTGATATTCTTGTCTGGTTGGTTTCGGTCAGGTCAGGTTTATGACTTGTAATTTTTATATGTGCTAGGTACTTATTATATCATGTTGGTGGTAAACAGACATACTGCCAGTAAGCAGGAAGAATGCAGATTAAAGAGAGACTAGACAGGTCCGATAGTTAATCGTTACTATTACTATCTTATGCGTCAAAGAAGGTTCAATTGCCACCCCGGACAAATATTCTGGGTTCGTTTGTTCTGGGTATGGGTTTTCTTTTTTTATTGCACTAGATCAACAAACAGGTATACAGACCGCAATAATAGCGTCACTGCAGACTATAAGCACTCGTAATATTACAAGGATATCACTAACGCATTGCTCACCTTGCGACTTAAAGATATTATGTAATTTTACCCAGAAATCTCCCTGCTTCTCTCACCCTTTGAGCCGAAACATAACAATGCGTATGCGAATATTTTGCGGTAGAAATATATACAAAATAAATGTATTATATAGACGACTACTATTGCAGACGACCTTTTACCTCAAGGCTGTACATTGAGGTATAGCTCAATCCTACCTGGGTGTAATTATATATATGTATTTATGTATCACACTTATGATTGATGTTCATATCACATGTGTTTAAGCGACTGATCTGGGAGTCAAGTCAATGTATGGAATGTTGTGTAAATTTATTTGTTAAGTCTATGTAGATAAAAGAATTGTTTTAGTTACACCATGAGATTTTATTTAAATTATTATTTACTTATTAAGATGATAGATAATAGTCTACGGACGCTTTCAATATCACGGGCACTTATCATGTACATACTGACCATTTAAAAACTTTCTTTGATTGCCGGGAAGTTGAAGTAAATCCCCTATAGCTCACGAAATTTTAAGACTAATTGGTAAGTTTACTTTATAGTTGTAAGGTAAACCCATTTAGACATTAACGACACACTTATAAATTATTTGTGTGGCAAGGGCAAAGTGGCAAGTGTGAAGAATAAACAATAGTAAAGAAATAACTTCAGTCTTATAGACGCTACCAGAAAATGAAAAACTTTGTGTATTGTTTACAATTTATTAACAAGAATTCAAAATGTCATTAAAACTTGAGATTTATGAATATGAAGTATTTAATTGATTTATAGTAAAGTCTAAAGCGGAGTATATATATTATTTATTTAATTAATCAAAGCGAAATAAATCCTAAAGCTTCCATAAGATGACGAAATTGAATATTCTGGCACAAACAATATACCATTTTCTTTACTTGTCACTACTGTTCCTACGTCATCCGTTAAGTCCTCCTTACAAGATTATTATAAAAAAATACACATATATTTTATTTATTTATTTAACTTTATCTCCCAGTCAACCGTTACACGAAACTAGATAAGAAACAAAATAGATAAACGTGACATACATAATTGTATAAATAAACGCAATAAATACATATGATATAAAAAAAATATATGAAATAACGTACATCAGAAATAGGGCTATAAATCTAGAGAAGCAGCATCAGCAAATAAAATACGGAGTAAGCGGAAGCTCATTCCAGAGTCGTATAGCTGTCACTGTAAAAGAGTTTGTCAAAAAACTAGAGTGATGAGAGTCAAGAGAGAGAGAGAGTATTAGAAGAACGGAGATTACGTTCATGAGAGGAAGATAGGAATTGGAATCTGTTCTTTAAGTAAGTTTATGCGTAGGTGTTGGTGTCATGTTTACCGCCTTTAGTCAAGTTTACAAATAGTGATTACCTCATACCTCAACATCGCAAACTTATGCGAGCCGTTACGAAAATAGTCAAAAAATTATTGGTGATAGAAAACTACTCATAAATAGCTGCAGTATAGATGTATATAGTATATGTTCCTCAAGACCATTAAATGATTTTCGTTATTTTTCACGCAAGAATTATACCATTCACTATAGAATAAAAGACAGTATTGATCGAGACAAGCAATCAAAAAGGCATAAAGAAACTTACAATAGATGTTACTCTTACATAAAACAAGTCAGTGTTCTCAAAAAGAGAAAAATAAATTAACTGTCTCTCAACCACTATTCCGAACATGACATAGCATTATTCAGAACATGTATTTGCGGTAACAAGTGCTATGTGTCCCACATTATGCAGTGCATTGATATAGCGCTCCAAAAGTCTCAACTTCTCTTCAGATACAATTGCCATAGTTAAAATATATTAATAGGTCTCATAACAATTGTACTTATAGACTAATCTAAAATTCTAAGAAGTAAAAGAGGGCCGAGTAGACCACCATCATTTGAAATTGAAATCAGGATAGACAAAAACAGCCACAAAATAAAAAGACTACGTGTGGACTTTGTCATCGAATGTCTTCTGTAAGAAACAACACTTGTTATAGTGGTCTACAGGTTGACTATTTTCAA
>JACJUM010003129.1:7954110-7972854 GCA_020976665.1 Heortia vitessoides
TTAACAATGCGACTCCATCAAACAACGAGACTAGACCAATGTGGTTTTCATTTGATCAAGCTATCACTGAACTATTTACGAGTGAATTCCTTGACAATAGATTACATTAGAACTCTATCTCCATTCCATCGCATAACAAACATCGTTAAATTCACTCCAGCATAGTTTTGTAGTTGTTAGAAATTGTATTTAAATATCTAGGTTGTGTAGTTTACAAGACAATTAAGATTTTAATTGTCTCAGTTGTTTTAGTTTTCTCAATTGTTCATCACGTAGGTATTTCAGTGGCAGTATCTTTAATTAACATATTTATTTTTGACAATAATGTAACTTTATTATTTTTACTCAAGAAATATTGTAATTTCTTTATGATGGTTCTTATCTAATTTATTTTGGGTTTTTAAAATCGGAGTTTTTAAATACTCTAAATTTTTTTTAGAAAATTGGTTTCCATTAAACCTTTATGTAGTGGGTTTGTATTCAGCCAACAAGAACAGTATTTAAACAAACTCAAAAATATCTACTTACTTAAAAATTTGTTTTTCAGTTATGAAGATCAAATCAACCAGTCAATTAAACATTTGATATTGAGATGAAAGTCTCCGATCTTTCCATCACAGACATATAGCGTGAAATGCTGTATCCACTTGACCCATTTCGCTAACAGTCCATCCCTTTGATCGTCCATAATGCGGCGCAAGTCGTTGGTTACAAAGCCAGCAGACTTTTCTACTTTGATTCACTCTGGCCAACTTCGGTTTTATCGTTGTCGTGTAGACGGATATTGCTACAGGTAAAAATAGCCGTATAGTTTTTATTTTAAGTATGATAATAAAAATATTGTTTTTTTTATTTACTTATATAAATAAAAAAACATAAAATCTGTTAATACAATTTTAAACCTCTCCAAGAAAGGAGTATTTTGCCCCTTATTGCCGTGCTGGGCAAGCGTATTGGCAATCATAGAGCGCAGCTTTCGTGTCGGGATGCTGCTGCCCATCTCCACCCTATGCATTGGAGCTACACTGACTTGGATGGGTATACCCCCATCTGTCGTTTCTGGTACCATAGTCGTCTCTTACGACACCTGGGACAAAAAGAGGTACTATTCAACTCTATCGGTGCCGTGAGGTACTGGCAGAATCTGAATTAATTATTTGATCAATCGCGATCGTAACCTAATAGCCGAGCAGATTAGCATGTTGAAGTGGCAGCAGCCACATGAAGTAGACCTCATACAAAGCTTGTCTGTATTGGTATCGCACTCTCACCTATTTCTACCGTTAAATAGCAGCATTCTCATTCCTGTTTTCTTGTTTGAAGGGTGAGAGAGACAGTGAAATAACTGGATAATATTAAGTCATAAGCTTGGCGCTTGTGTAATATCGAGAGTCTATAGGCTGCGGTGACGCTTACTATCACGCGGGCTAAATGCTTGCTTATCGACCTGGTATAAAAAAGGCACATATCACGCAGAACCGATGGCCAATGGGGCTGTATGACTTTGGAGTGGAAACATCACTGGTACGTGCAGCGTGAAACTGATAACGTAAACAAACAACATACATTTTTCTTAGGATGGATGAATGCACTGGATGTCCTAAGGTTGATTTCATGATGAAGTTGGCTACTTAAATCAAGATGCGGTAATTAACCAATTATTATTTTTTTACATATTCAATACCAAAAATATAATTTAAATAGCATGGATTAATAAAAAAATCACATTTATATATTTTATTAAAGTGAACAGTGGCTGACACTTACGAAAAAAAAACAGTTTTAAAAACTATGCCACTAATAGTATATTAGGAACTTATTACTATGTATTTGTAATATTTTCCTTCTAAGAACCTGAATCACAAGTATATTATGATTTCTGTTAGTGGTTCTACGTTGTCTGTGTAGTTGATGTACAAAGTACAAAGTTCTTGTATAATAAACTAGCAACGCCTCGCGGTTTAGCATTAGGGTTCATCCAAACAAAAAAAACAAAATGGATATTTGTTTCTCTTTCACGCCGGAACACCTGAACACTATTTTATGTATATAGCGTAATAATACAAAGTATTAACAAAATTATGTTCTATACATTAATATATATACTCGTAAAGCCACAATTATAGTTTTTATTTGAAGGATTAAGTTGAAATTTGGAATGACATCTAAAAGTCCTGCTTTTAGTAGAATGATACTAATCCTTATCCATTAAAATGATTTGATAAATTAAGGTTTGAGAATTTAATCAATTATGTATGCGTAAATTCCGCTGCGACTAAATTATTCGGATCGGTCATTTCATTTAGAAATTCACGCTTAAAATAAACTATCCTTTGTTTAGTTTATTAACAAATAGTGATTTCCGTATTCACTTTAAACAATAGTTTATAAATCTAAAACTTAAAGTTTGTACTCGTATGTTATAAGCTTATGTTATAAAGGGGAAAGATTTGATTGAGAACGGAACTACGCAAGTGAATCTAAGGTGCACAGCTAGTAGTATATAAATTTCATCAACATCATATCAGTCAATCGCACAGTGCAGCTTCTGACGAGGATGCTGCTGCCCATCCCCACCCTCTAGTATATAAGCTGCACTGTTTCGGATAGATATACCGCCATCTGTAGGTTCCGGTACCTTAGTCGCCTCTTACGACTTCTGGTACAAAAAAAGTTACTCGCCGGTATTTCACATCGCCGGTGCCCCACGGCAATTTACTTTTCATTATATTTTGAACTCGTACCTATTGCAAGTTAACTTATGACTGAACTAAACTGCAAAAAGTCTAAGATTTATCTTTGTACATATATATCTAATAATATATAGTACATGTAAATGTTGTGACAGTCTGTGTTGTTTTGGCACACTCAAGCATTTTGCGAACGATTCCATATTTTCAATGACGTATCCTATAGTGCCTCGCAAGACGATTGAACGGAGAAAGGCGTGAGTTCCGTGCCTTATCGCGCCCTGTCATCTGCCCCTACAACCTTAATACTATCGGCCTACTTACGGGCATAACACTACTTGTTTAAGCCTTTTAATGAAAAGATAGCATATAATAAGTCAGTAAATTAAAATACTTTTGTTTCGATATGGATCGAATTTACATCTAGAGAGATGTTTGATGTTTTGTGGCGGTCCTCAGTACTTATGAAGTATTCTTAAAACTCCATCACAATTCATATCTTGCATAGTGTGGGGATGGGCAGGAGGATCCCCATCGCGAAAGCTGCGGCCTGCGATTGCCAACAGGCTTGCAAAACGCGGCAATTAAGGGCAAAGGGGGTGTTTATGCCCAGCAGTTAACTTAAGATTGCTGAATTTGTGATAAAAATCTGTACCTAAAAATTATAGACACGACACGACTAGTTAAAAATTGGAAATAATATTAAAACAATTAAGTAATTGGCTGGCGAATCTTTTTATCTTATATTTCGCTGGCATCGTTGATATTGACACGAATATTTCATCAAAATGGGACATTGTCCAGTATTTCATTCTACTTTTGGATTAACGATAAGTCATTTAATGATTTAAATGAACTGTCAAATGGAATTCAAATCAACTAGTAACGGTGGTGATACGAGACTAACTTTAATTCCACTGCCCAAATTTTACAGGGTTTTTGATGATGCTTTAGAATTTGCGGCAAAATTAAATTGACAGCATTTTATGCATAACGTACCTGCTCATTTACATCACAACTGAGGATGGTCGAAACGGCTTTGTGGTTTAGAATACAAAAACTCGAAGGAGAATTTGTGTTAAAATACTCTGAAATTAATTACGTTACGTTACGTAGAATGTAATCGACACTATTATAATAAAGAAAAAAGAAATTGTATATATGTGGCGAAAATACTCAAAAAAAAAAATTAACAGATTATAAAAATCTATTCACTAAAGTCGAAGACTACATTCTTGATGTAACATAGGATAATATTTAAAAAAAAAATTAAAAAGATGAAAATTCTAATTAAGCCAAATCTCTACCTAAGTTGTAAACAAGATTATATTTTGGTAAAAAAAGTAAAAATAGCCTCAACTTATAAGTAAATCGGCTTTTTAATTTTTAATTTGCAGGTTTTTTGACTTTTCTGTATGCAATTTATTTTTTGCCCATAAAAATACTATCAATACATAATAAGATTCTAATAAGTTTCGTATATATATACATGTATATTTAGGTCGGAATGTCTAATTCTTTAATAAATATTATACAGACTATATTACTTCAGAAGTATGTAGTTTTGTTTTATATAATATAAAAACAAAAACATTGTGTGTGTTATAAAGTAATACAATTTTTTTTTCATTGTAATTTAATATAAAATGGTTGGTAGTTTATTACTTCGAAGATATATTTTGAAAACTTTTTGACTAATTACATAATCAGCATACACTATGCTTTATTTAGATACACACTAACAATAGGCACTTTAGAAAGTTCTACTCTGCATAACTACACTTCTTTTTAAGTTAAACTCTAGAACTTGCCGTCTAGTATCACTCTTTGAAGTGCGCGTTAAGCATGAACTGCGGCGTAACCCCCCTCTCAAAATGGCCACCAAATGTATGTTCGGAAATATAGTATGGGTATTTGTAGAAAACGGTCATATGTACGTGAGTTCAGCTACACAACATATTGAGCTAGGACTAAAACAGCTGTTAATGGCTGACTACCCAATTCTCTGATTCACTTACTAATCACTTCTCAGTTATTGAAGAAGTCACAGCGAGTTTTGTATTCGAGCAAGTATTTATTGTGCGGAGTAGACCATTTATTCGTACTCTGTTTTGAGACTTAAGCTTAGCTGTTAATTATTATTTTTTTTAAATACATACACATATAACGCCCGAGACCCATTCAGGTAGGCAAAGACTTTGTGGGCCTCCACTTGCTACGATCTAGGCATACCCCTCTCGCATCCGTTACTCGAATTAGTCGATTCACACTCGCTTGTTTATTCTTGGAACTTCTGATCTGGGCCTTCTTAAATTTAACTCGCCATATGAATTACTTACACGAGGTAGATTTCATGAAAAGTGTGTCAGCATTAGTACCTTAATCTCACCTATTTCTAACGCCACATAGCAGTGTTTGAATTGCTGTGTTACAGTTTGAAGGGTGAGAGAGGCAGTGAAATTACTGGGTAATGTGACATGATATCTTCACGACACAAGGTTGTCCAGTGTATATATGTATTTAATTTGTACATACATATAGCCCGCGTGAGTAAGCTATCACACGGACTGTGCTTATTTGTCGACCTTGTCTATTAAAAAAAAAACTTAAGCTCGATAGTATCCTTGTTAGAGTAATGGCACTAGAAATTACTATTCAAAAATTTGTTATTTATTATTTTAGTCGGCGTAAAATTTTATAACGTTCATAGTAACTTTACATCCTCCTTTTACCTTCTAGAGGAATGATTTTCGTAAAAATATTTTTAACGTGTTTCATGTTTTTAATGAATAATCTTTATTCGATTAACATCAAAAACAGCAAAGTTTCATACTAACTCTACACACCCGTTTTACACGAGTGGTTTTTTAAAATCCTTTCTTAGTGATTTCTGATATTGTAAAAGGAACCCTCGTGCATAATTTCAAGGTTCTTTCTCTTAAAATTTAGGCCGTGCGTGGATATGTCAGTCAGTCAGTCAGCTTCTCTTTTTATATAAACATATGGAGATAAAGTATAGTTTAAGTTATTTGCTGATTATGTTACTTTTAATGATTCAAAAAGTTTTTGAAATGTGTCTTAACTACTAACTATGTAGTTTTTGATATTTTTTGTTATAAACGTACAAAATGTACATGAGGTAAACATCATACAAAGGTCGTTTGCCTTAGCACCTCATTCTCACACGTATCTTTACCGCTATATAGCAGTATTCGCATTGCTGTGTTCCGGTTTGAAGGGTAAGAGGCTTTTACCTTTTTACCTTTTGAAAAGATACAAATCAGCCATGTGTAGAGGATAGATTTCACTAAAGGTAAAGACCTCATAAAAAAGTTGTCTGCATTGGTACCTCACTATATCTTATTTCTACCGCTAATCAGCAGTGTTCGTATTACTGTGTTTTGGTTTGAAGGGTAAGAGAGGCAGTGAAATTACTGGGTAATGTGATATAGCATCTTCAAGTCACTAGGTTGGCGTCGCGCTAGTGATATGTTTGTATGATATTATATATATTACAATAGGCTATAGTTACGCGGACTGTATGCTTGTTTGTACACCTGGTGTAACAATAAAAAAAACAAAAATGTCAGTTCGGTTTACATATATACATTTTAGGTAGAAATTTTTGATTCTTTTGTAATAATAATACAGCCTATATTACTCCAGAAGAAGGTTGCTTTCTAAAAATAAAAAAGTACCTTAAAACGGTTTAGTAGTTTTTATACTTATTTGTTATAAACTAATACAATTCTTTTCTCTTTTTATTATTAATAGTAGTTGGTAGTTTTTTTACATCAAAGATTCCAATGCACATACATTCTATATATATAGTTCATATATATGGTTGTATCATAGGGATGGGTCATATTCTAATTTCATACTTTAGTGCACACGCTCCGAACGGCCCGTGTTTTCCATTAGTTGAGTGGAGTTTGCACTTTGCACTCATGTTTATTGCCAGTCCATCGATTTTGATATTGTCTTTATTATTTTGTGGATCATTTTAGGCATTTACACTATATACATAAAGTTGCATTTGGACCATACAAATAACAGTTACTTGTAAAAAATACAATTAATCTATTTGTTTCGTTACCTACTACACTGACAATGGTCACTTATAAGATGGCCCTTATAAGCTTATGCTGCAACGTGTAACTAGTAAAACGCATAATTTTATTTAACATAATAATAATAAAAAAAAACACTACATATAGAACAAATAGTATTGCCATTAACAGGTTCAACCCAAATCATTATCCCAAAGCCTCCAAACGTTATCTATACCACGACATATACTCTATCTTCTTCAAAAAGCCTTAATAATTAGCCTAAATCTGTCGCATCACAAGAAAATTCCTTTCCTCTTCCAGTGTCTCCAGTATATCTTCCTCTAAGAAAAAAATTGCTGCTTCTATCGCTTGGCAATGATCCGCGGTAGTTGACAACGACACCCTCTTTAAAGGAGAAAAAAAAACGAAAATAATAAAGAAAACATAAAGTGTAAAGAAATAGGCCCGATATCACACTTCACGAAAAAAACCGAATATAGTTTATGTGATAAACATTGCTGAACCAAATACCCATAATAGCCAAAACACAAAAAACTAAATTTAACCAAATACAAGGAATTATCAAATACATTAAAAATGCAGTGGAAAGTTAAAACCGTCCAAATTGTTCTTAAGTTCTATCATCAACCGGTATATACCTAAGTCATTTAAGAACAGCTGCAAAAAATAGTAATCAACACATGCCGTATAAACTGAAAATATTTATCTTGCTCACGAACTACTGACTTGTAAAACTTGTACACTTGGTTATATGAGAGAATATTAGAAAAAAGAAAATAATAATAATAATAAACTCCCATTACATCTCACACATTGACCTGATTCCGTAATAAGTTGCTTAAAGCACTTGTGTTACGGACATCAGACAACAGAGGAACCACAAATATACTACTTAAATACATATTGACTACATACTACATAACCATTTTGACTACATTAACACTGAAATTTTAAAAAGCAAATGACACATAGCACAATGAAAAAAGCAAATGACAATTGTTATGCTTTTACATCTTTAAGAAAAATGTAACCTTATTTCCTTTATTATAAGTGTCGTATTTTTTTCCACAATTCCGCCGTTTTCAAGTGATATATCAGATTAATAATAATATATGTATAATAATGTGATAAGCATGAATAAAAAACAATTGTATGTGATAGAAATAGTATCATTGTACATAGAAAGATATTTAAATGCTTTATAGATGGAAAGAACAAGCATGAGGCAAATATTTGGAGGTCGTAGAACAAATTTAACAGTACTATTAAAATAAAAATATAATAAGTGGTATAATACAACCATAAAATAGCCCTCATCAATGCTTTATTAGCAGAAGGAACTATTTCTCAGTTAAACTCGCCAAATGAACTAGAGAGCATGTATGAACATGCATGCACCTAGAGGGAGATAACAAATGTAGACATGTTTTTACAAAATCTTTTATCTCAAAGAAACGACGAAATTTACTGCATAATGCCACGATTATTATCAATAGACATTCTAAGTGCTTTTTAGAGCTATTTTCTTCAGCAACGTATTTCTAAATGTGATTTTCTCACGAGTCACTTTATGTAATTACTAATACCTTCAACACTTAACTCACAAATATATCTAACTTTCAAAATTACTTCAGCAAATATTAAATACATATTGTCAAAACACATTAACTGAGCAAAGCAGAAATATTGATATGGAAAATAACGATGAACCAAAAAAGTTGGCTAAAACAAAAATCTTCTATGGCACAGAGATATGGCTTGCTATATGAAAAATATTTTTCAATAATTTTGAAACGTTGTAGTAAGCTGTTGTAAACGAAAAGTCTGTAGTTTTTACCTCCAAAAGTCACCAAATATTGGATTACTCTTTTTCGCCTGAACAGTAGAGCGAGCCGTATTAGCCATACGTGTGCTGGATTACCATATAGACAGTTTTTATGCCGAGAAAATACTTATTCCTATTCCCTTCAAAAAAAGTTTCAAACAAATGGAATGAAATGGAATAATGTTCTCTTCAGTAGTAATAATTTGTTTCCTTCTAATTAGGAAACATTTAAGCTGCAAATCTCTTGGTTCGTTAATGTTCCCTGCTTCTTTGTTTCTCGCTAGGTGGGCTTCAAAGCATTTAATGAAATTATAATGGCCATGGTTTTATTCATTAGGCATTTAATATTTTGGTTGTACATTTGTTTACATTTTGAAGACAGTGGGGATAGAAAATATGGCAAGTTAAACATAACGATTCAAAGATTATATATTCCATCGATTCAAAGACTAAATATTCGATAAAAAACGATTAAAGACTAAATATTCCATCTTCTAGAAAATGTTATAATCCACATATAATTCATAGGACGTTCACTTCTGGACAAAGACCTTTTGTATGTGTCCTGTGGCATTCGTCACATCGTCTTTCTACCTTGTCTCCATTAAAAAGCCATACAGTGCCATCGACCATCGGTTCTGCTGCGCTGGGCAAACGTGTTGGCAATCGCAGAGCGCAGTTTTCGCGACGGGAATGCTGCTGCCCATCCCCACCCTATGCATTTGAGCTATACTGCCTCGGATGGATATACCGCCATCTGTCGGTTCTGGTACCTTAGTTGCCTTTTACGACACCTGATATAGGGTGAGGTACTATTCTCTGCCGGTATACCTTACGGCTCGCTCTCCATAGTAACATACACTAAAGAATTTAAAAATGAGCAAACCAATAGAGATAATGACAAACTAATCGGAAACTTTTCTTATTGAGTGGTAAAAGTCAAGATTCATATTAAGGTTGGATGTGGAATATGAATATTGACTTTACAGTGATTATTTGCATACACTAGATAAATTGGAAGAAATTTTCATTTAATCCTTTACTTTTTACTTTAATCTACACCAATTATATACACCAATCTGCCTATATCAAAAGAAATTCATCATAAAGACAATCATCTGAACCCAGGTACTGGTAGACAAGAATAGTAAATCGGAATGTACCAGGTGTCGAAAGCGGCGACTGAAATTCAAATCCTGTACGGACAGATGGTGGCCCATCCGATTGAAGCAGCGTATCTAAAATATATGAAATTATAGGCAAAAATACGCCAAAATGATAATCAGATATAGATAATGATATGATGATGATGATGATGATAATAACCAATAAAATGCTTTTTTAGACATTTATATAAAAAAGTAAGTGTAAAAGCTCTTTCATCATTTGCTTAACATTCAATAAACAATTAATGTTTATCTTATTTAAATTCGTCAATGAGTCATTCAAACAGTAATTTGTATAATGATTGTTATAACCTATACCATATATTTCTAGTGCAATCTGTATAAAGAAATAGCTTTATGGACTTTTTCTATTTTTAACTTTAATTGAGGCATTAAATTACACGTTCATCCGTTGAGGCAATTTCTCGAAAAAAGGTGAAAACCTTCTTTACATTTGAATATATATACTAGTAACAGAAATTAACCATTTATTATTAATTTACGTAACAAAAACTTATTTTATTTAATTCTTTTTAATATTTTTTTTTAATAAAAATTCAAACATCCTCAAATATCTATTTAATTACATATGATAAGCATGGTTCATGTATATCATGTAGACTGTTCCATTTGGTTCTTTGCGTTTTTTGTTGGACACTAAAATAGAACTGATCCGCTCCAACGACAGTAATATAAATATGTTACCTCGGCTCATATTACTGCATCCCCTTTTCCGGCATACGAAATGATCGCGGCCAATTCTCGGCCTCATAAAGTGTGCACAATACATCTTTCTTAGGGTTTTGCATTAGCATAAATTGACATAACGTAATATCCTTCTAAGGAAAGTATAACATACGTGTAAATATTTGGGATGCTCGTTCCCGTTACAACCAAATTTGTTAGACACCTTATTGCGTTTGTCATCAAAGGATTTGGGGGTCTTTTTTGCGGGCTTCGTCGTGGTTACATTTCAGCCGAAGTTGGCAGCGTGATGCGTGTGGCAATGTTTATTGTATGTCCTGTTCTATTTACGAAATTTCATCCAGAATATGTGCGTTGTTAATTTTGTTTTGTTATTTTTTGCAAAGAAAAATAGATTCGGTCCGTTCTTACGGTTAATAATATATACAAGAGAAAATTTCTAAAATCGTTCTAAAGTGCACAGGGCAGCATCCCCGTCGTGTCAACCTGCGCTCTGCGATTGTGCGATTCTGCGACCCAAACGCTGGGCAAGCCCAGCGCGGCAATTATTAGTGAAATTCCCCCTTTCTTGGGGAAGCCTATGTCTAGCAGTGGACTTCCAATGTAATGATGACTTTCATTAAGTCATCATTACAGCCATTTTTAACACTTACGCGTTAACAACTCACAATAAAAATATGTTCACAACAAATTGAATGGTTGCTTTGCCAATGTTAGACGGTTATCTAACTTAAAAAAACGAATGCAAATACTAAGTCAAAATTAGCGAATACAAAAATCTTGACAGGGGTATATATGAGAAAAATAATAGAGAAATGACAGTCCGATTTCTTCTACAAACATTCGGTTTTGTAATGAACATACATGAGAAAACCCAATACAGAGAAAACATTCCTAATTACTTCTTGCTAACATGCCCGGATAAAAACAAACATCCATAATTATTGAATATAATTAATTAATTATGTGTTCAAAGGCTTCCTTGAGGTACGTTTGTAACACTGGAATATATTATGATTAATAATATATTTCCTCGTATCTATAAGACATTAGCTACTAATAATATGTCTAATATATACTTGTGTAATGACTATTTGTGTATAAAGGTCGTAAAGACATTTTACTCTCACATAATTCTACCGCCTAACGGCCAGTGATCGTTTTGTTCTGTTTCAGTTTATAAGGTGAGTAAGACAGTAAAATTCCTGGATAATGTGATATATTATCTTTAAGTTAAAAGGTTATGATGATATACTTGTGATGACTAGCGTCTATGGGCGGTGATGCCTGGATTCCAGGCTACAGGCGAGACACTTAATACAGTTCTGAACGGAGGCTTAAGAAGAGGTATCGGATTGCGGGGAGGCGAGGAGGCACTCGGAAAAATATTTTCACTAGTAAAATTGGACAGCGGACGTAATAATTAATGATTTACAAGATCATTAAATCTAAGAATTCTCTACGTTTTTCTAAATTGAAAAATTATTTGAACTTTCACTGCAATCTAAAACTAAAACTATCGGAAGTATACACTCGCTTCCCGATTATCGCCAATTCGTTTTTAGTTTCTAGTTCCCTTCGCTTTTCGCTCATCGTCGCCGGTGGGACAACTGTCTTATGCTTGTTTGCTAACTTAGCAATCTATCATTATCATCATCACTACCGCTATATATTATGAAAGAAATTCCAAGGCATGAATTTTAATGTTGTTTTCACTAATAAATATAGTGCTTCATGCGGGAGGTTTACATTTTGTTAAGTTTTTAATAAAAATGGCTAAAATATAGCAATATTTGTTTATCTGAAAAATTAAGCAGCCTGGGTGATTAACGAAAACGCTACCTAAGTCTCTTGAGTACATAGTAGATGTTGAACAAAGTCAGCTGTCTGTCGGTCTCAATGTATGCTTAAAACTTTAAAACAAAAAAAATAATTTTGATGCGGTTATTTTTTTAAATAGAGTAATTCAGGTAGAAGTTTTATAAATATAATATAAGCAAAATACAGAAAATTACTGTGTTTACTTACTTTCTACTGTGTTGTCGTAAGTAAACATATTTTTTTTGCTGGCTAAACCCGACAAGATAGATCAAAATAATATACTACAGTATTTTATAGCTTAAAAAGGTATATAACAAAGTCTGGTTGGCATATGTCTATCTCTTAGGGATAACCCATAATAACTATTTTTTATCCACATTGCACCCGTACGAAGCCGGGGTGGGCTACCAGGATTACATAAAATAAACAATGCATGGAAGGATATTATTATGTTATAAAAAAATACAAAAAATTCAGCGATGGTGTACATTCAGCTTTAAAGTATAACTTACTATAACCATTATATATTTAAAACATTT
Organism: Heortia vitessoides; assembly: GCA_020976665.1. Classification (NCBI taxonomy): domain Eukaryota; kingdom Metazoa; phylum Arthropoda; class Insecta; order Lepidoptera; family Crambidae; genus Heortia; species Heortia vitessoides. Next base: position 7,966,930 of record JACJUM010003129.1, read on the forward strand.
GGTCAGGTATAATGCGGCAATTGCAAAGCTAATTAGACGAATACAGAATTAATCATTTTAAATATGTTAGATATGGCCATAAGCATTTCATGAAGATTATTATACTCATTAGCACCATATAATCTAAATAATATTACTGACCTCTGTAAGACAGGTAATCAACCTAATATAGGGGTCAGGGACTTTATCACAACCATTTTTTAAATGACAATAAATATGTTTTTTATTATTATAATTTAGATTAAAATTTAAACGCGTGTTTGCAGCAATGACTGTATTTGCTTGATGCAAATATAGTGTATAAAATTAATAATTAAAACAAATACCAAAACGTTCGAAATTAACAAAACTACTTTAATATCCAATGCGGTTGATACATTTTAAATGTTTAAGGGTCTCGACCAAGTTCGCACATTCGTTCCAAAAATAGTCGAACATTATCCGTCCATCGGCAAAGCGGTATCAGAGCGTGAAGTGATGTCGGTAAATAAATTATAGTATAAAAAAGTTTCACAAATCAGAGCAAGAAGTAAGCTCCATCAGTCATAGCCGTCGGTGGCCCGGACATACCATTTATCAAGGGCGGATTCATCGTGAGTCGGCTCTCGAGTCTGAGCGCTTGAGTGACCGCGTCTTTCCTATTTCCCCGGAAATTAACCTTTTTCTTTTCAACTGCTAGTGTTGAAAGAAAAAATTCGTTTCCAATGGTGCTTCAATACAGCGCGGAGATTTGTCACCTGGCATTCTTTGTCAAATTTTCTGGACTTTTTCTATTATCGCAGTGTTCTGTAAGAGTTCGCAACTTTGTTGTTATCTTAAAAAGGCAATTCTTTTATTTATGATTTAGTCTTTAAAATGAAATAGCAGATAGACTTATATCCCTAATAATCTTGAAACCATTGAAAGGGAATGTAAAACAGCGAAAACTAATGATTTATCGAAGCATGATTCATGATTTTTGTTAGAGCATAAATTGGTTAAAGATATTTTTATTTCTCACATTTACTTATTCGTGGGCACACAAATCTATTCGGTGTAAAAACAAAGGATAGGCTGTAAAATACTGAAAATATAAACTCAAATATTTAATTATGTTTTAAAATATACATACGGTGTTGCTCGCCAGTTCTGTTAGCTTGAACTTCTAGATCCACGGGAAGGTTACAATCGGCAAGCTAATGTTGTTCCTGTAGGTAGGGTTGGGTAGGGTATCAATTCATTAAAACTACTATTATATCGGTAATAAAACGCAGTTTACTCAATTGGTTACTGGTAGAGATATGTAGCTAGGTAAGGTATATTGAGATGTAAACGCCTAAAAATTTACACCTTTTACACTATTTATTTGCAATTGAATATCTGCAAATTTATTTTACAAATAGCTTGTTCCTAATTATATTTATCTCAAATAGATACGCGTATTAGGAATCCAGAGCTGGTCCTTCTCACCAATGCTCAAAGATGAACATGAAACAAAAGTTTTGAGTGACAGCTGTTGTTCTAGGAGTCCGATGTTATAAACGCGAAAGCTTGGTTCCTCTTTAAACGAAGTTTTAATTATAACATGGTTTAAAGGTAAGTTAAAGATCTAAAAAATCACAATATTAGCCTGTATTCAAATACAATTAAAGTTTATTGTTCCATATGTCTTTTTTCATTGTTCGAATCATTTTTTTCATCTATGATATATATACAAGGAGAAGCTGACTGAATGACTGACTGACATATGTATGCAAAGCTTAGAAACTTGAAAATTTTCTTAGGGGTTTATAAGGTAGGGGAAAACTATGAAAGCATGAATTTCACCCCCTAAAGGGGTAAAACAGAGGAGCAAAGTTAGTATGAGACTTTTTCGTTTTTGGAGATATACAAAAGGTCTTTAGTTTGAATGAAATAAGGTTTCTTCATTGAAAGTTATGTAACACGCGTAAAATATCAAAAATCATATCTGAAAGGGGTAAAAGGTGGGGTGTAAAGTTATATAAGTTCTACATATTAATGCGGGTAAAATCGCAGAACGCAGTTAGTAATACCTCTCTTTTACATACAAAAAAAACTTATAATTTTATGCATGCACGTTTACAGATGACACTTGCTTAATTATACTATACTATAAATTTAACCCTAGTCAATACGGTCAGATGTGAGGTGGTAAATTTTGAACGGGATGTTTATTATTTCGAAAGGATTTATTGGATACTTAATAAATATAATTGTTATTTTTGTTTCAGCTATGCATGGTTAATCACAGACGTAATTGAAATTAATTTATAAATTACAAGCAACGCCCCGCGGTTTCTTCCGGGTTAAGTTGTAAACATATATATATAAGTATATATATGAGCATATACATATACATCAAATTTTTTGTATTATGTTGTGAAACTTTTTTAAGTATTTAATTTTTACATTATTTGTTCGGCGTTTGTATTATTTTACGTTATGATAGGCGTTTTGTAAGAGTGCAATAAATATAAGAAAATATTAAATACCAGCAACACCCCTTGGTTTTATCGGCGTAGTTCACATTCTTATAACATCAGATATTTGCCAGTGAAAGTTAAAATTTGTGTAGCCATTTTAGAGATCAGCTCGATCAAGCAGACAGACAGATAGACATTTTTTTATGTCAGGTTCGTTTATAATATAGGGTATGAATTTAGCGAAAATCACAAATGGTCTTTAAAATTTTATTCATTTGTGTCGATGTATCACTTATCATGTAAATTAGCAGATGTACAGTTTTCTAACGATAACACTTATAAATTTGTTATAGTAGTGTACAAGTATTGCCATCGACACTTGTTAATGAAACATGTCGGCAGGGAGGGCTTTCCTTCACGCCATAGATCTTCCAGTCTTCAAAGGTTAGTATTCTCACACGTTATAGAAACATCACATTAAATAGCTGCCAAAAATATCACGTCTAGTAAGTGTGTTAAATCTATTCTAGGTTATCTAGTTAGAAAGGTCTTTTCCTGTGAGTTAGTTCAGCTGTTCTTTATTTTAGTTCAACTGTTATGTACTTATATAACGATATCTTCAGAATGTTAATGTTGTTGCTGCCTCGCTATCGCAGTACATTTGGAATGTTCGCGGAAGCGCAAATAGAATGGATTCCAAGTGACCAGTCTCGAGAAAATAGCACCTGCAACGGCATCTCATAGATGGTTGTGTCACATACCGACTGCTTAATATTTAATAGATGGTTTAGTATTCTGATTGGTTCGCATAATAGATATATAAATTGAAATAGTACTTTTATTTATATGGTTCATGATTGTTTAGTATCTTAACCTAATATTTCATTATAATTTATCTACATAATTATATTTAATAGACCAGGTGGAAAAACAAACATACAGTCAACGTAGTATTAAGCGTCACTGCAGCTTATAGACTAACTATAGATGCCCGTAATATAATATTATGTCACATTACCTGGTAATTTCACTACCTCTCTCACCCATCAAGCCGGGACACAGCAACGCGAACACTGCTATTTGGCGGTAGAAATAGGTGGGAGTTAGATTGCCGCGGGTACCGGCAGTATAGCACGCCTTTGTACGGCGGAGTTACTAGACAGATGGTATATCCACTCAAAACAGAGTAACCAAATGCACCTGGGCGGGAATGGGCACCAGCATTCCAGAAGTGGATGTCCTACGGCTGATATGATGATGATGATGATGATGAGGTACTAATGCAGAAGACCTTCATATAAATGAAATAATTTAAATGAAAAAAAAGGGATTGATTGAGGAGATTGGGGAAAATCCATCCATTTTGATAAAATTGGCATAAGATTGATCTCCAGGAATGGACAAAGGGTACTTTTAGTCTTAAAGCTAGGAGTATCGAATGTAAAACAAAGGCTATAACAACGAAGTCACGCAAAGCTTGTATCGAGGTAAAGCTTGATCCCTTCCATCCAGACGGTAAGCCTAGTTTGATGCAATTTTGCACTAATATATAACTTTATATTTTATATGATGATTCATAATGACGATGATGGTATAATTTATCATTACCGTCAGCTAATGATTTTTTACGTGTACTGCTGGAATTGGCTTACCAAAAAGGGGTAATTTTGCACGATATTACATTTGAGCTATACTATATCTGGTGAATATACTATCGTATCGACTGCCCGTATAAAATAGATTAAGACAAAAGAATCAAGTCCTTGACTGCTACACCATTATTCGTTTCTTGGTTGTTCATGGTTTCTAGAGCACAAATTATCATTATCTTCATATCAGTTTAAGTACGTTAGTGGCCTCTTCCAATACCTGGTGTAGGGGGAAGTAGAGAACATTGGAAATCCTTAAAGACTCAGTCTATACAATTCATGTTTTACTGTGTCTGTATTGAATTAGTAATTTCCACAATTATTAACCACGTCGATATTCGACATTAATTGCCATCGTCAGGGTCAATTAGACGAAATAAATGTTCCACATTCAATTTGATGCTGTAAGTTAATTTTCGGAGATATGCCAAATACAGACAGCAAATATAGCAAGCAATACAGACAATACCGCAGTTCAAACAATGGTAATACACTCAACATCGGGGCCAGTACAGTCACGTACAGAAATAAACGTTTTGTTAGTTTTATCGTTGTTACCAAACGAAGCAGTTGGTGGGAATTATTTAACATGCAGTAGGGTTGGCAACGGTTTATACTAATCAATGATGTATTAAAAAATCTACGCAACATGTGAATTCGTACTTATGTAAAGCATTTTGGGTTACTCTGTGATTTGTGGATCAAAAAATATAATGACAAATTCACACCACATCCCATATATTACCCTGACTTCGAGGTAACTCTATTAAAGCTCTGTGTTATGACCTCCAGATAACAGAGGCATCATGAGTATGATAATTAAATATATATTTAACAACTAGACACAAAACAAGCACATATATTATATAAAGTTTTGTCATAATGTATATGCACATAAGATAGGCTTACTATCCATCTGAGCTAGAGTCTAGCTGAGGGTCCGTCGTCAATTATTTGCAAAATAAATGTGAGGATATACCTTATGTAGAAGTGTTAGTGGTTTTTATTGTTTTCTGATAGACTCGAGTTTCATCCAATATACAAAAAAACAATTTTGACTGTACAAGTAGTATTTATATTCGCAAGTAGCTTTTACCCAGTAATTTTACCGCAATCCGCTAAATTGTTCTAGCGTGTAAAAGTTACCAACGTAGGTTGATTACATTATGTATATATATCCTCAGAATCTTATTTACATTTATAATATTAAAACGATTTAAGTTATAAAAGTATACGAGCTCACGACTCTGGATGCAAGTGGCATATAACAGGTCCTATTGTAAATTTATAAGAGAAGCCACAGTCGACATCGTATGGTTGATGTGAGAAAGAAGGATAATAATTAGTTTTCTTACAAAATGAAAATATCTTATTATTTATAAAAGTAATACGGTAGAAAATCAAAGTACCCTAACATTTTATTAACTTATTCCTTATTTTTCCATTTTACGAGCAATCGTTCTTGTTAAATTAGACTTATATACCTATTTCAATAAATCCAAACTCTTTAAGATTTCTATTCAATATTTAGGGCAAAGTTCGATAATTTTATAGACGGCGCCTATAAAATAAACTATAATTTTGTTCTAATAAGATAAATATGATTTTGAGGGTGAGTATAATTCTGTATTTTTTTAGGCATGTCATTAAGCTAATAGTGTCATATTTTGCAAGAGCATTACAACATTATCGGTAAGGTACAAAGGTGCGGTACAGAGGTGATTAAGGAACTAACAGATGCCGGTATATCCGTCCGAAACTGTGTAGCTCATATGAATAGGGCGATGATAGGCAGCAGCATCCCCGTCGTGAAGGCTTCGCCCTGCAAATGCCATCACGCTTCTCCAGCGCAG
>JACJUM010003129.1:7973254-8009626 GCA_020976665.1 Heortia vitessoides
TTAGAATATTATGCCACTCACAGATTATACTTCTTTGTCATATAGTAAACCAATAGTTTACAAAAACAAAATATCAAGACTATAAACTAAGATATAAACTTTACTATTTCTGAAATTGGATCAAATTCCGCAGAATTTTTCCATAATTTGGGTCAAACCCCACACATTTGAATCAAATTCTGTAGTTTCGAATTTAATACTCGACAAAACAACGTGACACGAAATTTTATATATTAAATATCCGATATGAATTTGTATCCATTGTCACTTAACACCATTAGCAACTTGACGCAGTCTGTGGTAATCAATATATCCTATTATTTTCTAGAAACATATGTCATAGACATGTCAAATTTGTTTTCGGTTCAATCTATTCCTTTAAGACAATAGTACTATAGAGTTATAGATCGCTTACTCAACGTCACATCGGAAAGCCTTCATACATCAAATGCAACGACAGTAAATAGTGACATATACCTAATCAATAACTGCACATACCTTCCATGACGTAACATTAATCCAACACGTTATCTATCAGGCTGATAATTACGTCATTTGTTACAACACGTCGCCTGCACCGCGCGCATTGGGCCGTGAAAGAGATAAAACTCGATGGCTTTGGGAACTCGCTGCCAGATGTTCTGGGCAGATGTTTTTCTTATCATCGAAGCGTGACGTTTGGTAGAGGGTAAATATAGAAGTAAAATGGCTGTCAACCTCAGCTCCATAAATCTTTATAGCCTATGTATTCATTTGATTTATGAGCTATCTCTTTGTATATTGTATACATTTTGGAGATTTTGCGTGAATGAGTTAAGATATCTATCTGTATATCACATTTATAATATTGCAGAGTGATTGTACCTACATGTACTTAATAGTATAGTGATATAGTGTTTGCAAAGTATCAGTACTATAGCAATTTAGATGTAGCCAGTGAGTAAGGAACAATGTTCAAGTTAAACTATTTTTGATCTTTGTCAGTACTAGAGCGTTATGTATTAGTTGTAGTATAGTTCTAGCTATTTAATATATTTCTGATTATTGAACATATTATATATTTTTTATACAGTAATATACATTATAATGCTGAATACAATTAAGTCTATAAAGTTACATGTATTTAATTTTATTGCTTCATGTATTCCCTATTGTGTTATTTTTTGTGAGAGTTACATATATTTTAAAAATTATACTATCAAATTAATTCGTTATTAGTTCATTATAAGTTCACTGAAACCGAAAGAATACTTTTATATTCGTACCTTGTGAGGATAGAAGATCGACATGGTGAACATTCTACGCTGCGTTCGCAGGAGTGTATACTACATTCCGAAACCATAAAGCCCTTGCTATAATCCATTGGGTTATGTCAGAAAATTTTATTCTTTCTTCCCATTCCTGATTCTATCGGAGTACCTATATAATCTCTTGAAATCAAGCGTTGAAAATGTCCGCTATTAATACCCCGAAATATTTAAAAGCTGCACGAAAGAAGCACCAAAAATATGCACACTCCAAATCAGCTTTTTATTTTTTGCTATGTCCGTTAGTTATTAGCAGAGTAGAATAGTACCTCCTCTAGTACCAGGTATCGTAATTTGATTGCGATTGACCGCATGCTTGTCCAGCACGGTAATAATGAAAAAATTTCCTCCTTTCTTGGGAAAGCCTACGTCCAGCTACCAATGACTGGTATGATGATGTTATCTGAAACCGTGATAAACGAACGAATGTTATGGTAGTATTAAGTTACAGTAACTTTATTGTACATCTTAAATTTAAATAATAACAAGCAATTTCTTTCAGGCGACCTTGAAAATGGGAGTAAAATAAATTAGGTACTTTCAAGTGTCTGGCACATGTAATGTGCTTAAGTAAGCGGAACACATATTTTACACTTATTATACTTAACTGTACTTTATTTATCACTGTGTTTGTCCGGGATTTATTTTTATAATACTAAACCGATTTTAATAATTATTGCCTTACTGTGTATAGTTTCTTCGAACTTGAGAGATAGGAAAGTTTATGTCTCATTTTATGCTTTCATATTTTTTTTAAATATATACGTATATGTATTATTAAGAAACCGGGAATTGTATATTGTATTAGCTAGTAATATAAAAATATAACTGTATTATTAATATAACTATATTATAAATATAACTATATCGTACAATAACACTGTACTAGCTGATCCTACATTCGGAATAATTGTAGCAATAGATAAAATATTCCTTAACCATTTTACTTATCGGCAAATCGTTAGATTTACTGCAAAATGAACTAGAATTCAGGCTTTCAGAAATTTAATAGAATTAAAATAGCTTTGTTGGATTTAAATAAACAAATTAGAATGTATAAATGCCCAATACGTTTTAATAAAATTACAGTTTTTAGGTAGTTGCTCATAGTTAGCTTCTGACCTCTAGCACCCACACGATGAACAGAATATCTGACTTTCGCGTTGGATGCAGGCGCCATACAAGCAACATAGAAAACCCCTTGAAGTCTGCGTCCAGCAGTCGGATGTCATACAGCAGGTACGATGATGATTTAGAAAACTCTCATTATTCAATAACAAAAAGTAACAATACGTCGGCATACGCCGTAAATAGGAGGTATTTTATTGCTTCTCAGTTCTTAAAAAAAATACAATTATAGAAATCTCTGTTAGTAATGTCATTTCGCTTTTTAACTGATATTATAAGCTGTCAAAATTAATTAGTTGATAGCGCTACGCACGGATAAATACACAAAACTAATAAGGTCAGAGTGTCAATTGTGACCATTGTCAAGAGTGATTTTTAGTACGTTTGCCGGAACGTTACCGAAACATCGAATAGGTAATGTAAAAGTCAATAAAAACGTTTAAAAACTCAGTTTTATTTTAAATAGTAAACGTGTGATTTTTAGAATATATCAAATTTAAGGCTTTATACCGTTGTAAAAAATCAGATTAAATCAAACTAGCTATTTATTAACGCAAATTGTAGTATTATTTTCGAGGTTATTTCAATTGAGTTATTCAATAGAATCTTAAATATTTTTGTAACATTAACACATTGACCATTCAAAAGGCAGACATAATTAAACGAACGACATAAATTAAATTTCAGTCAGTATTATTCTGCTGAGTCACCTTCGTTGTTGCTAATGATAATGTCAACGTCCATTTACACAATAACTAACGTATTCAAAATTGAGGTACAACACGGCCAAGATACTGTAAAATAAATTAACACTACTATGCTAGTAGTTATTTTAAATAATGTTGCTAACTTATTCTTTTATAAACAGGGTCAAAAATTTGGATAAACAAACTGTCCCTATTGAACGTCAATAAATAGGACTAATTTTATAACTCTGAAATTTGTTCCAAATAATTCAAATTAACTAATAAGACGCCTGAGGTATCCATCTCTAACAACTTCATATTAAAAATCAGAAATATAGCAACGTAGTATAAATTAATTCTTGCAACTTTGAGCATAATAGCGTCCTACAAAATTAAATTAGCATGAGAATAAAATTTTGTATGACTATTATACTGGCTCATATATTTCATAAATATAGTTTATTTATTTTAATAGTGATAGTATTGGTATGACTAACATAGCACTAGTTATCGCCGCATAAAATTTTTAAATATTTTAATAATAATCTCATAATAATCTTTAGCTTGGTAAATCTTTTCGCAGAGTGGAGTTAAGCCATAGTGGTTCATTTTTTATATAAAATTTAGGAACCGTAAAGATAAATCGTGCTTCTTTCTCAATTGAAAAAAGTTAGTTTTTAACGCAGTGGTTGGTTATCGTGTATACTTCCATGATACGCCATTAGAAAAATTAAACATCTTCATCATCATGACTGATAATCCCTGTGAGTTCTGGTACGACACCTAGTAGGTGGTACTATTCCACTCTGCTGGTAACTCACTGCAACAAATTTAATCATTTATGAGAAGATGTTACACAATTGGTCGAATTGTTTACCATGGAATTGTGGAATGGAGATTGCAACTGCGAGTGCGTTAATGAACCCAACATACGAGTAAATTATACTACACTACTTGCTAATTAATCCTTTTATGTGAAGAAAACCACCACTCGAGCTATCGCTTAACGTTAATTTCATTAGTAATTCCGCTAGTAGTGAGTCTTATCAACGTATTGCCTTAATTTACATGTTAGGCTGTGACTTAATATGAATCAGCAGCGCTAAATCTAACTTGTCTAATAATACTTTAAAGAGGATTTAAATTATTATGCATAGAAATTGCTGAATTATTTTAAAGATAACATTAACTTGAAAATATCAACTCTTCTTACGTTTTTGGTGGAACTCGAACCTACATCTTTCTCATACTGGAGGCCTATCTTAACGTTGTGCTACATAGACCTTAGCGGACATGTTGAAATTTTCCTAGTATTCTTTATGTGTGTTTTCAAACTTGTATGAGTTTGACATATGAGTGTTTGTAGGTAAACCTACAACATTGAAGAAATGGCGCTGATATCTTCGGTCTCGGTAGCACAACCGTAGTGCAGTCTCCCGGTATGGGAAAGAATAAATATTATAGATAAATATATATACTTTTTTAAATATTGTCTAATATACACTATACTTAATGATCCTTGAGTCCCTTAAAACATTTACAAGCGAAAAAAACATGTATAACAATAGACATGTTTGTTTTATTTCTCGATCTCATTTGATTGATTAAAAGGCACAGTAATACTGAAAAAAGGTTACCTAAACAGGTTATGAAGATAAAGCTTTCTAATAATATACAACTGTCAGAAGATTTTCTTTTGCAATACAGTGAAATAAATAAAAGTGAAACACTTTGAAAATTGACAGCTCTAAACTTGGGAGAATAATTGAGATATAACTTGAAATAAAGGCTTTTGAGGTTGAATCTATTCTTTTTTTTGGCAAATGTTTCTTTATATTTGGATCAATGTTATGTATTTGCTTAATGTTTTTTAGTTCGTAATTCGATGAAATGAAATTGCTGGATAATTTTGGTTTGCTTCGTTTATCTTATACTTAGATATTCGAGAAATGTAACAACGAAAAATTGGTCGATGGGGATTCCCATGTGGCAGGTTCTCTTAAAAGGATTTACTGACAAAAATGAGATATGACATTTGCGAGCGTTGCGAAAAACAAAGAAAGCGCCTCTGTCAATTTCGGTGAAATCAAGTTATGACGTCACCAATTGCCAGGGGGCGTGATCAGGGTGGCATGGCCACACCCTTAAAGTAATTTAATAAACGTCAAAGGCAATCATCTCAGACTGACGTAGATTTTCCCATACTATGTTAACTATAATTTGATATATTATATATTTGATCATACCGTTATTTCTTATTTTTTCTAAGTTATTCTATAAATATTTGTAACTAGCTAAACAAACAGATGTTTTTTTATATTGACTATAAATATTGTATATAGAATTGAAACAAGTATAATAAATCATCATATAGGTCATATAAAGTCCATTCTCGGGTATAAGCCTCTCCGAGGTAAGGGGATTATTGCTTATAATTACCGCGCTGGGTAGGCGTGTTGGTAATCGCAAAGGACAACTTCGCGACGAAGATGCTGCTGTCCATCCTCACTCTGTAAAATTTAAGCTGCGCTGTTTCGGATGGATATAGCGCTATCTGTGGGTTACGGTACCTTAGCCGCCCCTTACGACACCCGATACAAAGGGAGTTACTATTCTACTCCACCGGTACCCCACGGCAAAATATAATATAATAAATAATAATGTATCCCTACTTTAATATTATAAATGCGAAAGTAACTCTGTCTGTGTGTCTGTCTGTTACGCTTTCCCGCTTAAACCTCTTAACCAATTTTGATGTAATTTGGCATAGACAATCTTTAGACCTTGAGAAAGGACATAGGCTATTTTTTAATTCGAAGTAAGGGTTGTAAGAGGTCGAAAGTGGGGATGAGAAGTTGTATGGAAGTATCGCTATTTTTGGAGCTAGAAACTTGAAACTTATTTTTAAGGCCATTGATTCGATATAAATAAACATGACATTCAAAGATTATATAAGTTAAGGTAAAGAGGTATGGTACCCAAAAAAACTATTTCACGCGGACGAAGTCGCGGGCCCAGCTAGTAAAAAGTGAATTAATTGTATAAAACCAACCAATAAATCTGGTTCAAACAATATTAGCAGCTCGCTTTCCTTCAATCGCGTCAACTGTCAGACGTCTGACAGTTATGTGAAACACCATTAGGTTACATTAGAAAATTTTCTTAAATTTTTGTATTACCCGCGCATGCTTCATATTTCCAATTCATATAAACCGTCTTTTGGCAACAATTCTTGCTTAATTTGGCAAATAAATATATACATTCTGATATAGCTCGAAAACCACTCTGGAAAATTGTAGGCTTGTAGATAAGGGCGCGCAAACGAAGTCAATAGCTATTATAATTGAATGGTGTGTTAGTGACTCCGATACCTGACGCCTGCGCGAAATCCTTAAACTTGATTTGATATTTCCTGCATAGTTGCATTCGTGCACCGTTTAGAAATAGCTGATATTGATTTTGCAGTATGTAAATCTCTGGTTTTATTAATTCTGACTGGTTATATTAATTTGGAAATAAATAATGCAGTTTCGTTGAACACATTATCATAATCTGAATATTTATCGATGGCGATATTCATCACAGGTGCCGCAAAATGCCCAAAGCTGGTCATAGGCCTCCCAAAGTAAAAAAAAATTACTCATAATTGCCGCGCTGGGCAAGTGTGGTGGCAATCACACAGCGTAGCTTCGCAACGGGAACGCTGCTGCTCATCCCCGCCCCGTTGTATTTTAGCTACGCTGCTTCGGATAGATATACGGCATCAATCGGTTTCAGAACCTCAGTCATCTCTTATAACATCTGGTATAGGGGGAGGTATCATTCAACTGTGCCTGTACCACATGCTTGACGTTGATATAAAAGCATCCTTATTCGGAAGTATGTTTTTCTTTATTCTGAGTAAGTTACGTTGTTTCCCTTGGTAATATGAGTGTGTTCCTGCGTGCATAGAATATTGAAAACAAGTAACTTCTAGCCAGTAACTAATGTAAAAACTAAAATAGCATTTGTTATGTTGAGTCCACCGTTAGTATCCTACGTGTTGAGAAATAGGAAATATTATTCAAGACCGAATTGCATGGATTCTGCGCTCGCAGGCTTAAAGTTACAATCGATACAAAATGTTACCTTGTATATCTAGAAATTTACTGAAATTATTATTATTTAAGTTTTGTGAGTTCTATCAGTTCTTAATAAAAGCCGAAGGAGTCACTAAACCCCAACAGGATGCATTGTGGGGGTTAATGATCCATAGCTACTATGATTGGCAGAAATTATCATCGTGACAACAGGGATGCGGCTGTATATCTGACTCTACCTCTCTATATATACCTCTGCCCACTTTTATAATTTTCACCTATTGCTGGAAAACTGTCAGTGATCAGCCCGGTAGACCACCTTAAGAGGTAAACTCACCTTATTATCTGAGGATTTGTATTCTTTTATAATTATCTAGCAGTGCACTGCGGTTTTAACCGCGTACATTTTTTTGAAATTTCTTGCTAAGTTAGGGGATGATTTTTGAAATATTATTTTACACGTGTTCAATGATATTTTTAACATAGAACCTTCATACTGAAATCCATTTGAATTACTTCAAAAATAGCTAAGTCTTTGCACCCTCTTTGAAATTTGAATTTCAAAAATTCTTTCTTAATATAACAAAAGACCGTGTGCATAATGTTAAATTCCGGATCCTTATAGTATAGACCCTGCGTTGATATGTATATCAGTCAGACAATCGGTCAGCTTCTTTTTTATACATATTAATTCACTCAACTATTTAATATTATAAAGAAAATATTCAAAACCATTTACTAAAAACGAGAACGGCTGCCAAAGCATGAGAGGTTTCTTTTTTAATTTTACAGAGTTGGCAAACATGCAAACGGTTTGCGTGATTCTAAGCTTTGTTGTAGCCTTTTTTCACTCGTGTCGCTTGGCAAAGATATCAACAGCGCATTGATAACCTTGTGGCTTGAAGAGTTTATACCGCATTATACAGAAACTCCTTTGTTTCACTCACCTTTTAAACTGGAGCACAACGACACAAATATTGCTGTTTGGCGGTAAAAATAAGTTACAGTGAGGTACGATTACCGAATACCGTGGGAAAAAGTATATCTCTTGAAAGTAGATGTTACAACTTCCATTCAAGTTTCAGTGTTAAGATGTTCTGACTTGTGGACAGCACATACAAACATAACTGAACAGAGTCATTAACAACATCAAAATGTGGCAATCGGGTACCCTAGTTTCCTGACGTGAATACTGCGGCCTATCCCCGCGAAGTTGTATTTGAGCTACTCTGTTTCGTGTGATTATACCGCCATCTGTCGGCTTCGATCCCAAAATAGCTTTACGATACCTGGTACAGGAGAAAGTATTATTCTGCTCTGGACATAGTTGAACAGAGGAACATAATTACGATAAAAGAAAAGAATACTGAATAGAATGTATTCTATCTATCATTACTTTGTACACGACTACCGTCTGTGAGACAGCTGTTGCCTCGAACCTTCTGGCACTTAACTCTAGTTACTAACTATATTATATATAATTAATTGTAGAAGGCATAGTATAACGGTGAAACCTTTGTGCTACCCATAAGGGTGCGGCCGCAGCGTTTCTTAATTGGGTCGAGTAATGGAATCAATTTTGATTTCGCTTTGATGTGACGTCGCTTAAAGAATTTTATATATAAAGCCAAAGGTCTCTTAGCACTTTCCTAGTTAATGTAAATGTTCACATTTGTGCTATTATATCCAGAAAGAATATTTACGTGAAAATATAGGTTGAACATTACTTGAAGTCATATCTTTGTAAACAATTTCTTATTTTTCTATTATAAAAAAGTGTATTGTTGATAAATTTTTTACAATACATTTGAAAAAAGATTACCCTTGCAATACATTTAATAAATATTTAACTAAAATAAATATCAATCGAGTGCCGTGACGTACCGGCAGAGTAGAATAGTACCTCCCACTGCACCAGGTGTCACAAGAGGTGACTAACGTACCAGAATCGACAGATGGCGGTATATCTATCCGAAACAGTGCAGCTCAAATGCATAGGGCGGGGATGGGCAGCACCATCCCTGTCGCGAAAGCTGCGCTTTGCGATTACCAACACGCTTGCCCAGCGCGGCAATTATGAACAAAATCCCTCCTTTCTTGGAGAGGTCTATATCCAGCCGTAGACTTCTAATGGCTGGTATGATGATAAAATTACAATTAATTGAATTTGAAAGTCTTATGGTAATAGTCTGCAACATATAACGTTATGCTCTGTGCACATATTTAAACTACAACTTAAATGATTCGTTTATCTTATAATTGCCTCGTGTGTTGTGCTGTTCATGTAATAAAAATAAAAAATATATATATTTTGCTCAAAAACATGGTATAAATAACGACTAAAATCACAACTAAAGAAGCTCATGTTTCTCTAATAAAATAGCATGCAAGTCATTAACAATCTCACATTACATACTCAACATTTCAGTAATAATTTTATTTTAGTTGGTAAATTTAACCACATTTACTCAAGAAATTCCTATACACTAGAAAAACTTCCTTAATCTTTTTTTTAAATAAGAAGCCATTAAGCTGTTATATTTACTTTTTATTTAAGTTTTTTTTTATTACACAATCTTACAGTCCACTTTATAATAAGAGCAATGTATGATTGTCTCAACATTTTTTGCTCTCTCACTCACCTTTCAAATCGAAAAGCAAAATATATTTGGCGGTAGAAATAGGTGGGAGCGAGGTACCAAAGCAAACCATCTTTGTATGAACAATAATCATTACATATTAGTTAATTAAGTCAGAACCACCATGGAGCCATTGTCTTTTGTCTAGCGATGGAATCATATAGGCACATACGATCTTTTGAACGCATACATTGGCAACATATTTCAGCCTGCATGATTTTGAAATTAGCAAACGAAAGTACCCATGCTGAAGAATTGTGTTTACTCACTCAAATAAAATGATATAATAAAGGTAGATTACACCATTATAGATCGTAAAGAAAAAGAAACATTTGCAGCCAAAAAGCAAGCTGAAGACGACATTAATTAAAAAAAGAAGCCTCCATTTGACATGATTGCCTTTGAAGGTTTCAGTGAAAAGTCGTGGTGTCTATGCCTACACAGAATAAATTATTCGTGTAACTTTCTTTTTACAATGATAGCCAGTATTCTAATGTCTTTTATGTCGACTAGGCGTAAGGTATGGTGCGACTTTAGTGTTAAACTTAAAATTGTATAAATGTGAAAAGAACGGAACTTGTACATAAACAAAAATGGCAAAGTTTCGTGTACGTACATATTTTGTCGTACCGGCAGAGTAGAATAATGCCATCCCCTGTATCAGTTGTCAGACTGTGAAATATCTGTTAAGTTACATGTGTATAATCAGAACAATTCATTTATCAGCATATATTTATCAAGCAACAGCAGACAGAAGCATTCCCATAGGGAAGCTTTTTAATTGACTGCATGCCAGCTCATTGTGGCAGCATCACGCTTGATGCAATCTTTTTTATGCGACCTGGAAGCTATAAGAATTCAGTTAGTTACAAGATCCTATAAACAGTCCATTGTGATTATGACATAAATACAAAAAGATCTATAAATAATGCAAACAAACTGTGTTCTGCCGACTACTAGAAAATTAGATTAGATTAATATGAAACAGAGAAATTAATTACACAACAGATATAAATAAAAGACTTATACAAAAAATAAATAAAAAGAAATGAACTTCGTGCAAATAAAAGACTTTTACAAAAAATAAATAAAAAGAAATGAACACACTTGCCCTATAATACAGCAAAAACAATCTTATATACATCAGATACTTTTATATGTAAATATGATATGAGGATAATAATAAAATGTTAATTTTTAATCACACGTCATAATACTGTTACTATACGTTGTCACCAAATAGGTGGAGACCTGGTTGCAAAAAACACATGCTTTAAGCCTGGTTCAGGCATCAACCTTCCACAATACATTATAAGAAACTTTGTAACAATAATTTATGTCATAGTTTTAAGTCTGTTTATTGTGGAACAAATATATTTATTCTTATTATTTTAAAAGAAGCTGACTGACAGACTGACTCAAGTCAAGGCCTGAAATATAAGGTCAGAAAAATCAGAATTATTCATTGGGCTATTTAAAATCACGCGAGGACCAATAACAGTGCAACATAACTGATACTAGGTTTATACTAAAATCTAACGCGGACAAAACCGCAGATAGATGTTAGTTAAATTTGAAAAGTTTATAAAGCTTGTTGTAATACAAAAAAATCTGGAGTTATTATTTATTAAACAATTTTTATAAAATAACAATCCAAATATTTGTCCAAATATAACGAGAGATTCGATACCTATGTTGAGTATGGATCATTAATATTAGAACTAATATTATGAATAATATTGATGAATTGCAAACTATCAACATGTTTGTACAAATATGTTAATATAATATTTGTACAAATATATAAAATATATTATTAGTTCATGAAATAACTAATGTTCGCGATTTTCTACTTTGTGAATAAATAATGTATCTACATATTAGCTTAGTCATCACAAATTTCAGGGAATTATATTTTAGCCAATTGATTAATGTTTGTAATAATCAATGATTAGTTTTGTTATCATTAACAAACGGTTAAATTGTCTATATATTTCTTAAATATTAAAACTCATCATACTTATTAAAACAAATATTACGTGTTGCGCTTTCTCTCAGATACAGAAAATATAACACTAATATACCAAAAAAATAGGTGTTAAAAAGCATATATTAAATAAATAGATATAAGTTAATCATACTTTTGTCAGGTATTGTACATTTTTCCTGTTTTAACTACAAAAAAAGGCATTTTCACCTTGATTTCACTGGTTTGGAACTGACTGGTAAAGGCTGTCGCAATATTTAACGTACCTTTTCATTAATATTTTCTATCATATACTCTTAGTTTACATTTCTAATATTACCAATTTTTTACATGTATAAAACGCATTTTATTCAAGTTTTTAATTTTTTTATGAAAGGATGTTAAACAACATTATGCATCGAGTTTGAGAACGGTTGCCACAAGGTAAAGCAAACTTACAAAAAATGTAAAAAGTGGTATTATTACCTTTTTGGTGAATACTAAATAATATCGTGATAAAAACTTAGCTATGATTTTTCAAAGAGGCTTAAACCCAAAAGGGTGTTAAACCTCCACAACACTTCGTAGCTATATTGGGTGAGCTACTAATGAGTTATTATGGATTACGCATTGCGCGTGTAAAAATATGCAAAACTAGAAATTTGTGGTGTTTGGTGTTAACATATTTCTCGCGGTATATTGTTACTCTTATTTATTATTTTTACTTGAGGTCTCCTTAATTTTTTTTGAGCCGATTATATTATTTAGAAAATGGTTATTTATTCTAGTTTCATAATAGACATACAATTAAAAACATATTTTTAATTAATATACATATATAGACAGATTAAATTAAAATAGTACATTAATCCTCTCTTCATCATCCATTATTCGACGAGCCAGATGGCGCAGATAGTAGTGATCCTCACAAAGAAAAATATTTATATATATATGTATTTAATCAAATATATGTATTTATGTAGTATATTTGTGCTTTAAGCGATTTACAACGGAGTCGAGTCAATGTATGGGATGTTGTGGGAATTTATTTATTGTTATTATCGTATATTTATATTTGAATTTGAATGATTTAAAATTTGAATTATTGTATTAAACTTATTTCAGATGAGGATTTGGACTTCCGTAACACAGTTCCTAACACTGACAATTCATCGAGCAAACACAAGCGAAATAACAATATACAAATGAACTACTCTGTGGTGAACTGGGCATTCAAAAATTTTTTTTTGTACGTCATTGTTTTTTCTATTTTGTGGTGTAATATGTTCCAATATTTTTTTTGTGCTAGTTGCCCTATATATAATAAATATTTAAAACTACATTAATTTTATGTCATTCCAGACACAAAAGTGTTCATTACCACACGTTAACATCACATTAAAATGTAAAAAGGAATATTTAATAATGAATTGGCATCATATTCAAACCGCTGCATCTAAAACCTCACCCCTTTCCAGTGAAGCTCGGAAAAACGAGGTAAAAAATCTTTTAGCACCTCGGAGGTCCCGGACTTTGATCTTTTATCTACATCTCCTCAGTTTAAAAGCAAACTGAGTTAGAAGCTCGTGCCAGTAAACTATCACGGCTTATCTGCTGGAAGCGAGCTCTATTACGAGTTTTTACGAAAAGTTTAAAAAAATATATTTTATGCATATAAATAAATAATAATACCATGTATTTTAAGCCGTTAACCGTGGGGCAGTGGCAAAGGAGTATTGTTTCTACCCCTGTACCAGGAGTCGTAAGAGTCGACTGCGGGCTCGACAGATGACAGTACATCAATGCGAAATGGTCTAGCCTAAATGCAATAGTCGGAGGTGAGCAGCAAATACGTTCTGCGATTGCCTCCACGATTACAGAGCATGGTAATTGTAAGCTAGTATTACCCTTTTTCTTGAGAAGGCCCGTTAGAAAGTTTGTTTGTTTATTACTTACTAACGCTTAACCAATATTTTTTAAATTTTACACACATGTAGTTGGGAGTACGGAAAATGTCATAGGCTACATTTAAATCCGGAAAAACGTACTATTCCCTTAGGGTATACAATAAACGACTCAGCAAATTTTTATACGTGTTTGAAAATTTAGGACTATAAAAATCAATACGTGGCACTTTGCAATTTAAAGTAAAAAACTTAGTAAAAAAATATACATTTCGCGCGCGCAAGATTTTTGCATTGCGTAATTGCATTTGATATTCTTTTGCTTCTATATTTTAATACTTACCACTAGGTTAAAGATTTTAAACCAGGTGTAGGTGGTATATGTGGAGTGTTACAATAATGGACAAAAAACTAAGCACTTATCATCCAGTATCTTTGTAATGATTTTTTTTTTATTTTAAATGTGATGTTTGTGATGTGATTTTTTTTATTAGTAATAAAAAACAGATTCAACTTTTATATAATATTAATACATTTTTCAAACTCACACTAAGTAATTAGATTGTTATAAATAATGTGACTGTTTTGGTACTCTTCACGCTCTAGCTACTCAATTATTATTCATAAAATTTTATAAGGAAACCTTGTAGGGATGGAAGGTATATCTTTCGTCCTTAAAAGAGTACTATTTCCATTGAAAATACACGTGGGGTAACCCTCGGGTAAAGCTTGTGATTATGTAAAAACATAAATTCAAAATTAGTTCGTGCCCACATCGCCCACGTTAAAGTGTAATGTCAGTTATGCCTATTTAAATCAAATTTTGTACCCAAATACTAGTTTTTTGCATAAAATTATAATATTTGTGCTAAAACTAAACCTAAATCTTTTTAATGTTAGATCAATGTTCACTAATTTATTTTTACAATACAAACAGACACGTTAAATCTAATTATTTATATAGAAAAGTATTTAATTTTCTACATAAATGATTAGATTTAAATCTAATATTCAATTTTAATAGTTACAGTTACTTTCAGGGAATTATTTTTATAAAAAAATCACTAAGAACACAATCTGTAAAATGTTAGAATTAGTAGTTTAAATTAGCGTTTATCTGAAGGGAAGTTGGTATCTTTTGAAGATGATTAATGAAATAATAACAACACATCTTTAGTAAAACCTAGGTTTTACGAGTCAGATCTACTTTCGTTGAAGGACCAGAACGCATAGCATTACAAATTTGGCATTGATATTGATGATATTTGTTTGGATAAATAAAAAAAGAAAGATGTTACGAGTATTAGTAAAATAAACCTATATTCTCTTTTCATTTTCTAATATTGTTTTATAAAAAATCAACACAAGATCAAGTTTTAGCCTACCGAGCGCCGTCGCTAGAAATGTCAATTTTCAGGAACAGAGGTCCTTGGACTGTTCTAACATGTGTTTAAGTAGTAATAAATTATTGTCCTACTTGTACTAAAGTCAAAAGTTTTAATTTAGCGTTTTATGGACTCTTAATCGTGGTCATATACTTAGAAGTTATCTAATAAAAAAATAATCTCATGGATTCTCATAATTCAGAAACTCCGACATTAAAAGTTGTCCCAAGAATGAAATATATCCTGGAGGGATCTTTTAGCAAGAGCATTATTGAAATAAATTACTAATAAGTTTGCTTTTAGTTTTATTATTAAAAATGTTTCTAAAATTACATGATTTCGTATTCTCAAAGAAAAGCATTGACACATTTAGGTCGATTTGCGGGCTACTTTGACTAATACAAATTGATGACCATAGTTAATTCTAAATTATATAGTCTACTCTAGTAAACACTCATCTGTTACATATTTCTGATTCACTAGTAAAACAAATTAAGTATTTCGAAGTGTACTACTTGAAAGACGCGCTGTGTATCATGTTACTAAAATAATTAAAATGTGTCTCAATTTTAATACCATTCTTTAAAAAGCGGAAAAAGGTAGTAAGTCAAACCATAACGAAAAGTTAATTAGCGTTAAATAAGTAAAAATAAATATCTAAATTTAATCATCAGCAAAAATATAAGTAATCGTCCCAATACATGTTTAGCCCGCAATAACTTTGGCAATGTTCGTTGTGGCGGACAAATCATTCAAACATCTAATATTTATGAATTTAATTTTATTCACTATGGCGAACAAACATTGTTGTAATAAAAAAATGTCACCAATACCATACAAAATTACAAGATTCATAACTTATTATAATATAATAAGTTATAGTCAGAATATAAGAATTACAAGATTTAGAGTATTGAATTACTAAACAAACTGGAATTATGCCTGTGCATACCAATACTATTTACTACCTAACTTGAGTCTTATAGTAAGTAGTACATTCTGTCTATGCAATGTGGGTACACTTTGCAACCCTAAGAGTTTTAAATTAGTTTTTAAAGGATAGTTTTAATACGCTAAGCGGAATTGATCAGATGGATGTCTCCGAATCACTAAAGTGTATACATTCAAGACTAAAAAATAAATGTGAATGATTCTTCATTTAATTTAATTATATTAATACAAAATATAAGAGGTATTTGCAAATATTTTAATTACTTCGTTCTCACTTTGGCACAAATAAAATATTTAAAATTTAAATTTGAAATTTAAATTCTTACAGAATATTGACTAAACTCAAATAAATTCATTCCACAACTAATGAATTATACTTCTTTCCAGACAAAAATCATATTAACCTAAGCGACGGAGTAGTCGCATACACCAGTAACAAACTATCACACACACACAGAGACAACACACAACTCCTACGTTAATTGTCTCCGAGAAATTATATTGTTGATTATATATTCTATTGGATTTTATTAGATTATGATATATTTATATATTCCATGTGAATCAAACCAGTAATTTTTACGTAGGAAGAGCGAGACATTCCCTACACAATTGTTTTCTGATTACTTTTTGGGAAGCTCCAGCCCAGGGAGCTAAGTACATAGTAATAAGTATAGTAGCCCCGGTACATAAGTAATATATTAAAAATTTAATTCAAATAAATACGTTTTATATTTTTAATTACAATATTAAAAAGTTATTTTGGTAAAGAACATGCACATTTATTAGTGAAACCTTTATAAATACCTGGTGTAAAATGGATAGCTTGTGAGTTGTCGACATTTTATCTCAAATTGACAGGATGCAGTGTTGCCAAATAAGATTTTTTTTTTGCCATAATAGAAATATATTTTAAAGTTTTTGTTCGATAATAAAGCCGCAAAGAAGTTTTCATAAACCTGTCAGATTTTATTAATTTGATTGTTCGTTGTGGCGGACTTAGCCAAATTTACAGTGAACAAAAAGGGTACGAAAAATAAATATATGTATGTGGCCTTTCGACAGTTTATTTTTGTAAGAGTCAGGAAAAAATAAAGTATCAAGGATTCTTGTTTATTTTACTGTTCTTGTTTTCATCTAAACTTTTCCGGCTAATACGAAATGTAAAACGTGGAAACGAGCGGGTCGGTGGCACCGGTGTGTTGTAATTTCTCGGAATAGGGCCGTAAGGGCAGTAATAAACTTTCCCTTGAATCTACCTCCAAAGGTGTACCCAGAAATGTCATCCTTTTTATTTCACGACTAGCATTGCTTCGCGGCTTAGCAAAATATTGTTTATTTTTTATGTAAAATTTAACTTTTCAGAGATCGGGATGAGAATTTTAGATACAGTAGAAATTTAAAGTCAATATTTTTCTTGAAAATATTTTTAATGAATCAAAGAAATGCACTGTTGTTACGAGTATCTATGCACTTTGCCATCTCATAGGTAGTTCGTTAATCTACTAAAAAAACCCTGCGGCGAGATTCAATCATTTCTTTGAAGGCAGTTTAGACTGCTGCATCGGAGTTCAATTTTTTTCCCTGTAAAGAGTTATCTCAATTCCGGAAAAAATGTTAAACTGTTGGAGAAAGGTCCTGGAAGTATGGTGGATATTGCAGGCATTCCAATTGTAGCTCATCTAATTAAGTGGTTGTATAGGTGTATATATATATATATATATATAATACTCCTAATTGTAAACAAAAAAATTACATAATCAGAAAGAATAATAAGTGCCAAATTATAATACAATTTGGCAGGCAAAGTCGGATCTAAAGCTATTCTAATTTAGCGCGAGATAGAATAGAATAGCTTTGGATCTGTTTACGTAACGTGGTCATGTTTACGTAACAGCGTTTTATATATGTACATAGACATACATCCGCATAATTATCCACGTAAGTATTATCATATTATAATACTAAATAAAACGTTTATTACTACGAACAATGTGAGCATAGTGCGACACTATCACAGCAGTCTAATTAGGATTAAACTTTATTAATTAGTCTCGTTACTCAACAACTAAACTTTTAATTAGTTACTGGCTCTTCAGTTGTTTACTTTTTAGTATTACACAAAAGTGAACGTCTAATGTTGATTTCGAGACAAGCAAACTTACGGCCCGCATGACAGCAAGCGTCACCGCATCTTTTGGGCGCACGTATTATCTCAAGAATATTACTTGAACGTTGGCAACGTTGTGATTTGAAGATATTATGTTTCATTACCCAGTAACTTCACTGCATCTCTTACCCTTCAAACTTCTGCTGTTTGGTGGTAGAATTAGGTGAGAGTGAGGTATCAATGAAGACGAACATTGTACTTCTAGTCTACCATAATGGAAACATGAGGTGGCCTTCCTTAAGTGGTATAAATGCTAGAAAGAATAGAAGCGTTTAAGGGGATCAAGAATATATTTTTATTTATGATATTTTTTATAAGAGAATTTAAACGACAAAAATGCTTCTTGCGGCTCCGTTGTATAATAAAGAATATGACTGGTGATTATTGTACGAATAAAAAAAAAACTTGCTGATATTGTTTAACAGTGTCTGACGAAGCGCAGGTTTGGAATTCGGCTTCGGTCACTTTCGTCAAGAGTTTGGCTGACACCAACATTTTCTGACATTCGCTGAAATTTAATATGCCATTTAATGAGCGAAAATAAAGTTGACTCGTTACCAAGCTTATTTATCAAGATGGATAAAAATATTAACTTTTTTATTATAAGCTTCAATTATATTAAAAATTTGCATTAAAAATTAGTCCACTTTAAACTATATTTCAACCAGATATTGAATTTTTTTAAATTTGTCTTATGATGCAGTCCAAAAGCAAAAGAAGTAGGAACTCCTCAATAAAACAAAACACACCAACCGTGTTTTAGGTCCTCGCCTTCAATTTAATGGCTTTCAGACTTTTTATTTTTTGTAAACCTTGTTGTTAATAATTTTGTGTAATATATTTTACAACTATTAAGTAAAAATATAATATCCAAAAATGTGTCATCAGAATTGAAACCGCTCAATACAGATTTGGCGTAAAATGTAAAATACACGTAAAGCAGGCTTCCCGTCATGACAGTGTTAATTGATATCCCCAAAGCATGTCATAAACGGCAGTTAGAATCAAGCCCAGAAAGAGCGATGTCAGTGACGTGTACAGGCGGGTGCCTGCCATAAATAATGCAGATGATATATGTAGACAGTCTGCCGAGACCCAATATTCAGGCGATTCGGGACTCCGTCGAGCCGGGATACATATTTCATCCGTTCTTGCTAGCGTAAGGGACAAGCGATGTTACTGTCTGCCTAGACCCGACATGCTTTGCTTCAAACTGTGATACTGCAGCTTCCGAGTAGGTTACTCTGTCTTACGTTAGCACAGGTATGATGCGCACCTGTACTTCACTAGCATTATAAATAAACTAGCAGCTCCGTGCCATTTCACCCGTGTTCAGTTGTAAAGATTTCTACTCTTTTAAACGCTACACCTACTCCTACTACTCCTTTAAACCTGTTAGGAATGATTTTCGAAAAAATATTTTACTCGTGTTTTATGACGTTTAATAAAGAATCTTCATTTAAAAATTTAATCTAAATTTCATTCGAATATCTTCAAAAACAGCAACAGCAGTTTCATAATAATTATGTACCCCCGTTTAATAATTGAGGGGATAAATTTTCACAAATTCTCTTTTAGTACCCCTCTACGATATGAACGGTGCAAATTTTAAAGTTCGTATCCCAAATAGTTATAGGCTTGCGTTGATATGTCAGTCAGTCAATAATCTTATTGACTGACTGAAAAATCACTAACTTCCCGCCCCGGCTTCACACAGGTACAATAATGATAAAAAATGGTTATCGTGAGTTTTCCCTAAGAGGTGGACATATACCACCAGAGATTTTTGTAGACCTTTTTATAGTGTACAATACTGTAAAACGCTAATTTGATCTATCTCTCTATCTATTAAATTGTAGCTTGTACACATTTCTAGGACTAACAAAGCAGCGCCATCTATTGATTACTTACTCAATCTAGTCAATAGATATCGCCATCTGTTAATCGTTTAAAGTTAACAGATAATTGTGAATATCAAATAATAGACACAAAATTGGCGATACAATAATATTGCGGCTATAAATTAAAATGTAAACTACCCTATCTTTAAAAGATAGGATAGTTGGATCAAAACTGCTCATGGTGAGTAAATTAAATTTTAAAATTGGTTCAATAAGTTTAGAAGACAAAATTACAAGTAAAAATACCTTTTTTGAACAGAAGCTTTTATTTAAATGCGCTTTAAAGAACAAAATAATCTTTTACTATTATACTAACTTATAACGTTACTTCAAATTTCAGTAAAATTTTGAATCGGAAGTGAATGGAAGAGTAGGTATAAGATGACCGAACGAACATATCTTAAACAGGTAGAAAATGCATTACAGGGCTGGGTCAGAAGTACCAAAAATAAACGAGCGTGTATGAAAGTACTAATTTGAGTAAGGGAAGCGAAAAAGGTACGCCAAAATTGTAACAAGAGGAGTTCCATAGTTTCTGTCTTCAACGATGGTACACAAGCGTGATGTATGTATGTATGTACCTATTTATTATGCACATCCAATTATTGAATATCTAGCAGCGAATATTTGTGTATACAAATTACGTGTCACGGTGTTTGTCTGAATTAAACTTTCGAATAACATTGTATATATAAAAAAAATATTCTTTTTCATAATAAGCACGTGTATTTAGTTTAGACAGGACGTCTGTCAGGTCAGTTAGTAAAGTACTACAAAACAACTGCTTAGTGAAAAAATCAAATAAATTTTATCAACGAACAGTTTTTTCCCCTATAATACTATGAAGCCACAGATGTTCTACGACTGCTAGCGGAAAACAGTGCAAATTGCGATTCAACAATACATTACGAGGTAGTCGGCATCAGCTTTCGAAAATGGAGCGAGCAATGAATGTATAAAAAGGAAGTCGCTCGCGGCTCGTAATGTAGGTAAAACGACATAATTGTTAGTGTTTCTTATTAATGTGTGGATTCATTAAAATAAAACAGAATGAAAACGTATAAGTTTATAGGGAAATATGTGTCAAATCCGGCAAGCTGCCGTTTTTTTCTCATTTAAACGGTTATACTATCATAATTTCGTGTTAGACATAACAAACATACATATATACCTATTTTATGAGACCAGGTCTACATACAAGCTTACAATCTCCGTGATAGTGAGCATCACTGTAGCCTATAGAAGCTCGTAATATCTTAAGGATATCAATCACTAACGCGTTATTTTCCAGTAAACTGTCTCTCTTACCTTTTGACCTTTGTAGACGACCTTTTGTATGAGATACAAAAGGTCATCTGAACTGATCCTCATACAATATTTAAATATTTTTCCTCCTCACATTATATTTATCCAACCACATCCATCCATCACAATCCAGCGTAATGCTGCAGATATCTGAAGTGCGACGATGCGGTTGCTGGTTCGTGGTCTTCATTCCATATCCCAAAAGTCCAATCAGCCTTCGGTATATGCCCTGCCTATTGCTTCTTCAACATGCCAAATCAAATGCATTAGTTTATTGAAGTAGGGTTAGGCTGTCTGTAACTATAATTCGTTTAAGGATTTTTGATATGATGCGTTTGCGAAAAAAAAATCCTAGCATAGCCCCTCTTCATAGTTCGTTACACAACTTTAAATTTGAAGGACTACACCTATATGAATACACACACACACACATTGTCACACACATTGGTGCAAAACTATGGACTTTAAACACTGAGGTACCTATGTTGGACAAGAGGATTTTTCACAGTTATCAAACGCTGGCCAGCTGAATATTATTTGACAGTTGCCCTTCTTTCTTGAAGTTCCACTTGCGTAATTGGACTATTTGTCCTACGTATACATATTAGTCAACTACGCCAGTTCAACTTCAGAAGCGACTTCTTAACTGGTAGGTGCAAGGTTAGTTACAAATATAGGAATCATCAGTGTTGAGAAACTCAATGGAGGTCTTTAATCACAGGTAGCTGAGCTTTCATGGAATCTGCCATAACTTGGAAATTGTTTGCAAAGCGAAGGTGAGTCCTGTAATGTCAGTCAATATCTTGTCAAATCTTAGCCATTATATTAGCTTAAAGGCGATTTTCAAACTGGTAAAAACAGTGTTTGAGATTTGACGTCTACCTTTCAAACTTTTCTTTTCAAAGGAATAGTTCTAGAATTCTGCTAAAATTTTTCAGATATACCAATAAATACGAGAGTTTTACCATGATGGACTGGATCAAAATTTTCTAGGGTAATATCAAATGCATCTGTATTAATGCATTTTTAAATAGACTAATGTTAAACTATTGCTTCTAAAATGACAATCCCTTATGAGACGTATTGATGGCAATGATATAGTTCTTGTTTTCTACTGCAGTTAATCTATTATCACATTTGATGTAAGACGTCAACTGTTTTAATTGTAGCTGAAAAATTTTACATTAAAACCGAGAGCTAAATAGCTTGTAGTTAGCGCAATTCTGTGGATTTGATAAGACCCTCTCTCGACTTGTGTAAATTCTACGCCAATATAATGTAAAATAAAAGTATCCTGTAAAAATTAAATTGAAATATCTACTATTGGAATATCTACTACGTGGGATACCGGCAGAGTAGAATGGTACATCTTTCTGTACCAGGTGTCCTAAGTGGCGATCAAGGTACCAGAACCGATAGATAGCAGTATGTCCATCCAAAACATTACAGCAGTATCCCCGAAGAGAAAGCTGGGCTCTGCGATTGCCAACACGCAGGCCCAGCGCGGCAATTATGGGCATAATTCCCCCTCTCTTGCCTAGGCCTCCCCTATGTCCAGCAGTGGACTTCCAATGGCGGTAATGATGATGAACTATTGACAGTAAGTTAAGAAGAAGTTGAAGATATTACGTTACGTTAACTCTGATGTCGGTGCAGTTGCAATAAATTTAAATTAATTTTAAGTTGGCATTATAATATTATTATCAAGTATATAACTAACTAAACCTGAAAATAAACTAACTCATAGTAGACAAAAGTATGTAGATTTCCAAAATATACATCAGCCATGTCGTACACGGTTCGCACAGCGATTTCTAAATTTTTCCGGACCATTTATTTATAATAAAATTAACCAGGAAATAGATATTCATGACATGAATAAATACACTTGCAAAACAACAGTAATGGAATGGCTTTTGACATTGGACTACAACAAGACAGAGGTATTGCTAACAATATTATGCTAGACTGGACTATATTTATTGTTACTATTATTGTTTGTGTATACTGTATGTACTGGCTTAGCATTATATTCTGTGTATCTATGTAATGTGTGCGTAAATAATGTGTTGCATTAACAAGCTTTGTATTACACTAGACCATATAGAGACACATCCACACCTACATGCACACTAGAGCATAGGTGCCTATAAGAACAGGCTAGACCTAGTTTAGGTACCTAAGTATCAAAATGTATTTTAGTTTAAGTTACCTTTTGTTGTTGAATAAAGTTATTGTTATTATTATTATTATTAAATGAACATTATGAACAGCACTCTCAGATTTTGCCGTACTATAATACTTCTGTAAAAACGTTTAAACGTTATATTACAAGTCAAATATGATTCTAATGACATTAAAACAAACACTTTTCAATAGACACATGTGTCTTACAAACGTATTTTCGTTTATCTTGTAAGACGAATACGATTTTGGCCAATTTTATTAAATTTTCCCAATAACTATAATAAATAATAAATTCAATAATATTCAAGTTCTTTTTTTTCATTTACATATCAAAGATCTTTAATTAATTCCATTTAGTTAATACATAAACTGTTATTGGTGCAGACCGTTCTATGTTCTTTACAGATTAATACTTATTCAAATTCCAATACCCTTTAAGAGGATACCGGCGAAAATTAGCGATGAAGACTTAAGTTGACATCGTCCTTTGCTATGCAAATCTCTTAATTATCGACGACGAAATTTATTACCAAAGGATTATGAATGGGCTCCGTGGATGGACACGAAAAAAGAATAATTCAAGTTATTTGACTTTTAGTAAATGAATATTTCATAAGGAAAAAATCATTTTCGCTATTAGAATACCGGGAAGTAAGACTCAAATGATCTCAATAAAACTTTAAATATATAAGTATACCTAGTATGAATCCTATAGAAGAACTCCTTCTGTTCCCATAAAAGTTTGAAATGGTGTTGTGGATAACGAATGTAGCTGCGGCTTGATAATAATTACGCCTTTACGATTTTTGGTATTTTTTCTCTACTTTGATGTAGCTAATTCATTACTATTTTTTCGTTTTAAACCAAAGTTCCTGATAGTTATGTCTAGTGCTCCAATATCGTCTATAGAGAGAAAGCTCGTACAAATTTCACTTTTAAAAATTAATAGGTAACTGAACATTTCTTGCTACACATATGTTGTAGTGATACAACAGCACATAGTTTCAATATGTGACGCCACAGAACCTGCATGAAGTTCAAACATTTTTTACAACGCTTTAAATAATTGCAAATACCCTACATCTATATGTCGGTTCACAGTTAGCCAGCATCACAATCACATAACAAAAAAACAATCTGATCTGTCGTAGACCGCTTGAGTTCTGAAGATCGCGAAACATCTACCCTTTTAACAAACTTCGCAACCTTTGACAAATCAGAAGAATGTTTCCTATTTGTACTCATTTATCTGTACGGTATGCTAATAGGAATTTCACAACAATCTTTTGGCTTGTTACTTTATCTGTTAGTCAGTATATTTGCGTGTTCACCTGTTTTAATCGCACTCTTCAATCACATGGTGTACCCGTAGTCTGGCTAGTTTAATGAACTATCCAGAATCATAAATATTGCTCACAGAAGACTATTTAGTAGTACCCCTAATGCGCTGAGGGTCGATGAAGTTACTACCCAGGACAAACATTCTATGCAAAGTATATTGTATTGAAGTATCAAATATGTATTTCTGAGATATCCTAATAGATATTATCCTTATTCTTATTTAATGCCATACGTGCATTCAATGCCGCCATCTGTACAAGTCTTAAACAATCTAACAAAAAGAAATTCAATATAATCCGCGGAGCAACAGATATTACTAGAACGTCCAGTAGTTCTCTATGTAATTGGTTGACATGTTTTCCCAGCAACTTGTTCGATTTAACGAAGAGCCATTAGGAGTGAAGAGAGTTGAAAAAGTGCGTGTTTTGTGAATCCTCCGCAAATTGAATCAAACACTTCCTTGTCTTCCCTGTGGCCCACGAACTTCGACTTGGGGAATAAAATTTATTTATTATATTACGTTTATGTAGTAAAACCTGTGAGTTTGAGATGCAAATTGTTCGCGTAAAGACTTTACGAGTATATGCACAAGTTTTAATGTTATTGCGCAAGTAACTCATTTTAAGACAACTAATGAAAATGTTAATAGATAAATGAATTCACACATTGACTGACTCCAAAGTAAGTCGCTAAAATTACTTGTGTTACAGACATCATATTAAATGAATATATTCAACACCCAGAGACAGAACAAACATTTATATAATGGATGGGGGACGCCCACGATGTTCGGTGTTCGTTGTTGAAAACTCTGTCAAAATTAGTTAAGAAAAAAAAATGGCGGACATAAGTTTTGAAAAAAAAATCTTTTGTATACAAGTTAATTTCTTAGGATTTGGATAGTACATGAATACATTATTATTATTATATTACACACAGACATCACTATAGCAGCTGTATAACGTCCATTGATGTATATAGAACCCACCACGATACCTTGTATAGGCCCCACATGCCATTCTAATGTGCCGGTACCCCACAGAAAACAGTTAAAATTTATGTATATATTAATGAAATGGCTCACGTGACATGTCACCAAAAAAGCTAGCATGGTCATTGCGCACCACCAACTTTAAAATCTATGTTAACATTTCACATTCCCGGTCGCTTCTTCGAAGGTTGCTTATTCGAAAACGTCAAAATATCCGCATATTGAAATCTTTATTCTTAATTGTTTTCTATACATACGCACCAAATCATCTAAAATCCAGATTTCAATTTATGTCCTTGTCCCATGATCGTTACCTTCATTCTTCTAATACTTCTTACTCCTCGTTAACACTCGTGCTTCATGTCTCAATCTTATACCGCGAAAGTTTTATGGCTCTTGAAACCGCTTCCTCTTAATATTTAAAGTTTATCGACTGAGCTTGCATTGACAAGAGACTTCTCCTTGTTTTCTTAATAATCCATATCAGGCAAAAGTATGTATGTAAAGTATATTTAATTCTTTACTCATTATTAATATTTTTTAGATTTGTTTTGTATTGCCCGATGATTGGCTGGTAGATAATTAAAAAATATACATTGTGGTTTGGTTCCCATATTATTATCCATATATATATTATCCATATTACACAAAAACAGTGTTTCTTACTATTAAAACTCACCATAAATACTGGTTGTCGGAAGGATGAGATTTACTAACAACTTAAATCTGGCGGTTTATATCTTACGTCTTCAATAGTGTATTCGCATTAAGCTTATTTGATAAAAGTTTTTAGACCCTCGCAGGGTTACCAAACTGTTCCTGGCTTGTAAATTGTTGCTGGTTTGTTCCATAAAATATCTCACTCCGAATTAAGTGCATGAGAAGAAAATTACTAAGTGTTTCAAATATAAATACATAAAGATAAATAAAACAGAAAATCGTGTATGCGTCTGTCTTGCGGCATACGACGACAAATTGAATCAAACACTTGCGGGCATCGTCCCTCAGGGTCTGCGGCGTTTAGTTCGGTGCGAAGTGACGTGTCTTGTAGCATACCTATATGTTATTTTATATATGGCTTTGTGTCACGGACATATCTTTATAAAACAAATAATTTCCTGTAAAATTATATTTCTTATACGTACATATATGCAGTATAAGAAAGTCATGCAGCAGTTAAAATAATACAGCTAAGTGCTAACTCAACTATCAGCTACATCCAAAATTGATTGATTGAAAGAACAAAGCGTCATCGAAAATATTATAGTTGGTGTTCACATAGAATACAAGGTCGCGCAACATAACCACATGTTTTTACATTACATTATGACTACGTAGCATAAAAGAAAAGTTTTCTACCTGCGTTAGTGTGTCTACAGACAGAAGCTCCTATTTTAATGGAAGACGCATTCATCCAAGCTTCCGGATTTGACTTAAAACTTATTTACAATCGCAAATGTATTTACCAACGGTGTCTCCTACAAATTGCGATAGCACCTATTCACTTTTGTATGTAAGTAAAGTTTATTTTATATATTTACACTACATCTCATACACTTATTTACCTGATTCTGAAATAAGTCACTTAAATTACTTCTATTACTAACATCAGACAATAAAGAAATCATAAATATATAAGAATTTGTTCCGGGTGAGGTTCGAACCCACGACCTTTGGCTTACAAGATATGAACACTCCCAAAGGTACCATCGGGCCTATCAATTAATTTATAATATTGTTAATTCAGATTACAAAAAAAGTACCTATTATATGCATAAAATGGTCATTTAAATCTCACTACATTTTTGTTCAGCATTGTAATAAGTACTGCTAAATATAAACACTTGTAGTACAAAAACTTATTCTTTGTCTACTTACAAATGTTCAGAGTCTATGAAGTCTAAGTATATGGTAAATAGTCATAACTTTCTATTCAAGGTTAAGGAATCTACTGGATCTGGATTGGATTAAACAAAACTTTTGCAGAAGTGAACTTGATCTTGTAAACAAAGTTTTATGTACCGGTTAAAGATCTAATCAGATCGGAACATAATTTTCAACAGATCTACTTAGTTAAGTCATTTATTTGAAATCATCGTCCAGGCAACCAGAATGAGGAAGGTATTAAGTAAAAGTAAGATACAAATAAGCCGAGAGGTACCGGCTGAGTAATAATAGTACCTCCCTCTCTACCAGTTGTAGTTAAAGGCAATTAAGATACCAGAACTGACAGATAACGGTATATACATCCGAAACAGTGAAACTTAAATGCAGAGGGTGGGGATGGTAGCACCCTCGTCGCAAAATCTGCGCTCTGAGATTGCTAACACGCTTGCTCAAATGCGCAAAATTCTTCCTTCTAAAATCATTAACATCATCATCATACCAGCTATTGAAAGACCACTGCTAGACATAGGCCTCCCCAAGGTATGGGGAATGTTGCCCATAATTGCCGTGCTGGGCAAGCGTATTGGCAATCGCAGAGCGCAGCTTTCATGACGGGAATGCTGCTGCCCATCTCCGAGCAATTGAGCTGCAATGTTTTGTTCCGGTACTAGAACCGCCATCTGTTGGTTCTGGTATCTTAGTCGTATCTATCTCTTACGTCACCTGGTACAGGGAAAAGTACTCGTACTATTCTACTCTGCCGGTACCTCACGGCATCTTTATTATATTCTATCTAATTTCAGAATAAAAAATATTTATACGTAGTATTATTATAACTTTCTCTTAAATCGCTCCATCAATTAATGTAATCTTTACAATGCCAAAGTTTGTATGAAAAATCGTTATATCGCCAACATAAAATACGACTTCGTCCCGACGGGAGACTTTGCCTCTTAATATTTTGTTTTATTATTGGTTCACGGCCGTGCGGTACCGGCAGAGCAAAATAGTATCTCCCCCTGGACCAAATGTCGTAAGAGGCGACTGAGGTACCTAAACCGAAAGATGGCTGTATATCCATCCAAAGCGGTGTAGCTCAAATACAACAGGACGGGTATGGGTAACAGCATTCCCGTCGCGAAGCTTCGCTCTGCGATTGCCACCACGCATATCCAACGCGCCAATTATGGGTAAATCCCCGCTATCTTTGGGAGGCCTATGTTCAGCAGTGGACGGTTTACGGCTGTTATAATAATGATGATTGGTTCAGAAGCAGAGCCAAATAAACCTTAAAGATTAATTCAAAACAACATAATATATATACCTTAGATAAGATATTGAATCGGCAATGCAACTTAAGTCATTCATAGCAATCACTCACTCATGTCACAGAGACATATCAAGTAATAGTTTCCCGTCAAACTGAATCGGCAATTTACGACACTAAACGCTTAATTACTTGTTGAATAGAGTTCAGTAGTAAATATTACGCTGATTGCATGAGCTTGCATGAAAATTGGCCGGGATTAGATATTCGCTTACTGCATTTGAATATATTGAAGAGCTCATAGCGATGTAGTTAATGGGGCTACATAATTTTTTTTATATCATATGAATTTATTGCGTTTATTTATACAAATATGTATGCCACGTTTATCTATTTTGTATATAATTATATTGTCTTCACCACTATATATATATATTCTATTTTGTGAAATGGTTGATTGGGATATAATGCCATCTGGCATTAAGTCCTCCATTTGTATATTTTGTAACATTTTGTGCAATAAAATTAAATACATAAAAAAAGTAAATAAAAATAATCAAACGTCGATACTTAAAATATGTGCGGGTTGGATTGATATTGGATTTATACACCATATCAAAAATTTTAATATTAAACGACCATAGAATCTAAAATAAAGCGCTATTATATCTAAAATCTTTAAAAGTGACATCGAAAGATATAAATATCGTTGTTCACAGAGACGAATGTCGCAAATAAATCTATAATTTTAAAATCATATGACGACCGTTATATATATAAAGGCTATATGATAGATTAGATTAGATCACAACGATAGGAGCGAGTTAGGCACGCGAGGCACGAAAGCGGTCGGCGTATGCTAGAAATGACTATATATAATTATTTATAAACATCAAAGATGAACCCCAAGTGATGTAACTAGTAGATATTACAGACATAATTAATTTATGTTTGTACAATGCTAATATTATAAACTTTAAAAAGGTATTATCTCATTCATTAACTTGACTCCGAGATATATAGCTTAGCAATAATGGAATCACAAATATATATATATCCAAATACAACAAACGTAAAATTTCATTATAAAAAGAATAGTCCGTGAGGACCAAAGGATCGAATGTGCCATCAGCCTGTCAAAATAACTATTGTAATAGTCAATATGCAAATTATTAAAAGGATTCAAGTACGATGGGTTCGATTCCCACACAGAGCAAATATTTATATGATGATATTTGTATTTGTTCTGTGTCCGGGTGAAAAATTTATTTTAGAAGTATAATTGTGATTCTGTTGTCTGGCGTCCGTAACATAAGTGCGAGATAAGTAAGACGTTGTGGGAATTTATTGTTAAAGATAAAAAACTGACAACGATTAATTATAATCTACAACATTGAGATTACACAGTGACATGAAACTACAATGTATTTTACCCGTATGTGTTTGCGATACTCGCGAGCAATTTGCAGTAAATACTTTAATTACTTGTCACGGTAAATCCTAATCATAAATATAATGTTGCACATGTTTCGAAGTTATCCCGTTTGTTAGTTTTGTTGCAAGGCTGAGTTTCGTGCTCGGATTTGTTAAATTTATACTGGTTACAATTTAAATTTTACAGCTCTTTACATCTATTAATAAATAACTACACATTCGGCGCTATTAAACTATTACCGAATACGACGAAACGGTATAAAAGTCGTTAAAGTTAGACATCGCAATAATGATATTGAGACGCCAGTTTAAATACTAGTATTGAGTAAAAGTTGCAATAATATAGACCACGCTATTCAGGATTACTTCAAAGTATTTTTTTATTAGGAAATTTGTAATAAACTGAGCCAGATAATTTAAAAAATGGTCATGGTTCATGGTCCATATGTCACCGTGAATCATTCCATCAGAAATAAATACAAAAACGCTCATCATCATCATACCAGCCATTGGTAGTTCATAGCTGGGCATAAGCCTCATCAAGAAAGAAGGTTTTTTGCCGTGATGGGCAAGCGTGTTAGCAATCGCACCAATATGTTTACAGATGTTTGTATTTTTTTCACGCCGGCACGACTGGACAGACAGATCTGGATAAAATTTGACATGGAGATTAGTGAACAGTTTGGAACAACACAATTTATCACGATAATATGTGGGACATTCATATCTCTCTGATAATTTTTGCACCTTTTAACTTAAGATATTAGATATAAAATAAAATCTCGTGATTAAAATTGCTTACGGAGATCTTAGTATCATATAATTAAAGTTAAAATGCTCACAGTAATAAAAGTAACGTAAGTTTTTTTACAAAAAAATATATAGTTTCCATATATAACTCACAGCATATATATGCCATAAGGTACCAGAATATAATAGTACCTCCTACTACACCAGGTGTTGTAAGAGGTGATTAAGCTATCAGAACCGTTGCATGGGTGGATGGCATGCATATCCATCCGAAACAGTACAGCACAAGGCGGGGATGGGCAGCAGCATCCTCATCGTGAATGCTGCGCTCTGCAATTGCCAACATGATTGCCCAGCGCGGTAATTATACGCAAAATTACACTTTACTTGAAGAGGCCTGTGTCGAGCAGTAGATTTCCAATAGCTGGTATGAAGATAATGATGATATAGTTAACATAATAACATAATATTTTTTACGGTTTGAAAAATACCGACAGTCAAAACAAATGGGGTATGCAAAATTCAGTTTATCTCGCAAACTAGTGAATAAATTTTTAAACGATACTTAAACACATTTTTATAATTAATTTAATATTTTGCCCGGTGGGCCCTGTTAACCAGTTTACGTCTCTTCTCGGGAGCAGTGAATATGGTTGTCTGCTCCAGATTCGGAACAAAATAAATTTAATACTGAACTGCATAATTTATTACTTGACAACTAAGCGGCAAACAGTCGACTTCAGATTTTAAACGTACTGGTGCTAGGACATTCCAGTGCTGGACATAAATCTCCACAAGAAATTTCAACAAACATCATCAAAAATTTATTTAATAACTCAAATTAAATGCTTGTCACTATTTAAATTATTTTATTTAAGTAACTACGTACTTCTATTAAATGTCGCTATGCAAATGCTTAGTTTGTTTTACGTTATTTTGTTTCACAAGAGAAATATAAGCGAAAACATAGAAATAATGAATAAAAATCTGCTTGGCAATCCAAATTCGCAGTACTTTAAAGTTAAGGAAGTTGTAGTGGAATATGTCAAGAACAAAATTTTATGCCAGCTGTTGTAAGCATTTAGTAGATTCGGTGCGGGCGCACTTTTGCCGCATTGGTTTAGCTCATTGGGACCCTACAGAAAATAACTGCTAATAGTTCAAACATGGCACACTGAAGCTACGGTACAGTTAATTTATGAAATAAATTCATTTTAAAAGTTAATTTATAAAATAATGTATGTCAGATCAAATATTCGCTCACGATGGGCTCATGGAAATAGAAAAAAAATTACATTCTTTTCGTATAGGAAATGAAATAGAAAATTAAAGTCTTTCCTTTTCTCTACGTTACGTTTACAAGGCCACAACGCTATGAGGTGCTGGACAACGCACTAAGTTAAGCCTCAGTTGCTCGTTGACGAGACCTGAGCAGACACGCTTGCATCGCACATAGTTACTTAATAAAGATTATGTAATGTCAATATACATAAGTAGCAGAACCGGCGACAAGTTAAAAAAAAAATCTCTCAGCTTCATTCTTCGCATTTTAACGTTTATGTACCGCTGAATTGATTATTCAGGCGTCATGTCACCATCACAGTCGCCATGATCGTACAAAGTCGAGTACAAAGGTACGCATGTCTGGGGTCCCGCCGCGAGCGGAACCGAGAACCATAATTCGCCGCTCGAGTAGCGCTCGTATGCCAGTTCTACTGTCAAATTGTTTTCATCTGTTTTCCATGGAAGTTGAGAAAATACTACTACTATATTCTGTTTATCATTATTTTTGACTTTGATATAACAATTTTCTTTACTTTTATTTATGATGTATTTAAGTACTCATCAAGTAGTTAAATAGACGGTACGCATGCGCATGCTGCGTGGTGTCAATTGCTCTCACACAGGTGAATTTCTTTCACCATGAGAATCCTAATCAGGATAAAGAGATAATCTTTTTGCAAAATTGTATTGGCACAGTCTCTTTATATTAGTACGAGAGCCCACGACTAAAATTTTTGTCTCATAGCAATACAGCCAAAACCGCATCAAATCGATAGATACGATTATCCTGAACTTGAAAATACCAATATCAGACATTTTCCGCGTAGCGTTTGATCTGACCGAATTTTCAAAATTGTCAAATAATTTTACCGAACTGCATCATAGCAATATGTCTGATTTGCAGACTGTAGTTGAATGATGGTTCTGAGATACCGGAAACATATTTTTCAGACGTTAGTGGTGTAGCGGAAACCCGTAAAATCACTTAAAAAGATTAAAAATGAGACAAAAAAAATGTCTCATAACAATACGTCTGAAAATCTTTTTTATTAGTACATTTTGGTTATTTTATGCGAACAAAACAATTTTCAGACGGAAATGTGGACGCATAAAATTTTGAGACCGTTTTGAAAATGTTAACAAATTGTATCGATCGGTATCATAGCAATATGTCTGAAAATTGTTAGACATGATAGAATAAGTTGTCCACATGTGCAAAAAATTTATATCAGACAAATGAAGTGTAGCATCTTCTCTATCAGACAACTTTTCGATACTCAGATATCATTTAAGAATCATATTGAGGCATCTTGAATTGTCTGTTACAAACCAATGAATACGTTGCGACCCTGAATTTATCAGATGATAATTAACAAAGAATTTACCCGAAACCGTAACATTGAAGTTGAAGGACTGAAATAAATCGCACAAAAGGAAACTGGGATGAAGTTTTAAAAAAAAACGGTTTATTCAAATTACAAAATATTTTTGTATTCAATCGCTGTCGGATTCGGACTCGTCGTCTTCAAAATCACTCTCGACGTCGCTCGGGAGATCTTCAACGTC
The DNA here is from genome assembly GCA_020976665.1 of Heortia vitessoides. Lineage (NCBI taxonomy): Eukaryota > Metazoa > Arthropoda > Insecta > Lepidoptera > Crambidae > Heortia > Heortia vitessoides. Next base: position 8,007,383 of record JACJUM010003129.1, read on the forward strand.
CTCTTCTGTAAAATAAACATCGTTAGTAAAAATCACGAACTTATTTATGAAATTAACAGCAAAAGCCATATAAAATGTACCTGTTGTGGATGATGATTTGTCGTCCAAAATCACGTTGCTCAACTCAGGTAGTTGGTTGCCAGAGAACCACGAAAACTGCAATCGTCCCTCGTCTTCATACCATCCGCAATCTCCAGGGTTCAGTTCGGTTGGCGTTTTGGTATGAGCGTTGCTCCAGACTTGTGCAATATATTTTGTACGTAACAAATGTTTCTCCAATTCCGTTTTGCATGGTGGCAGATTGCAGGCGTCGTAATTGGATAACTTGAGATTTAGAGTTGTCGAAGCCTCGTCGTTTTTAATTTTATATGTTTTCGAAAAAATGTTGAGACGAGCTAAATCGACGTTATTAATTTTTTTTTCATTATACAATCGGCACGTGAATTCTTCCAAAACGGGGAATACCTTGTCACTATCAGAAGTATAGCTGCCCAAATCACCAAAAGCTTCTTGATAGCGTTTCGAATTTTTCAGCATCGTCAATGGTCTTTTTTTACCCTTGCGATATAACGCGGGATTATAATCGCAGCCGGTCATTGCATGGAAAGCAGGTAAAGATTTTGCCAGAGTGGATCCCAATATCTCGTATAAACGTGAAACATCAATGTAACGCCGGGAATTGCCAACACCAACATCCATAGAAATTTGGACGACACTTTCTACAAATTCCATATTTCCGAGCATTATTATTAATATATCGGTGTCTGAACATCGAATCGTTACTTGACCCCGTTGTTTCATTTGGCAGACATGATAAACGATCTTCGTATCTGCCTCTTCGTGTTTTTGGCAAGTTAAATCTTCGTTGATTGTTTGGATAACAATACCACCTTTCACCGAATATTCATAACACATGTCGTGATTGATGTTGATGATTTTGTTTGCGATTATGTGCGCCATGTCTTGTTCTGACCAATTGTTTATAATAAATTTGACGAGAGCATCTTTGAATTTGATGTTTTTCATTTCTTTAGCGAAATCGGAAGGTCGAACTTGTTGCGGTCCTGAGATTCGAAAATCGGCCGATTTTACGTTTTCTCGCAATCCATGCTCCGTGTCCTTGATCGACGGGCAGAAATACCTGTCGAATATCAGATCGATCCTCTCAACATTATGTTTGCACAAAATGTGCAAAATTTTTTTCGAGATGTCTCCAAATGTTCGTGGTATGTCTTTTAACGTGTGCAGTAAAAAGAACTCATCGATAATCAAAACATTTGTAGACTCTGGCTTCGTGCTCTCGATTTTTTTTTTACAAAACACACAAATCAGGTCCGACATTTTACACCACCACAACCGCACGACGCATGACAACTATAGTAAGTGAGCGTAGTTCCAACGTTTGGAGCAGCTGTCGAGTAGAGTGAGCTGTATAATAGTGAGAAAGGGGCAGGGGCGTAACAAGCGCTGAGGCTGTTGAAATTAAATACTGATTGATTTGATAGTTTTGGTTGTATTTAAAGCACACTTGATTAACTTTTACAAAAGGAATAAATAATGACATCTGTCATCTGTCAAAGTACATATAATAGACAAGGGAGATTCTTGAGACTCCGAAACGTTATTTTCGTTTTTGGGAGTATATGCTACACTTAAAGTGTCTGAAAACAGGTTTTTGGTAATCATGGCAGCAATACGAAAAGTTAAAAAAAAACATTATCCGTATTGATATGATACAGGTCGGCTAAATTTGTTGACATTTTCAAAAATGCGCTCAGGCTATGTGCTACGCACAACATGTCTGAAAACAAACTTTTTCATAATACAATAATAAAATCTATGTGCATTTTCACTATCAGACGTATTGCTATAATACCGACTGCCTTTTTTTTTTGACACAGCAGAAATGGCCTCCCACGCAGTTGCTACACTTTCGACCGTTACTATATACCTAGTCGGGTTCAGAATCATACAATCTAACGATTTTATAGGGTTTTTGCCGTTATGAGACACGGTTTTGGTCGTGGGCTCTCGTACTATATGTTTCTAAAGATTCAATTAAATTTGTCCATTTAACGTGGGTCAAAATCGACTTCAAATGAGTCGGTTAAAAACATACATTAGCTTCAGTACTATCATTAACTAGCATGACAATATAGTTTATTTTTTACACGATTTATTAATATAAATATAAATGATTACTATAAGTTTTAGAGAGGTTAATGCTCGGAGTCACTTGGCGCA
>JACJUM010003129.1:8009636-8050295 GCA_020976665.1 Heortia vitessoides
GTGAATATTTCAACGTCGGCTTCAAAGTTAAAGAAATAATGCCGATATCTTCGTTAAAAAAAGGTATCCATCCAACGGGGTGAAATATATTCCAGTATCTACAGACCAAATTTAATTAATTTTAAATTCTGTTTATCAGTGTTAATGTAATTAATCTGGGAATTTTGCCCATTATTGCCGCGCTGGGCAGGCATGGTGGCAATCGCAGAAAGTTACTTTTCGAGTATGCTCCTGCCCATTCCCATCTTGTTGCATTTCAGTTAAGCTATTCCGAATGGATATACCACCATCTTATCAGTTTTAGTTTTATTTTTATGACACGATCCACAAGTAAACATACAATCAGTGTTATTGTAAAATTAACTGCAGGCAATAGACGCTCGTAATATCACAAGGATATTTGTAGCGCGTTACCAGCCTTGTGCTTTAAAATTACGTGTCCCAATACCTAGTAATTTCTCTACATCTCTTAACTTTCATACCGGTATGAAGTCTACTCTATAAGTAACTTTAGACTTCTGGTTTGGATACTTTAGTACTCTGTTGGTATCGCAAAGTCATTTATGATATCAGTATGCATAATACATTCTCATAATAAATCTGAGAACGAATTTTTTAGTTTTGCACAGTCTTTTATTATATTTAAATTATACAATTATACTAATATTTAGTTTAGTTAGATTACAATAACATAATAATAAACATTTTTAAATCAATACACGCGTTATGAGCGCGTTGAATTAATGGCATCTACCGCAGCATAACATTGTATTCCTACACCGATGTTGCGTAACATCTATTCGCATAATACGAGTACATAATATACGCATAAATATGAATGCCGCTAATAATTTATTCACGTATTTGCGGTATGCATAATGGTTTTGGATCGTTTTGTGTAATTAATAGACATTATTAGCATAAGCACCGGAGATGTTGCATGCAACTGGGAATAGAGCGGAAACCTAGCCAGAACTTTGGTTTAGGATAATGGGATGCTGTAGGAAGATTTCAATATTCAGAGTACAAGAAGATAGTTTGATTAATCGGTATGTATTATTCAAGTATTTAATAATAGCAGCGCTCCGCGAGTTCAGTCGCGTAGTGCCCGTTCCTATAAAGAATATCGGGGTAAAATATCAGGATAGCCTCATGTAACTCGCTGCTATTTTAATTTTATATTAGTGAAAGTTATTTTGAAAACTGACTAGTAATTTTAAATAATTTTTCTATTTGTAGTTACACCAGAAGAATGTAACTTTCTATTAGTCAAAGAGTTTACGAAATCCGAGATAACAATTTATTTGTCACAAACAAAAATACAAATATGTTTGCTTTATAATATTATTTTTTATTTATTTAACTTTATTGCACAAAATATTACAAAATGTACAAATGGCGGACTTAATGCCAGATGGTATTATCTCCCAGTCAACCATTACGCAAAACTGAAATATATATATATAGTGGTGCAGGCAATATATATACAAAATAAATAAACGTGGCATACATATTTGTATAAATAAACGCAATAAATGCATATGATATATATATATATATATATATATATATATATATATATATATATACACATAAAATAACGTACATCAGAAATAGGGTTATAAAGTTAGAGAAGCAGCATCAGTAAATAAAGTACGGAGACAGCGTTTCAGGTTAAATTTGTTTGGGGATTGCTTAATATTCAACGGAAGCTCGTTCCAGAATCGTATAGCTGTCACTGTAATAGAGTTTGTCAAACAACTAGAGTGATGAGAAGGAGTTAAGAGCGAAAGAGTATTAGAAGAACGGAGATTACGTTCGTGAGAAGAAGATATGAATTGGAATCTGTCCTTTAAGTAAATTGGTGCGTACGGATCAAAAAGTATTGAAAATAGTGTGGTTAGAACTCGAATTTTGCGACGTTCTCGAATGGAAAGCCAGCCGAGAAGAGAACGGTAATGGGAAATATGATCGTATTTACGCAAACCGAAAATGAAACGAAGACAGTTGTTTAATAGACGATCCAATTTATTAAGTAAGTATTAATCATATGTATGTCATATTTCTATTAACGAATCTACATACTTTTACAATAGATGAAATTTCTACTTAAGTTTCTGCCCCTCATATAACTTAACAATTAGATACTTTAAGTTAGTATTGTTACATAGTGGATTTACAGTAAGATATTTAAGCAGTTTTGGTAACAATTCGATCAAAATATCTAGCAACGCTCTAGCAAAAATAAAACATTTGTTGCATTAAGCTATCGCTATAATTTATATCGCTATAAATTTAAAAAAAACAAAGAAAAAAGAAAATAGTTAAGCGATTCATTGTGACGCCAAGAAGTTTGACATTTGCCTATTTCTCATCTGAAGAAGCAGACACATATATTCCTATTTGCTTCGACCCTGCTTGATTCTCTTGTTTCTTCTACATTCATTAATCTCTCTATACAATGGCGCGGGTAGAGAGTAAACCGTACTAGATTATTTTAAGGCCATCTTCAATTTTAACAACGTAGTTCCTAACTGGCAAAAAGCTATCAGTCATTCAATATTTTTTTTAAATTGGTAAAGCTCTACATCCGCGGCTCGGTTGAATTTCAATTTATGTCACGTTACGCATGAATTTTGCGGGAATAAAAAGTGTCCATGTCAAGTCGACAACAAAACTTGTCACTTGTGAATCACAAGGCTATCACTAGCGCGTTGCGTACCTTGTAACTTGAAGATACTATGATATATTACCATGTAAATTCACTGCCTTTGTCACGCTTCAAACCCGAACACAGTAATGCAAATACTACCTATTGGTGGTTTCTACCGCTTTCATTACCTATTGGCGGTTCTATTCCTATAGATAAGAGTGAGGTACTAATGCAATCGACCTTTGTAGAAGGTCTACCGCATGTAAATTTATCATTTTATCAATATCTGACACATCTATGATATGTGACAATTCTTTATTGTCACTAACCAAAAAATTCACCTTCTTGCTACTAATTGACGTATTAATAACCGGAGATCTTAAGATGCGTTGTAAATCAGCTTACGACACGTTTACAGCAGTCTCCCTGTTGCGAAAGCTGCGCTCTGCGATTACCAACACGTTTGCCCAGCGCGGCATTTATAGTAAAAATTCTCTTATTCATGGGAAGGTTTATGTCCAGCAGTTGACATCCAATGGCTCATGAATCATGATCATTCAACACCCAGATACAGAACTAACACAACCATAAAATCATATAAATACTTGTCCAGGATGGGAAGCGAACTCATGACCTTCGGCGCACAAGATAGGAACACTGCTATCTGCGCCATTGGACCCGTCGAATGAATTTATGATTGTTATCAATATGTGTTCGCGGTCACTTTTCTTTATATCACATCTCTTGGGAATTTGCTGCGTTCAGAAAATGCTTGTATTCTTTCTTAAGGTTTCAGTTATAATCATATTAAACTTCATCTGATAATTTCTCACGATTAACTAGTTTAGTGTCAATAAATTAGTTTCTTCTCCATAACCTAGGTTAGCTAGATTGCAGACTAAATTAAATATCTCAATTGTATGTCATATTTAATAGAAAAGATATCTGTTACAAAATATGTCTTTTCTTAATAATATTAGTTAAAGTTAAATACTAGCGAAAGTATTTTAATAATATTAAAATTGCTGTCCAAAAATGGCTGCTTTTAGATCTCTTTTCAGAAAAAAGTAATTAATTGAATAAAAAACTATTGGTAAGATTTTTAAAATTGATTTATTGGAAGAGGTCGTTCTTTTTTCGTTTTAATCCAGTAATAAAGCGAGCCAGACTGACCTGCAAACTTTTTCTTTATGGCTATATTATTACAATAATTTCAAAGCTGTTGACATGATAATAAGCAGTAATAAACTTACAATTGGCCTTTTTTATAAGAGCCTCAGTATAAGCATATATATTGGATTTATTAAGAAGCCTGTAAATTACATTTAATTTTAGTACCGGAAGTCAATGCGGGCTGTTTAGTAATGTCCATGTCATCGATATCCAGACATCGATTAAACAAAAAAAAATTAAGAAGAAAATTGAGAAATTCAATTAATTTAGGTTATTAAAAAACATTGAGGATGTTCTAAGAATTGATACAGATACTTCAAACTGGCTTTAAGGAAAAATCTGTAATGCTTTATATTTACCAAAAAAATTATTTTTGTTTTTCTCAAAAGTAGCGTCCTAGGTTTGAGCTTAAGTTATGCAAAAATGTTCAAGGATAGTTCACTGTCTATTTAGATTTTGTATTACAATTGTCTGACAACAACATTGGAATGTGCAGGCTGATACGAAAAAGTAGAGCGACAATCCAGTAGACTGCTGGGTTGCTCACTGGATTCAGTACAATCATGCGTGCTCTGAGTATTATCCAATGCGTTCTAGTAATTGTTCACATTGTTCCAGTAACAAACCAGTCCAGCAATGGAATGGTGTATACAACTTGTAACTCGTTGACATACTCGCATTGTGCTAGTTGAAACGGAATATCAGAAAACAGCGATATACATGAAAAACCTTTGAATGGTAAAAAAATTGGAGAACCCTGTTGTTCAATTGAGTAACTATTATATAAAACTAGCTGAGTTTGGTAATATTGTCCTGCTTTAACAATAGACTAAGAATAAAAATAAATATTAATAAATAATTAATTGTACACCAAATATAAAAATATATGAAAAAAGAAAGTAATCATAAAGTACAATGGGCGGTCTTATCGCAAATAGCTATTTCTATCCTTCTTTCAGGCAACATTTGGATGGAAAGAGTGAATGAAGCTGAGAAGTGGTAAGGTGTGTAAATAATATAGATGAAAATAAAAATATATTAAATATACATACTTTAAATAGAGTTTATATAAGGAAATGTAATTAGATATAATTGTAATGATAGAAAGTGATCCTTCACCAACCGTTTCAAAATAGGCAGGGACTGCGTGCATCTAATATTAAGCAAGAGTGCATTCCACAAATGAATAGCCTTGGCCGTATAGGACTTACTTAAAAACGTTATGAAATGCATAAGCGTTTTAAGTAAAAAGTTCACTGATGACATGAGAGATTTCTCGTGGTTGTCACGTAGAAACACAAAACGATTTTTAAGATATGAAGGGTAGGAAAGGTCGAACAGTATCTATATGTATATTAAAGACAGGGTGCGATCATGCCTGCGCTGTCAAATGGAAAGGCATTTAAGCTTAATTCGAAATTCAGACACGTTATCAAATTTGCTATTTAGTTCTTATGCAGTTTTTCAGGACAAACACGTAATTTTTATTAATAAAAATAATATTTATATAATTCATGATAAAAATATATAATATGTTATATTTGTAAATCTATTCAAATAGGATATTGCATGGCTTGCCGTGAGGTACCGGCAGAGTAGAATAGTACCTCTGTTTACATAGAAATCGATTATTGATTTTAGTCAGAAATTACGTGTATGAAACAAAGATTTAGAAAGAGGTGTGAATAAGATAGACGTATACAAGGAAAATATGTTAATATATTTAATATATACCTACATAACATAAATAGAATTTATATACGATGATGTAATTAAATATAACTATAATGAAAGAAAGTGATCCTACACCAACGGTTTAAATACAGGCAGGGACTGCGGGCATATAATAAATTTCATCCCCCACAGATCTCAATGAAAATCAATAATAACAAAGTATCACTTGGTATAAATGTAGATACTTATGGTAAAAGAACTTTTTGAATCGGTTAAGTGTTTTTGAGTTAAACTTTCTCTCATTTAAACATTTATTTTCTTTAATAACAAACAACGGAAAAACCAAATAATTTCACTTTTTATGACACATCATTTGTCAATCTTGAGATCAGTTGCCGCAACCAAACCTTAAAGTTGTTAAAAGAAATTATGTTATGAGTACTGAACGCGTAAATTTAAGAAAATATTATAACCTATATATTATTATTTAGAAGTTCCATTTTAATTTTTTCAGAAGTTTTATTAAGAAACACGTCCTTATAACCATACAGACTACAGCGTTTATATTTGTGGTGTAAAATAATATTATTACATATATAGTAAAGTGAGTTTCAGTCAACTTGGAATACTAACTCTCCGTTTGAGAGACGCAACATTGCTGCAACAAAACATCGTTACAATACACAATACTCTGGGGCTACAGGTAGCAATAACTTCACAATTTCATAACTTTCCGCAAACAGCTTTTTATGTAAGGAAAATTTCTGGAGTTCTGGGAATTGTGAACATTTTTGGATGCATGTCGCTTGATGAAACGAAAAAAAAAACAGAAGTTTATTCGAATAGAGTTTTGAATCGCTGTTATAAATTGCTTTTTAGGTTTACACTTAGTAATGGTCGTTTTAAAATATTTTAAAGTGAGCTATGAATTAAACTGGAACACGTTTTTATCTATTATTTGTTATATTAATAGTATTGCTATCGGCACTGACAATATTAAAGCAGTTAGTGACTGTATGAGTTATTTAGCCTTATCCTTAAATGGCAAAATTCTCTTCCTTACCAGACATTTTCATTGTGTCACTTATTTACATATTTACATGTCTTTTGTATAAAGCGCGTAGAATAGCTGGATGCACACACTACCAGCAAACGGAGCAATTGTTGAATTGTGCTTTATATTGTTGTATTCGTATTTGAACACCGTTCTATAAGCAGGCTGTTAATTATAAAGCACAAACGTTCCATCCGCAACTTTATATTATATAAATTTTTCAGCGGTCTGAGGTAGCTTAAGTATTTTTTAAGAATTCAAGCCACTCACATTTCGAATTTCATTAAGATTGTTTTTTTTGTAGCCGCCCTCATCGACTTTGTCCAGGAACATAGTAAAATTGTATATCGTTGATTCCGTTACCGCGTAACAATGATACAGGTAGTATACTTGTTTAATTACTTTATACTGCCCCCTATTAGAATATCATGTAACTTACAGATTATTATAATTCTTTTTCAAATATTAAATAAATAATTGGCAATAAGAAGAAACTACGACTTTAAATTCATATACTAACTCTAAAGTTGGATCCAAATACACACAGTGAAGAAGCGTTAGTTAAAGTTAGTTCAGTAGGATAGGTGTTTATTCCGGGCAATTAACGTATCACGCCTCTGAACCTGAAAAAAAATAAATTATCCTAGTATTTATTCAGTTAATGGAGGGCTTCCCAACAGCGTCATGCGTAGCTTTGCGACGGGAAATGCTGATGTCCATTCCCGCTCTGTTGCATTTAAGCTACACTGTTTCCATCCGGGATATACCGCCATCAATTGGTGCTGGTACCTCATTCGCCTCGTATGACACACTATTTTACTCTTTCGGTACCACACGACCAGCAGAGAACAGATTACTACCTAATTTTGTATCAAGTGTGGTAAAATTTACTAATATGTATGGCGCCATATATTTTTAGTATAATATAATATTGTAATTGTAACTTCGAGTCGTCACCCTATAATTATGAAGTCATTTGTTTTAGACGGTGTCCGCTACCCAATATAAGTTTATAATAAGAAATATCGTTTTTAAGTTATTCTTTAATCAATAATTGGTTTTAACCTAAACCGAAACCATCAATTCCATCATTTTTTTAAATTGTGCCGACCACTTAAATAATTTCAGTGTATTTAACTTCAGTATTAGTACTAAAAACGGACCACGACATTTTTGCAATGCATATGAATATTTTCATGAAAATTCCTTTATTAGAGGACCAGTAGATTAGAATAGTGTGGTGTCATAAGAGGCGATTGAAGTACCAAAAACAACGCATCTCGAATATAAAATAAGATAAGATATTACGATAATGATGAAAAATTCTTGCAAATATTATCTTGTTAAATGAAAACATTTCAGAATTATAATATCACAGCAACCGTTCGAAACGAAAACGTCGATCAAAACATGTCATAAGTTAAATGCGCGTTTTGAAGACGTTAAAAAGTAGTTTTATTACTATCGGTATATCTAAGTGTTGAAGTGTTTGTATGACAACGCCACTATGTCAGTCCGAGTAAAGGAGCAGAGTTCGAAGGTGATTCCTCTAAAGAGGGGTTTTAGACAATGAGATGTCAAAGCTCCAAAACTATTAAATGCCACTTAAGAAAACGCCTTCAAGTTCTTGGAATGGCAAGGACTAGGCACCTTCGATTGGCGACGATACTGTGGTCATGGCAGAATCGATGAAAGATTGGAGCAGATCTCAATCGAGTCTCTTAACAGGTGGGTCTTAAAATAAACATGGAGATGACCAAAACTATGTGTAATGCACATTTTGTACCCACCCTAGTATCAGTTGAGAATTCGCTTCTTGAAGTTGTTGACTCGTACATATAGTTCGGATAGTCCAGTTGGTAGGTCCAACTTTAAGAAAGCAATCCACCCACAAGACAAATGCTCTGGCTAAAGCCGCGGAACGCGCTGGACGCTGGCCGCATACGATTGATCCTATTGGAAATCACGTGGGAAACACAGCGGCCCATGTCTAACAGTGGACGTCTTGCGGTTGATATGATGATGATGAAAATGATAATGATTAGTGAACTCGTAAATGTTAGAAAATATTATATCACGGTACTTACGCGTTAATTGAATATGAGTTCTATTTAAAAGTTCTAAGTGCAGTTCATTTTAATTACCATTGCCAAGCGTCGTATGTGAATTTAACGGAATTGGAAATTCAAGCTGCCGCATTGGCCAGAGTAAGCATGCCCAAGTTAAACTAACTTGGGCTTTCAGATATTTCAGTTAAAGACATTGAAGTCCGAACTAGAAGTTATAATACTCGATTGAATCTGGGGGATCTTGAGGTCACGTCCGACTGAGGTTCAGTTACTATGCAGGAATCTTGCGCACAAATTGCACGTAGGTATAAAACGTAGGTAAATTAAATCTTTAACTGTTTCTGATAAGCTATTTTTGCATAACCCTAAATTGGAAAGCTATAGTGTAGTTTTAACAATTAATGTGTCAATTATTATCATAAGCATACCAGCCTTCGAACATCCGCATGCACATATTTAAATTTACACCTGACTCAAAGGTAAGTCGCTTAAAGTACTTGTGACACGGACGTCTGATCTTCTAAAGAACCAAATCCATATTTTTAACAAACAGACAGCAAATAAATATTTGTCATGAGTTAGAATCGAACCCACGACTCTTGACGCATATGATAGGATCACTTCCCACTGAGTCATCGGATCCGCCTATATATAGGCAGAGTGTAGCTTTGCGAAGGGAATGCTGCTTTCTGTCCCTACTCTGTTACACTTGAGCTACAGAATTTTGAGTAAATATATTACCATTCGTCGGCTCCAGAATTTTAGTATCATCATCATCACATCAGCTTTTGAAAGTTCGCTACTAGACATAGACCTCCCCAAGTATAGGGGAATTTCGCCCTTGCTGTTGCCCATTCATGTCCTGTGCATTTAAACTACCCTGTTTCGGATGGATATGTATCATACACTAATATACCATACAATAATATCTTCCCTTTCCTTTACCTTTACCTGGTAAAGGGAAGGGAAGGTATTATTGTATTCAAACGAGAGTAGTAGTGACGTCACAATTCATATTTTTGTATCCATGTTCCCAGATCTGTGAACTGCTATTCACACATGGTTGGACATATGTCCGTATGCGTGTAATATGTATTACAAAAACTTAAAAACCTTGGGTCGTCGTGGTGTTTACATTTTCTTCTTATTGCTGTGAAATATGAGGCTGATAAAACTTTCATACCGTGACGACAAAAGGCATGATCTATAAAGAATTAATTATCATAATGTGTTAAAACTTATATTCTCTGACAACATATCTACTTCCTGCTTGGTCACACAAACACGCTTGGTCTGTATCAATACCCCACTCCCACCTATTTCTACCACCAAACAGTTGTGTTCGTATTGCTGTGTGCATAGTAAGAGACGCAGGGATAATACTAGGCAATATGACATAATGTATTAGTGTAATAGAAGCGTAGGTAAAGATATTTCTATCATGCGTATCCCTTTATATGTTTACTACTTAGTCATATAAAAAGATCTACCTCCCACTCTCTCACACCGAAGTACTGCTATCTTCTTCTCATCATTCTCGTTGCCATCTTCACCAAGCTATTTCTGAACATTAACTATTAATTATTTTTTAAAAAATTGACATAGTATTTTTTAATCTATCAAATGTACCGTGTTAATATTCTTATTGTCTGATATATTGTAAGAACAGAAGTGATTTCCGCATGAATATTTTAGCGGCAGATAACGGCAGCTCGGCACACGCAGCGGTTGCGGTCGGCCGTAATATTCCACAGGCACGCTGTAATAGCGTCATTGTGCTAAATTTCCTGAATATTTTCCGTAAAACCGTATTAAACACATTAAGCTATGATCAGTTATATTTGTAAAATACATTTTCTGTATGCCTTATAGTTTGGCAAATAATGTTTAAAAGTCGCTCAAAAAATATATTTCTAGAATTGTTATTTGATATTGTTAGAACTGTTTCTTTAGTAAACTTTATAAGCACACTGCAAAAATTAATATGAGACAATAAAACACACTTCTAACTTTTTCCCCACTACAATAGACAAGTTTTATTGTTGGTGCCAAGGTTATTAGAAGACACGTCTATTTTCATTAATAATAATTATAATATAGATAACATGTGATAAATTTTAACCTATTAATTTATATTATAATTAACGAATTATCACTAATCAGTTCTTCAATTGTATCACTGACTGACTTAAATTAAAATTCAAAAGATAATTTTGGTTAAAAAGAAGGATAAATATTTTAAACACCTGGATACATTCAATTGAAAATAACACCGAATGAAGAACAAATCTGTATATTATTCTAAACTGCTTTCATCGTCATCATCATCATACCAGCCATTAGAAGTCCACTGCTGGACATAAGCCTTTCGAAGAATTGAGGTTTTTTGCCTATGCGAAGACATTTTTGCGCGACAATGCGCTGGGCAAGCGTGTTGGCAATCGCAAAGCGCAGCTTTTTGCGACGTGAATACTGCTGCCCATCCCCGTCCTGTGCAGTTGAGCTGCAGTGTTTTAGATTTAACGCCATTTGTCGGTTCTAGATCCTTAGTCATCTCTTACGACACCTGGTGCAGTGGGAGGTACTATTCTACTCTGCCGGCACCGATAAACTGCTTTAAATCGATGAATGTGTGTTATATACTGCAAGTTTAATCAATCACGTTTGAATCTCATTTACTATACAAATATATTACCCAAGTTAAATGAAAAGAATGGAAAAAAGAAAATAACCTCACAACGAGGAGTGAAGCTATCTAACATAATAGACTACGTATTAACAATTGTAATGACCATGTTAATATTAGAAGTTATTGTTGCTATTATAACTATAACTTACTTTGTATCCGCAAACTCGTCCACGTGAATTTTTAGTCTACACCATGGGTAAAGAAATATTTTCCGGAATTAACAATAACATATTTTTCGTCATAATCTTTGCAAAATCCATGTCGATACTTTGTGAAAACACATACGTTGGATCTGTGTATATCCGGGATATAAAATAGCATATGAGTTATTTCAAACTGCGTTACTCTATTCAAAACTTTGAAACAGATCCGTCCAGCCGTTCTGGCATGTTAGAGTAACAAACATTAATTTCTCTATTTACTTATTCTGTCACATTTATGATATTAGAACGCGTAAAACGACATACCAATTTCAAAAAAAATTAGAGTTATCAAACAGGTAAGTGACAATTAAACCAAATTACGGGGTCCAGCTGGTATAAAAATAAATATTGTTTATTGCAATTCTCACATTCAATCTTTATCGTCATATCACGCATTGGACATAGGAAACCATATGAAACGGAAATTTTAACAATAATTGTCGTGCTGGGCAAGTGTGGCGACAGTCGCACAGCGAAGCTTCACCACCACCTTACTGCTACTGTTCATTCCTGCCCTATGTTTTTGAACTAAGCTGAAAAAAGTAAATAATATATGCAACTTCTCATTCACAAAAAGGGTATACTTTAAATATTAATGATAATATTTACTACAAAAAAACATAGTCTTAGGCTCAAGCCTTACTTACAGAAGAAGTTGGATATTTTCTGGTAATATATCCTCCAAAGTAATAACACTACACCAGGTGTTGTAAGAGGCGACTAACTTACCAAAACCGACAGATGGCGGTTTATCCCGGATGGAAACAGTACAGCTCAAATACACAAGACGAGGATGGGCAGCAGCAACCCCGTCGCGAAAAAATGCACTCTGTGATTGCTAGCAAAATTGCACACCGCGGCAACTATGGGTAAAAAACCTCATTTTTTGGCGAGATGTATGTAAAGCAGTAAACTTCCAATGACTAATATGATGAATGGGTTTGCTTTACTTAAGGCATTAATAGATTTGTAACAAATATATAAACTTATGTAAAGAGCTTTTTAAAAAATACATTCTCTTTGTAACCAGAATTGAAGGCGCTAAATTTGGAAGTAACATCATTATAACAAAAGAGAGAAGTAAACTCTTAATGGACGCTCCATCATACTCAAAAAAGGGCAATTTCAAAGCAAAAGTGTCATAGCAACTTGGAGGCATTACATTTTATTATTGTTTAAAAAGGAATCGTCAACTTGGAGATTGTAATTAATTTGCAATGTACATCTTTTATTAATTTCTCCGGGTTGGCAATTAGTAACGGTCAATAGACTTGGGTCGGGAAAATTAATTCTATATAATGACAAGGTTTAAATATTCATGTAAGATTGGTGTCAAGTTAAGGGTTCGAAACAAAATGGGTATCTAGAGGAGATTTTTTTTAAAGAAGATTACGTTAGAGGTATATTAACTATAATTTTATAACCAATTTTAGAAAAACGAATCATCAAACAAAATTTCATTTCCGAAACATATTTCAGTAAAAAGACAAATACAGGTTTCGCAAATATGTTACATTTCAACTGGCTATATATTTTATTTTTCGGTATTGCATTGTGGTTGCAGTTCTAGCCTAACCTAACCACCAATGTGTTTCAGTTCACCTTACCCATATAATATTTTGTGAAATAATTTTTTTTGGATTGTGAATAATTCTGTTTAATTTAACACTTATTGAAAATTTAGTAATATTATAAGTAATAGTTGGATAGTATATAACATCTGGATTTATTATTTATCTGCAACATATACACCGCCCACACTTGTAGCTCCTTTAGTGGTCTTGGTGGAATATATATTATTTTTGTACTTAAGCTTAAAATCGTGCAGAAACTTGCGTGGTTTTGTATCTTCGTACTTGATTGCGCTTTTTACACAAGAGTCTAATAAATGGCTTTCAGCTATCTCTAATCTAGTTCTAAGTACCTAATTATATCATTTTTATAAAAAAATGAAATTAAAGAGTCTGTTTGTACATAGTGTTGTAGCAGAAAATTTTAATTAAGAATATTTACAACATCTATTTGTCAGTCTTTTTAATTCTGTTCATTTGAGAATTTGAACTGTTTGCAGGCAAATGTAAAATGAATTTATTCAAATATATCATTAAAAGTAAGTAAAATTTAACGCCGACAAAGTAGCGAATACAAATTAGTATTTATAATAGTAATATTACACGTTACACGTTTCATTATATCAAAATAATTATAAACAGAAACCAATATTATCAACAACAATTTAGTTGCAAATCTTCAACATTTATATCAACAAAAGCGCTTTCGCATTTCAACATTTGTTCCGGTAAACATGAAAAATTACCCAATAATTGGTCACAATGAAATTATTTCGTATTTCGTATGATTGGAGAGGTGGGAATAAATAATCAAACAAATGAACACTACACAATTTAATATTTCATGATGGCATTGCGATTGCTCATTTGCCATCATAACATTGTTGCTATTGGTAAAATAAAACAGAATTATCTATAGAAACACAGTGTTACGTACAGCAGCGGTGGATTGTCGTGCCCGCGATCGTTGAAGTTAAGTCACGTTGGCAACGGTTGGTAAGGGGATGAGTGACCCAAAACGTATTAAATAACTCAAGCAATCTTTTCAATCGTAGGCTTATTAAATCGTTGTTTCTGTTTGTTATTGCAATCCCTAAAACCCACCAATCCACATTGATCTGGCAATGGTCTCAGATGGGGAATGCCGGCCGTACTCCTTAAAAAAATGTTGGTGTTAATGAACTCTTTATTTTCATCTCTATGATGCCGCGATATCTAACAGTAACTGGACCATTCTTTCAGTAGCTTTATTACACAAGTTTTTTGGTCACTTTGTAAAAAATTGCCTTAACATATGAAAAAAACAAACTTTAAAGTTAAATCTAACATCAAACATAGGTACGAATGTACAATTTTCTTTAAACCATTTTTTAAAACGGTATTTAAACCGTTAAAACATCTTTAATAGAGCAGGCCATTGTTGAGTTTGAATTGCTGACCCAAGTCACGGTCGTTTATGTTAAAAAATTGTGTAGGACATGAAATGGTAATTCTCTTCAAAAATACAATCCAACATTATAGTCAAGTAAGGGCAATAGCAGGAAGTTGAAGTAACAATAATTATACAGGTTTCAACATTTATATTTACATGAGGTAGACTTCATACAGATCATCTGCATTGGCATCTAACTCTCACCTATTTCTACCGCCAACTAACAGTGTTCGCATTGCTGTGTACCATTTTGACGGGTGAGAGTGGTAGTAACATTACTGGTTGATGGATCTTTAAGTTATAAGGTTGGTAACGCTGTTGGTAACAATATTACGAGTGTCTATAGTCTGCGTTTACTGTTACATGGATGCTTGTTTGTCGACCTGGTCTAATTGAAAAAAGCATGTATGGTAACTACGTTGTTTCTGGTTACTATCACACAAATACCTTTTTGCTTGCATTAAAACCAACATATCTTGTTATGCATATTTTGGTGTTATTTTAGTTATTTTAAATGAAAGTTGCATTTTCTCTGTACTACAGATAGATGTTATTGCAAGCTCATGACCGTTTCGTTCTATTAAACTAGTAATCTTTAATGGATAGGACTAACTTTCCGCTAGCCACTTTAAAGCTAGATAGACATTTAAGCCATAAAATTGTCTGGGTGGCCCCGCCTTACCACTAGCAGATTTTTTTTTCTGTACCTAATGGGTGCGCTTGAAGCAGTTTCTAGTTGTCCGCAGTATTCCTTGCGATGTAAAAGACATATGGTATGGATCGGCAAATTTGATAAATAAAAAAACTGGGTAGACGGCAGCCAGAAATCATCATTTCATTGATTAACCCTGTCTTTTTTGTAAAATATTATTAACCCAAAACTTAAAAAAATATAATAATGCATTATCACTATGCACGCACACTCACCTTGAGTTAAAAATATATATAGACATAGGTCTAAAATACGCGTGGTTAACCATTCAATTATTTATCATTTTATATATTGGACAGTATATATAATATCCGGATTGACTTTGACTATATATGATATATATATATATATACGTATCGGTGTCCTTCAAACCTAAATACCATCTTGGAGTAGATTTAGTTCTTCAGAAATTTCCTATGCTGTTCCAATTAAATAGTCTGCAAAAATGATACCATTAAAGTAAGTTACTATCGTAAGTTACTGTTTTATAGTATACTGTGGTAGATACAAATTTTACTATTAATTTTTAGCAATGCTATAAGAAATTATGCTTCCGTAATTTATTCTAACCAAGAATCGAAACTGTTTAAGCATAACACGAGGTCTGTGTAGCTCGTGACCACCAAAACAAATGTATGTCAACATCCTGCAAATTAAACTGCTTCTATATAGAGACGGGAACGGTCGGTGGGCTTCGCCGAGTGCGAAGAAGCTGAACCAGTTATTTAAGCCATTTATTTAATCGCCCGTGCCGAGTGCCTGCGACAGTTAGCGCCGACTTAACTTATGCTACGGCTTTATTAAATACTGTGGCTCTGGGTAGGTGCAATAATAACGCAATGGGTACCGACGTTTTTATCAACAAGGAAAATGTGACCTACATATAAAAAAGCTAATATCATAATATTGCGCGTTTAGACAATTGTTTGTTGTAAATACTAATTAAAACGGAGAAGCTAACTAGAGCAACTGAATTTAAATTTTCTAGGCTTTTGTAGTTTAATCCGAGGTTTCACAATGTTTTCCAACAATTACTCGTTCACTATTCATGATTAAACTTTTAAAAGCTTACTTTTAATTATTTTTAAATTACAACGTTTTCGTTCATCATCACCATCATATCAGCCATTGAAAGTCCACTGCTGGACATAGGCCCGTAGTTTTGCCCGTAAGTGCCGCGCTGGGCAAGCGGGTTGGCAATCGCAGAGCGCAGCTTTCACGACGGAAATGCTGCTGCCCATCCCGCCCTGTGCATTTGAGCTGCATTGTCTCGGATGGATATACCGCCATCTGTCGGTTCTGGTACCTTAGTCACCTTTTACGACATCTGGTACAGGGGAGGTACTATACAACTCTGCCGGTACCTCATGGCGGTGTTATACCTAATGTTTTGGTTACCTTTCAGCAATCGTTAGAACAGATTCGGAAACGTCTTTATTATAATGATACGTCTTTCATACTAGAAACTAAGAACGGTTTTAAATTTATAATCCTGAATAAGTTAATACTCGATTAACCGGCAAGGTATATTATTCATGGCTTTTGCTGTATTTAGTTTGTTAAACTTTCTCCAGCCTGAAATAGAGCGGTAGTGTCTATGTCTTATCCGCACAAAAGTGTATTTATCGGAGGTTCGAGTGACTGGGGCCAGGTAAAAAACATATATGTGTGAAACATTTATCTCTGTTCTGTGCCTTGGTATTAAATATATGTATTATATTTTTTGTAATTGTAATTTGCTTCTTATATCGGAGCCTGACTCCGGTATGAGATAATGCATGAATTGATTTATTCATGACACCTTTAAAATGACAGAACGTCATATTTAAATATTGACAACATCTCATACATTGACTTGATTCCATGAAAATTCGCTTAAAGCACTTGTGTTACACACATCAGGCCACAGAGGAATTACAAATATAATACTTTATATAATATTTGTCCTGGGTGGGGGTCGAAACCACGAGCTTCGGTGCATAAGACAGGATTACTACCATCTGCGCTATTTAGCCCGTCTCAAAGAATCGTTTCAGATAAAATTAATCTACAAATATCTATATAAAAG
The DNA here is from genome assembly GCA_020976665.1 of Heortia vitessoides. Classification (NCBI taxonomy): domain Eukaryota; kingdom Metazoa; phylum Arthropoda; class Insecta; order Lepidoptera; family Crambidae; genus Heortia; species Heortia vitessoides. Next base: position 8,026,935 of record JACJUM010003129.1, read on the forward strand.
TACAAAGTTGTAAAGTTATTTCTTCTTTAAGGCGTGGGAACAGAGAATTAGGGCACCTCACTTGAGAGACAAAAAATTTAGATGTAACTATAGGAGCACCTCATAGAAAGGTCATCTGCATTGGAACCTCACTCTCACCTGTAACCGGAACAGGTCCGAAGAGTTAGAGACAGTGATATTACTATACACTATATATTACTATATACTATAAGTAATGTGACATAACACCTTCAAGTCATAAGATTGGCAACTCGCTGGTAATATCCTTGTGATAATACGAATGTATATAGGCTGCGGTGACGCATACTATACACATATATATATATATATATATACTGAGAGTCCATCCTATAAAAAGGTGCATCAGCATGGGGCGCTCCTTATACCTTTGGCATCTGTAAAATATACAAAATCTACCTGCACATAAAAAATGTCATCATCTTTAAAGCAGCTGTAGACCGTCAATGCTTATAACCCTTCGTCGTAGTTTTGCGAGAAGAATGCTGCCCATTATTTATTATTATAGAGAATACTACTATATATATATAATGTTACAGAACATTCTTAAAAACAATACTGTGAAATAATCATCTCAAAACTTGGTTCCAACTCAAAGATCTCCTTATTATATTGATATAGTTTAATACAATTTTGCTCAACATTGAATACTTAAGCTTTGGAGCATAAAGAATCTGATAATGTGCTCGAAACGTGTCATTTTTACATTCCCTCCATCAATTCCCTTTTTATTCAAATTTAGTACAATTCAACACTTGTGAGCCATTACTGGCGTGTTCTATTAAACAAATTACTGCTATTTATTACAAGATCATTTTTTATTCGCCGCTCCCCGAAAGGACTGGGATAAAAAGAGGGGGTCTTTGAAACAAGGAGTCCATTGGGCTCGTCGAGGCGGAGCGCAGTAATTACGTGGACAAATGAGTCGGGATGAGCTTACTTTAAATTGTCAGATGTATAAAATATTGTCACTGAATTTATGGCGTTCTTAATGAGGTCCTGTACAATGATCGCGACAATTTCCTAGATTTAATAGAAAACGTTACTAAGAACGGTATTTACTTTCAGAATACCTATTATTGCATTAGGTTAGAGAATAATGAAAATCCTAATTACTTTTAAAACTAGTACAAGCATCATTGTACACTGCATCGTCACCTGAACACGCTAAACTTGACGAAGAGCTACCATTAGTCAAGTCTACCGATTGGTCTTACCGAATCTTTGATTGGGTTTAGTCAATCTAGTCGACTTAGCAAATTAAAACCTATAATTCTGGATAACAATTCATGAATTATTATTAATTTACAAATACAACCTTACACTTTATAGTTTTTCAGTTTTTTAAGTCGATGATTTTTGATATAATAACAATAATATAATAATTTAATGTCCATTACGAGCTCATCAAAATTTTAGAGTACAAAACAATATAGTGCTTAAAGCTAACAGTTTTATTTGACTATGCATAGTTGCGCTATATATACTTGAACCTTATATAGACTGCATACAACCGGTCCTAATGAAAATCGCTCAGGGAATCCAATTTCCACCAGTGATATGATAACGCTCATGGTGAATGTAATAGAGAATCAAGTTCTTTACTAAGACCTTTTGATGATGGGTTTTTCGATGGGTTTCAATTATTGATGGGTTATCGTTTCAGTCAGCCCCTGGCCAGATTATATGGATCGTTACTCTAAAAAAGTAGTTTGTTCACAAGTTATTTTCATTTTTACAAACGAATACAATATAGATATAAAATAGTCAGCAGCTTTTTAATATAACTTTGAATTTACGTATATGTTAGCTATAACACATATGTATTTTTATAATTTTCATTTTTGTTCCTTGAATTCGATAATCTGGTGGATTGATTTGGACAGTTATACGATGTTATAAACACTTAGGCCATTCTTGATTCAGAAAAAAACTAATATTCTTCCACGAAGCTAAATTATATCCGAGAAATTGTAAACACAATCCAATTCAAACCATGTCACACATAAAACAGCTAAAATTGCAGGAACCAAATAGTTTCATATAAATTAATACAACCGCATTGCATATTCTAGTCTTATAAAACAAATTGTTTTATTGCCCCCGACACGTAACCAAGACAAAGTCCTTATATTAAACTTTACCGCTGTACGTGTATTTTGTAGCATAATGTACTGTTATTGCAAGAGAAACGCATTTAAAACTTACCAAAGTAGTTAATTTATCCTTTCTGCTACGTTTCCCCGTTTCATGGAACTATGAGAATTCTGCGGAGTAATTAATAGGGCAATTAACTTGGTGGAATAAAGTATTACCGAGTTACGAAAACACATTTATTCTCAATGATCGATATTTATAATAATTTTCTTCTTAATATTGGTAAATAAGATATTTTTTTGGAGCTGCGGCTGGCTTAATTAAGCTGTCTATTTTGTCTATGCAATTGTTTGATCTTTTTACAAGTAATTTTTGCATGACTTAAAAATCTCTTTATCTCCAAATGCAAGGATATTTTTTTTCTTTTCTTTTCAAATGTAATAATAATTTAAATTTATCTATATTGATCGTTTACGTTATTTGATAACGCGATTGATGTCTACCATCTTGGTAAAAGCTCTACTTTTAAAGAACGGTGGAGGGAAGTATAACCGAGAAGGCGTTTTGTACGCGATAGTGAGAAGTTCGGGAGGAGAGCATGTCTGTGTTCTTTTTCTTATATGAGATATTATACTTTTATGATTTCATGTACGAAGTTATTATGAAAGTTTGTAATTTGAAACTTTGTGACATTGTATTCATTGCTACAATAAATATAAATATTTTCTTTTTAAAAGTTGATGTTTTATAAAACTATAATAAAATATCAAGTTTTAAACGGAAAATATTAGTATTTTTTTATTCCTTTTTCACGGGAGTGACGTTAGTGTCGGTTGCACAGCTGAGTCGAAAGGTCGGTTGATCATATATTAGATAGAATTCCCATGCATCACTAGTCAGATAAATCATCATCTTCGGGCAGATAAATAGCGTCTTATTGTTCTAAACCTTCCTGAAAGTTTCCTTATTTAGAGTCACCAATTCTCAAATCGAAAATTTTCGGCCATGTGTGTTAACAGCCATATGGCAATAAAATGGTCTCTCAAAACTACTTCTATTTACCAACTCGTAAGTAATCCAACAAGCTATTTCTTTGCGCCATCAAATCAAGAAAAATGAAATCTAGAAGGAAAAAAAGAACAAAAGTTAACGATAAAGCGCAGCTGATCAGCGAGTTGAAGTCATGTAGAATACATAGAACTTACCCGTAAGGAGACAAGGCTTCGGCAAGCACAGAGTACGACAAGTTGTACAGTCCGAATAAAACGCAGGTTCGCGCTGAATGCAAGCTGCTAACAGCTGTTATTTTTATCGCTTGGGGAGGCATATGTCCAGCTGTTGACATTCTCATGCTGATTTGATGATATTGAAATTTGCATACAGCTTCACATTTCATATTGAACAAACATTCAAGATTAGAAACAGTGAATAGCGATTTTAAAAATCAGCCCCAAACGCCCGAGACATATCAGATTGATGCGTGTACAGGCCTGTTAAAACACAATTCGGCTAAAAGCTATTGGAACGAGAACGCGTCGTTCCGCGTTCACACAGCTATTAACGTTTACAACCGTTGTTCGGTGGCGGCCATCACGGAACTACGTGACTGCCGTGCGTTTATTACATTGCCCAGCCGTGCGAGATCATGGAAAACGTACACAACACATTTACGCGTAAATGTTTCACTATATTTTTGTGAAATACACATACGAATGCAATTATATTAAGTATTTGACAGGCCCGATTGCGCAGATGATTCCCCGTCCTCACACAGCTTAAATGATTGTTCAGTATGTGAGTATAAAAAATAAATTAATAAAATATTAACTAACGACGTTAACCGCATTAGATTACTATTTATACTAAAATTAGTAGTTTACTATGAATACTACTGCGTCCCTGGGCAAGAAAATCCGCTTGCTCAGCGCCGGCTGGGCAAGCGTGTTGGCAATCGCAGAGCGCAGGTTTCGCGACGGGGCTGCTTCTGCCTATCCTCGCATTATGCACTGTTTCATATGGATATACCCCATTTGTCGGTTTCGATACCTCAGTCGCCTCTTACGATACCTGGTACAGGGGGAGGTATTATTCTACTCTGCCGGTACACTATAGCACGTTCAGTCATTATAATAACTTTCAACAGCTTTAGAAAGCGTGTTGATCCTTAAGAGTGACAAAAATGATCAGAATTTAGAAGGTATAAGTATAACTGCTATGAGTACTTATATTTAATTAATTCTAAACGTCCTTGGTAATATACGATAGGAGATATTATTTATCTAAGACGTTTGAGTGCCAGGTATTCGTGGGAGGGGATAATCACGTGACCAATTAAATTAAATTCAAATGGAATATTTACTAATTTCTTTTGTAATAATATTAAATAAACAGTGTTGGTCAAAATTCAATTTTAAGAAATTGATGATCATTGACAATTTTAACGTATTCGAATAGTTTAAATATTTTTTATTTACGTTTATATTACTTTAGTTTTGCTCAGCGCGTAAGCATAGAGATATTAATGTCAATAATTGCATGCTATTGTCGTAATTAAGTGTTGTTAACAAGTTAAATCTATATTTAGTATGTACGGCAACATCAATTATCTTTCAGTGAAATTCGGAATAAACAGCCAGTTGATTGATTAAAACTCCTTCAACATGTTCATACTCTCTACTACTGCTCCTTAACATTTACTACAACTACCATAAGCTACATCTTCACTGAGTAACATAGACCATATTATATATTTAAAAAAATAACTTCCGACTTAAAATAATCCTGTGATGTTCGGTTCAATGGTAGTCTTAAACCACTCGTAAGTGTAAGATCTTCAACGAATCTTACAGCTTATCTTGGAACTCCATTAAATCGAACCAACTAATAGCTTAACGTCAAGCCGGTGCAGCAGTGGGCTCTGAAGCCAACAGCAATACCCCATGTAGACTCATAGCGGACTTATGTTTTATACAGACAACTGCACTGACTATAAGTTCTAACATATTGCCCCAAATGAGTTACCACTATGGTCTATTCAGCATACCATGCTTTCTCGAGACCAGCCTCACCTTGTTTTTCAAATTACCACGGATCTAAACATCATCATTATCAAACCAGCCATTGAAAATCTACCGCTGGACATAGGTCTCTCCAAGAAAGGAGGTTTCTTATCCATAATAGCCGCGCTGGGTAGGCGTGTTGGCAATCGCAGAGCGCAGCGATGCCGCTGCCCATCCTCGCCCTGTGCTTTTGAGCTGCTCTGTTTCGGATGGTTATATATAAACATAATTATAAATTGTAATCTGGAACTGTAATGGCCATTCGATCTCATTTCTAATGAGAAGGAAACTTTTAGTGTGAACGTACAAACTTTGTCTAGTTTTGGACTAGATCTGGGCTACATTATACTACAGCCATAAAACGTTCGTTCGCTGCTAGCCATAATTCATCCATCAAAGGGAGAATTTCGCCAAAAGTTGCCGTACTGGCCAGCTGTCGTGGCAATCGAAAAGACAATGAGGCTCTAAATAAAATGCATCGATTTTGGACACAAATAAATTTTAGACGTTTTTCCGTAACTTTTCGAGGAATCCATTATTATATTGTTATTTAAAACCTTGACGTACAACAAGTATTAGTCATAAGAACTGGTAATATAAAAAGTAAATAAATTACAATGCAACTCATACGTTGACCTAACTCCGAGACAAGTAACTTGAAGCACTTGTGTTACGGATATCAGAAAACAGACGTGATACAAATATAATACTGAGATACATCCAAATAACAACCGGACTCAAAACTCATCATATAAATATTAGCTCTATGTGGGTATCGAACCCACGACCTTTGGCGCACAAAACAGGAGTACTACCATCTGCCAGTCAAGTCAGTATTAAACCTTGTGTCATCTGTGCTTGCTAGTGTTTTTACAAATGTATTCCCCTAGAAAATCAGGATACGCCATTAAATCCACAGGAGCACAATAAAATACTTCACACGACGTTACTCAAATAAAAAATCCAGACAACTGCCAACTTCACACTTGATCGCGCGCTCGCTGCTCATTCTTTACGCTCGTGTTACACCTCGCTTATTAAATTGCTCACCCGAGCGAAATTCAGCGATACAATTTCATAGACGGTAGGCGCGGATGGGATGAATCAAAGTTTCCGTTTGTTATACCTTGTGACATTAGTTTTAAGAACTTTCATCTTGCTTACTATAAATACCAGCCCATATCGTCCAATACTTCAATAGTATATATATATATATAGAAAGAATACTTAACAATCATTTGATACTAGCTCATCTGACAGACGTTCTCATGTCGGAATACGAGCAAAACTATTTATATACGCGCAAGCAAAAAAGACCAAAAATATTGTGTGTCATTGAAATAATAAATACACTTTTTTTTAATTATATATATTTATCTGTCAGGTGACCAAGTTATTTATAAAATATGTAAGGCTTCAATTGTCACATCGTAGTCATTAGTTCTTGTATTGATACCTTTTTTTTCTATGTCGACAAACAAGCATACGGTCCACGTGTTAGTAAATCGTCACCGTAGCTCATGCACCATCGTAATATTTCAAGGATATCAATAGCGCGTTGCGCGTTGTAACTTGAATATGTAATGTCACATTACTCAGTAACTTCCTTGCTTCTCTTCATCTTACATACCGGAACACAAGAATTCGAATACTGCTGTTTGGAGGTAAATATAAATGATAATTTGATAGCAAGTAACTGTTACCATGTCTGCCTTGTTTACTTCCCTAAATATACCGGCTTTAAGCTGCTACAATCGTCACGTGAAAGCGCAGGGTCAATAACCTTCTTAATAATAGTTATTACCAGCTTTATATATTAGTAGCCAATTAACTGATGATTGTGATGTATTTTATGGGCTTATTTAATTAATTAGTTACTGCCCGCCATTCCGTGATCGACAAGCGTATAGAAATACAGCGAGGCACGGAAACAGCCGCCTGTCACGACCAGCCAACTAATTTGAGTTATTTATTTACAGGCCTTATTTTATATTAAGTTAAATATGTACAATATTAGGAAATAAACAGAGTATATGTGGTTTAAGTTATAATCAAGGAAATAAGTTCTTGTTTAATGAATAAAAATTATAAGCATGAAAAAATACGTACGCTTTTGACTCTAGATGCAGCCACATCAGATTGTATATACGAGTATATTTTGGTGTTTCTAATTATCAGGACCGGGTTTAAAAGGGCGCACGGACGCAAGAAGTTTATGTGCAAAAAAATGTAATTTATAGGCTTGAGACCTGAGTACTTATGATTTATGGTGTCCACAGTGAAGTAGTTGGTATGTTACCGAACGTAAAGAGGGGAGAAGCAGTTTGTCGAGTGAATTAGATATTAAGAGCTGCAGGTTCAATAAAAAAATTGGATTTTCCTGGCGCGAGGTTTAATTTTAAGTACGAAAATAACCTAATCTTGTTTCACAGTCTACAAAACCCTAATAGAAGTATATTATTATTATAATGGGTAAATTCTTCATTATAATAATTAAAAAAAATTAATGAAATGATCATGATGAAAATGAAAAATTTTAGGCGTTGCAAGTAATTCGAATGTTATTATTTTTTAAGTAAATTTATAAATACTCACCCCCGAAGGTTATATCACCTAAAAGAGCCCTTCAATAAAAAGCCCCTCGAATTCCAATTACAATGAACTAGAAAGCTGAAGGTAAAACATAAATTGATGTGACCTAATAAAGAAACACTTAAAGCTACACTTCAAAGTTTCGCTCTAGTCTAGTTGTAGGATTCCGTTATTAAACTTCTTCTTATATTTTCCTCTCGATCGGTGTTCGCCGGCAAACGTTCTTTAACGATGGAAACTTTTCCTTTGACAATTGTTTTATAAGAACGCACAGCTATAAGTCAAGTTAAGCTATAAGATTCGTAAGAATCTGTATAAATCGTTCAATTGAAAGTGAACTCTGCCTGTTTTATACTGAGTTTGTATTAGATGAGAATTTTTGACGCAGCCGCAAATCATCAACATTAAGCAACCTACGCAAAGTTTGGTATTGTGTACCCAAAATTGATTGTCTTGTTTCCTTCCTTGACGTTATCTCCTGTTAGTTTCTAAATGGATGCTTAACATATTGAACCTGTTTACAGTCCTTTTAAACCCAAAAATATGCATTATGCTCGCGTAGTAAATGGAGCCATAGCCAGCCAGAGCCATTTAATACAAAGTATGGAGTATGGCCATCCATACTTTGTATTAAACTATAAGAAAATCCACTAAATCTACAGTTAGGACAATAAAAATAGCAGATAAATCAGGGACGGGTACCACTCACCATTATTCGGTTTCCACACAACATTTTAATATGGTAAATAAATCGATGACGTACTTTAACTACCAAATTAGCTTACAAAAAGAGTAAACAATCATTAAATTTACTGATACTTTACTGATGATGGTCCGAACTATCAATAGCATGCTAAGAGAGAAACTATAACATAGGATAATATTTTAATAAACTTTCTCTATACGTTTACATACCTCTCTTGCTTCCCTTACTCGTATTGGTCCTTTCATACACGCTATCTACTTACATACATACATAAGTCACGTCCTATTGGGGTAGGCAGAGACTATGGATCTCCACTTGTTAGATCTTAGCATACCTCTCTTGCTTCCCTTACTCAAATTAGACCTTTCATACACGTCATCTACTTACATACATACATATGTCACATCCCATCGGAGTAGGCAGAGACTATGGATCTCCACTTGTTAAGATCTTGGCAAATCACTTGCTTCCCTTACTCGCATTAGTCCTTTCATACACTTTCGTTTATTCTTGGTACTTCTGACCTGGCCCTACTGTAATACTTCTTCTACCTAGTTAAGATATGTTCGCCTCGGTCGTTCTATACCAACCCTTCCCACAATTATTGTTAAGAGATTGAAATTCTAGAATCAGACGGTCATTTACCCCACATACATAATCTTCCACAATTCCTTTCGCACAGCCCTATCATAAGCCTTTTCCAAGTCAATAAAAGCGCAATAGAGCTTTTGACTTTTTGCAAGGCATTTTCGGCTATGTAGTGCAGGAAAAATCCATGATGATCATTGCACCCCATTCCTTTACTAAAACCCACTTGTATATTCCAAATTTTTCATTCACAAAAACATATTACTAAAAACTTAAAAAGGGTAATTCTGGATTTTATAAATATATATCCTTAAAATACGGTTGGAAAACATGCATACGATTTGCATGAAAAAAGAAACTTTGAATCGAATTCATTCGGTCTCAGATCGGAACATACAACCGCTTTTGCTTGCATGGTCACAAAAAAAGCTAAGAAAAAATACTCTGTACAAGAAAGCTATTACATAGGTAAAATTTGTGCTATTTATATTGCCGTAATTTAAAAATACAGCGATACTTTATATTATTTAAAAGCTAGAAACTAATTAGGCTAGAAAGAAAGTACACAAACATCGATATACAAAGGTCGTCTGCATTTATATGGTTTGAAGGATGGTCTACTAGTCACAAGATTGGCAACGCCCAATTAACCATATCGTTATGATACGATTGTCTATATCCTGCGGTAAACTTTATCACTTAGTCCAATAAAAAAAGAGAACAATTCTCTTACAACATCATTTATTTCTCCGCTATCACACAAAATGAAGATATATTTTAGCTTTGCTATTGCATTTTTAATATTGCTTTATAGTGATTAATACGCTACTTACAAGGGAAAATAAAAGTACTAAAATTGTATTTCTCACTTTTCCCTCAAACACTCTCTCGTAGCACTAAAAATATATTTTTTAAAATTGCGCATTAAAAGCTGCAGACTTCTTTAGGAACTCCACAAAATAAATCCTCGAGATTACTAATAAATTTAGAACTTGCGAAAGAAATAATCTGCCCAAAAAAGTTTTTATTAACCAGAAAATACAACAAACATCTAAATTGGCGTATAATCCAGCATAAAACTTAGATCCATTTCATAGTTTTTTATTTGCTTTATGAAGAAGAACCTAATGTTAAATGTCTCCAAGATTTTATACAAAGAAATTGCAATGCCCTAAAAGCAAAAAAAATAACTCTTTAATACACTAACATCTGTTTTGAGTGTAAATAAAAGTATTCTTAACGGCCTAAAACGCATTTTTATTAAAACATGTACATTTTTATATTTGACGTTTTGTGTGACAATATATAATGTAACTAGCTGTGCCCGCGACTTCGTTCGCGTGGTTGTCGGAAACTCTATCGAGATTATTTTTTGATTGCTCGCGTTGGTTTATGTTTTTGTATAATCGTGAATAAGATTTTTTAAAATAATTTGTAAAATAATAATGTTTTTAAAATAATGGGTCAAAGTACTTCGGCATAAATTATATTTTTATTTTTGTTTAAAATAAAGCACGCTGTATTCAACCGTTCCGTAGAGAGCCTACCACGCGTCTGAGTCGCGCGACATGGTACCTCGCCAAAATACACTTGCGAGTGGTATACAAGCACGGCGGTGGGCCTCGCCTCACCTCCCCCTCACCCGCCGCCGCGCGGCCTGCTTGCACATTATAATGGTAGCAAACCTTCTTCGACAAATAATGTTATTATGAGTAAATCTTAAGAGATAGTCATATACTGTAGCGGACTTTTTTTTATTATTAAAAAGGAATAATCCTCTCATACATAGTTTTTGAATAACTTAAACCGTTTATGCAGCGCATGCGACGAAAGACCTCAAATGTGAATAATTCTCCCCGTTTTTGCAACATTTCTCATTGACGCTTCGCTTCTATTGGTCTCAGCGTAAGACCTAAAGCCTTATAACCTAAAGCCTTTAATATAACCTAAAGCCTTTTTCTATAAATGGACTATCCAAAAAAAAAAGAATTATTCAAATCGGACTAGTAGTTCCTGATATTAGCGCGTTTATACAAACAAACAAACTCTTCCGCTTTATAATATTAGTATAGATTTACACACGTGTACGTCAAATTTTTTTAAGTCTTATAATAGTTACGAAATAATATTTAATATAAAATTAAGAAAAATATGATAATGAAAATACATTATGTGTCCTAATATAAGTCCCCACAGTGTCTTGAAATTCAAGCGGGCAGAAACGACTTCCAAGTGCTGTCGGCTGCGCGGTCGCAACGCGGTAGGCTTGCGCCCATGAATAGGGTTCGAAGTGCTATTGGGGACATTCTTGCTCAGGGCTATGAAATAGATTTAGACATATGAATTCAGGACTCATTAGGACTTATTTCTGACATTTATTGAATACAAATGTTATTGTTTTTATTTTTTTTTGCATCTTGGCAAATTATATTGTGACTTTCAACATCAACATCACTAATTTGAGCAAATTTATTTATTTATGTTACATTTTTCAACTAAAACCCTGAAATTATTTTAAATTTAATCTTCTTAAGTGCATTGGACTTATTTCTTTAATTTTTTAAGATGTGTGTTAAAATAAGTTTCTAAATTGTTTAGGTGGCGAGCGAACTTTAAACTCAATATACAAGATATTTTCTGGTTAGCTATATGTTCACATTTATTAACTTTAAAACTTCTAGGATAAGATAATATTAACTTACAATAAGCTTTTAAATAGATGAGGCATATTTTTATTTTTTATATATATATATATATAATCTAATCAAACTTTAACTGTGCTCAAGATTTGTTAATGTGAACTTAAATAAATAGAAAACGAGCAAAATTTACAGCTTCTACTATTTTCAACTTAGTTTATAGAACGTTACAGTGGAATTCTTTTATCTTAAAAGCCGTGCTCAGGAATAGTAAAGCATTAAAACCTTTCTTTTGAAACTTGAATTCATCACAATTCATAATACATAATTTAAAAGTAATTAATTAGCCTTTCCCGTTTAGTTAATACGAAATTTGTACATAATATGATGAATGAACAGATATTATATATTTACAATATTTGATCTTAACTATTAGGCACATAATGAATTGTTGAAAGGTATCAAAGATAAAATAAAATTAATAAGTAGGTTTCGTACTATTTACATTGAAACGTAAAGAAATATTACAAATACGCCAAAAATTTAAAATATAAATTCGATCGTATAAACATATAGTTCAAATATTTATCGGCAATATTTGTAGCGATTCAACATTGCCCTGACTTAAATTATATAAAAGAAAAGATAAAATGTCATCTAAAGTTAGATGTTATTGAGAAACGAGTTTATTTTGAAGTTAATAAGAGTCCATAATACTAATTCAGACTTATATCGATTATTATTTATATTTAATCAAGTACTTTATTAAAATAAGTATACATAGAGATTATAGTAGAAGGCCCTAAAAATAGTTTCTACTTCAAAGGTTCTATTTGATCATCTGCCTTATATTGGACCTAATTAGTTGATATTTAGTGCTGCATTTGTAGGAGCCTAGTCTCCGGTCCTAAACTTTATAGGACGTCAAAACTTAATAAAAATGTCATTATTGATCATTTTGAAATAATGAAAATTTATAGAAAACCACTGAATATTGACGCACACTTATTAAGTATGCCTGCAAAACGTTACATATATAGTAGCCAAAGTGATGTCCGAAAGTGAACAACAACTATCACCCGCGGGGCTTCGGGCCTAAAACCTAAACAAGGCGGTTTCCGGAAAAGCTTCAGTACCATAGACTATTTTAGACTATAGTACGTATCTTTTGATTCGGCCGAGACGTGAGCTGTGCTTGAACCACTTTAGTGCCATATTGACTAACGGCACATCAAAGTTTTGGAGTGTTTGCATGACAACGCTACTATGTCGGTCCGAGTACAGGACTAGTTTACGAAGGCTTTTCCTCTAAAGGAAGGCTTTGCCTTTCAAAGGATTTGACATAAGCATTAACAGCGAATACATCACTCAACGTTGATTTGTTGATTATATTATGGTCATGAAAGAATTGAAGGAGTATCTCAACAGGAGAATCTTATAATGAATTGTCTATATTGAACCCGTAGTATCATTGGAAACCTCGCTTCTTAAAGTCGTTGTCTCGTATGTATACCTAGAATAAATAGTTCAGTTAGGTAATCCAACTTCAAGAAAGAGGTCTATCGACGAATTCGATACGACTGGACAGACTTCGAAAAACTGCAGATATCTTATCGTCCGAAAACCGATACCTCAATAACACGATACCCCAGAGTCTTGAGTAGAAAGTCTTCGATCAATGTGTGTTGCCAGTGATGACTTATGGTAGCGAAACGTGAACTCTAAATATTGTCCTAATTAATCAATTCACAATAGCTCAAAGAACTATGGAGAGGGGGGTAATCAAAATAGCCCAGCGGATCAGCAAGTTAAAGGAACAGCGAGTAAAGCATTTAGCACGCAGCACCGATGGACGATGGAGTCGTAAGTCTTTAATGGAGACTACGTACCGGCCAGCGCAGCATAAGGTTTCCACCCACAAAATGGACAGACAATCTGACTAAAACCTGAAAAATTTGGATCTTGCTGGACGCAAGCCGTATACAACCGGTCCTTTTGGAGATCACTTGGATTATAAAGGCCTATACTCCGCATTAATATATGCAACTGCTTGAAAACACGCCATTCATCGACTACTTAGTTAAATAAAATCTGAATTATGTTGTTTATAATCCAACATTATTGATGAGTATATTAGCGTATATCAGCGCCAAATATTGTTTGTAGAATACCGATCGACTTATTAGTCGATCGGTATTCTACACACAATAACTAATAAAGCAAACCGATCGACTAATAAGTCGATCGGTATTCTACAAACAATAACTAATAAAGCAATATGTTACTTATGAACCTATTTTATTAATTCAACGTCCCGATGGCACAGATGATAGTGATCCTATCTTGTGCGCCAAAGTTCGTGGGTTCGATCCAATCCAAGACACATATTTATATAATAATATTTATGTTCGTTCTGTGTTTGAGTGTTAAATATATGTATTTAAACCATAAGGTACTGGTAAACCGTGAGATACCGGCAGAGTAGAATAGTACCTCCCAATGCACCGGTTGTTGTAAGAGGCGACTAAGGTACGAGAACCAATAGATAGTGGTATATCCATTCGGAACACTGCAGCTCAAATAAACAGGGGTGGAAAGCAGCATCCCCGTCGCGATAGCTGCGCTCTGCAATTGCCAACACGCTTGCCCAGCGCGGTAAATATGGGCAAATATCTCCGTTCTTGGAGAGGCCTATGTCCAGCAGTGGACTTTCAATAGTATGATGATAATGATAAAGCAATTTATTTTGTCCGCTATTCGTAATAGAAGTACTGTAAGTGACTTATCACGGAGTCAGGTCAATGTACAAGACGTTATGGGAATTTATTCATATGTATTTATTTTCTCTGCAGTAATAGCACGAAGTATATATATATTTTTAAAATAGAGATTACGTCCAAGTCCTGAAGTATCAGTATCTTAAAATAAACATGAGTAATATTCTATCGTTTGCCTGGTCATTCCTAAAACTTTAGCTTAAATGGCTACTAATTGAATTATGCACTCATAGCTATGTTTAAATTTTACTAAAAAAAATCGCATGTATCTTGGCTACCAAGCAAACCCTAAAGGAATTACTAGTATTAAAGTAAGCTAATACTAACTCTTAACTTTATGACAGAATGCAGTCTGAAAATAGACCGCTCTATAGATTTTTAAGTAAATTTTCTATTATCTTCGGAGTATACAATATCCCACTCATTATGCATAAAAAAATGTTGACTTATATATGTTGTAATATTTGTTATGTACTAGTACTAAAAAAACCAACTTGTCTCGGGCTACAGGCAGGACTTGAACCTGCGTCTTTTCCATGCCGAGGGACTGCACACAGCGTTGTGCTACCGAGACCTTAGCGGACGTTTTATTTTATATGAATATTTACCGTGTTACGGAAAATGCTTAAGATGCTCTATTTAATACTATAAATGCGAAGCTTTGTATAGATGGATGTTTATTACTCGTTGAAATGCCTAAACAATTCAGGATGAAAATTGGCTAGAAACTATTGATGGTCTGGAATAACATACACTACTTTTAATTCCAAAATATTTTTTTCTGTTAAACAGATCTGGTTTTTTATTTTTACTGTGCATAATCTTTTTCCAGTTTAGGTTAGGTAGTTACTTTTTTTCCGAACTAATAAGAGTTCTTCACGCATGAGTTATGAAATAAAGACTTCGCTGATAAAATCGCAGGCGAAAAGCTTTGGATGTCTTCAAACATTAAAATTTCCCATCACGTTGTTTGCTGTGATAAACTTCTAAACTACTGTAACAATTTTAATAAAATTAGTCTCTCTAATTGCCGGCCAATAACTTTTTTATTAATTTGATTTATTAATTTTTTCCAAATAATTTGTTTATTATATGATAAAGAGTCTTATTTGATAAGGTCCATAAGATTGCCAAAACGCTTGCCCAGTGTGGCAATGATGGGCGAAATTCCCCCTTTATTGGGGAGACATATATACAGTAGGCATGGCAGTAGATATCCAATGGATAAAATTTTGACTATATTGAATAGTTCATAATGTAATTCAATATTATCACAGAAACACAATCGATGTGGTCGAGTCTGCTTGTAATGTTATATTATAAACTATTTCGGTTGCGGTTTCTATTAATATGTACCTATGTTAGTTCCTGGTATTTGAATTTTCTATTTATACAAGAGTTTTTGAAATCAGTTCACTAATTTCTGAGTTTAATTGTTACAAACGCACAAAGGTAACGTACAAGGTATGGGTGACGTGAGGTACCGGCAGAGTAGAATAGTATCTCCTCTTGTACCACATAAGTATACTCTGCTGTGAGGAAAAACTAGTTAGGGTAAAAATAAACTAATTATAACTTCATTGAAAGGGTTCAGTAATGAACGATGGGTTCTGTAAATATAAACTCTTCAACTATGGTGTGCACAAGAATAGAAATTTCATTAGTATAACTTGAGTACGTACCTGCGAACCCACACACCACCCTCAAATCTGGACCTCCTACCACCACAAACTTTTAACTAAAAACCTATTGACTCTGTTACGACTAGTCTATCTTCTTATCTATGTATACATAGTATATTGGTTTGCATGCTTTAAAAACACTCAGGAAAATCCGTATTGAATCAGCTCGAATTATGTCACGGTATACATTCAAAGTTTTCTTTTAATAATTCTTGGACCTAACATACCTACTACCGCAATAAAAGAGCTTTTTTAATAGTTTACATATATATTAGTTTGTTTACATATATATGACGTTGTTGTTACAATAAAAGAGCTTTTTTAATAGTTTACATATTTATTACGTTGAGCATAATAATCTTTTTTCAACAGAATTCAATTTAAGAACAATGACTCATTGAATTCAGTTAATACAGTCTAACTAAAGAACATATTATAAACAATATAATTAGGCGTATACTTACAAGTATTTCAATTACAAATTAAAACTTAAAAACTACGAATTAAACATTTTATTAAAACTATATTTGCGCGGCAGAATGCAGCTAGTTATTACATAAAAGGGGAATTAATAGTTGTAAATACGGAAAAGACATTCCTGGAGGTTGTTAGTGATTATTATTATCTTGGTAAGACGTTCCAACTAATATTAAGGCTTCAATAGCAATCTCGTAAGGATATTTATATATATATATGTATATGTATATTTGATTATAGATATGTTAAATATCAATCCTAGTTTCTAGTTGATATAACAACATTTAAATATTTAATGCAGCAAACTTCATAGTAACACTATCGTCGTCTCTAATCGTAATGCAACCGAATGAACACTATACAGCCCCAGAGCGACGGCGAGTATCGGTCGGCGGTGCGGAAATTGATTACGTAGATATTATTTATCCTGGAAATGTACTGAACGTTTACCCGAGCAGAGTATACATCATTTTTACATATAAAACATATAATAATTTTACACAGAATGGTTACCCAATAAAAACACACAATAGTATGAGTTAAAATATTATTTATAAATAAATAAATTCATACAACACTTCAAACATTAATCTGACTCCAAGATATGTTGCTTAAAGCCCTTGTGTTACGGACAACAGACAACAGAGGAATCACAAATATCTGTAGGTGATCGAACCCACGACCTTTGGCTATCAAGATAGGATTACTACCACCTGCGCCACCTGGTCCGTCTAAATTAAATTGTATCTTTAGCAGACTGAAGGTCAAACACCTTGAGGCATACTTGTGTTGTATTTATAATTACATAACTTACTTATAAATAATATTATGTATTTATATTATGACGATGGTGCATTCAGAAGTGTCCCTATCTTATGCGCTAGGGTCATGGGTTCAATGCTCAATAGGACTGACAAATAGATGTGATAAAAAAATGTGTTTACTCTGTGTCTGGGATTTAAATAAAGAATTCCATTGTTGTCTGCTATCTGTAACACAAATGATTTAATCTACTATCATAGAGTCAGATCAACGTATGAGGTGTTGCAGGTAAATGGATGGTATTATAAAATACTTAACATATTGTACATATATATTAAACTGGGATTACGTAACGGTATTGAATAAAAATGATGCCAAAAGTAGTTACTACGCGAAACCCGAAACTGTTATAATACTTTTTCTCGTACTGAAATAAGATCGAGTGCCGAAAATACACGTAATGAAATGATATTTAATTATTATAATTTTTAAGGAGAAAAATACTTTTTGATCTGTACGCACCAATTTACTTAAAGGACAGATTCCAATTCCTATCTTCTTCCCACGAACGTAATCTCCGTTCTTCTTATACTGTCTCGCTCTTAACTCCTTCTCATCACTCTAGTTTTTTGACAAAGTCTTTCACAACGACAGCTATACGACTCTGGAACGAGCTTTCGTTGAATATTAAGCAATCCCTAAACAAATTTATCCTGAAACGCTGTCTCTGTTTACTAATGCTGCTTCTCTATTATATATATATATATATTCTCATATATATATATATATATATATATATATATATATGTATATATATGTATATGTATATATATTTTAAATATGTATGCCACGTTTATCTATTTTGTATATATATTGTCTGCCCCACTATATATATGTATATATTTTCTGTTTTGTGTAATGGTTGACTGGGAGATAATGCCATCTGGCATTAAGTCCGCCATTTGTACATTTTGTAACATTTTGTGCAATAAAGTTAAATAAATAAAATAGTATTTAATATTATAAAATCTTAAAATTAAGGATATAATTGAGGAGGGAATGAACTTTAAATTTCGTATCTTTATATTTTATGTGGTTCATTAAGAACAAACACGAACAAAAGACTTATACATTATATATGAGAGGTAGACAAATAGTTTTAACCGATTATACAAATTTGTAGAACGCGACTCTAATACTTTTAACATATGCAAACAAATATCAAATGACACAGCAATAATGACTCTGACCAAATAAACGTCTCGATAACTCGTCAGGCGAACACGGAAATTGATCGCACATTTATATAGGAAATGTACTAATCGGTCCCAAGCAACTTTAGCTGTGCTAGCTGCACAAGACTGTTCTCTCACTATAAATAAATAATAAAGATAGTAAATTCACACTTCTCATAAAGTTACCTGAATCCGAAATAAGTCGCTTAACTCTTGACACAACGGATACCAGACAACTGAGGAATTATAAATGTAATACTTAAGTACATATTTAACACATAGTACAAACACAAATGCTTATCATTCAAATATTTGCTTTGGGTGAGAACCGAAACCAAGGCCTTTGGCGCTCAAAATAGGAACACTACAAAATACACTATCGATCCAAATAAATTAATTAGTGTAATTGTAGGTTACTTTACTTCATTTTACATTCATACTCATATGTTTTGCGTTGGCTCGTGTTTTTATTATACATTACTTAAACATATATACTCAGCATGAAATGAAATTATTATTAATATCATTTACTCTGCGGTTTACTTTGCGGACTCAACTATGTCGTGGGGTACTGGTAAATAAGAATAATACCGCCTCCTGAAACAGGTATCGTAAGAGGTGAAGTTACCGAACCAAAAATAGCGGTATATCAGCGTAGCTCAGATGCATAGAGCGCAGATGGGCAGCAGCATCTCTGTCGTGAACATTACGCTCTGCGTTTGCCACACTTACCCACTCTACACCTGCTCAGCGCGGCAATTATGGGCAAAACTCTGCCTTTCTTTGGGAGGGGATTACGGGCCTAACCCAATAAGTACACATCAAAGCTTGTGTTAATGCTATGTTTATATGAGTAGGTATTTTTTTGGGTATACTGCAAAGTGAATTGAGTTGTAAGATGCAGCCTTTACGTTTCGTCTGATTTCCGAACTAACCTGTATAGGTTAAGTTGTTAAAAAGCTGCAATTCTGTATAAGTGTGTGTACAAAATTCCAGCTTTTTGTAGTAGGTATTGGGTGTTGGATTCAAGGTTTTCATCGATTCGTGTAACTGTTTTAATATCACGCCCGTCTAGACCCCTATAGTAACTATTGAGACTTTTTGAGGTGCCAAATACGGAGTTGCGAGTTTTTCAGCTATGGTGGCTTGCAAATTGTGTGTATTGTTGACTGCCATGTCTATAAAATGTCCAGTTTCCTTGTATTGGTTAAAGTAGACGTTGGTTGTGGAATTCTCCATAACACTATTAGGGGTATATTTATGGTACGATTGCATAGACGTCACGAAACTCTATTTATGTGGAAGTTTTATAATATGAGCTATTTGTTCGTGTCTCTGTTTGTTGTTAGTCTAAGCTGGGTTTCTGGTCTGGAGCTATTACACTTTCTGCATCAGTTAAAACATACGGATTTTGTTATATATTTCTGGTAGTTTCTGGTTTCTAAACGTAGTACTAAATAGCCTCAATAGGTCTTTTTCATCGGTCAGATTTTTATGTTAGCTTATGTTCAATTTAAACTATTGCCTTATTCAGTAGAGACGATTCGTATATATTGAATAAATACTGTGAATGAGTTTGTTTATTGTGTAAAATCGTGACGTCGATTAATCCTTCTCCTTTTTAAAATATGGACAACTAACTTTTATCCACGGCTTCATCCGCGTGGATTTTCTATGGAAACATTATTATAGGGATGAAAGTACTATATATTTTTTCATATGAGAATTCACAAAGATTGGTTTAGTTAAAGAGTGAATAAAAAAACAAACAAAAAATCATATTTTTGCATTTATAGTATTATCATTGGGGATGTCCTGAAACTTAAAATAAGAAATCTATTCCGCAATAACTGTAAATTTTATAGGATAAAAGGTAATTTATATATTATTATTGGATTAGCAAGTCGAAATAGCAGTGGGTAGGGCACTTAGATGCAGAACCAATGAATGATCAAGTCGTAAGGTTCTGAAATGTAGACGAAGTACCGGCAAGTGCACCCTAGGACGTCCACCCGCAGGCCGTATACGATCGGCCTTATATTCAGCAGTGGACGTCCTACGGCTGATATGATGATGATGTTCATTGTGATAATAATGGTAATATGAAATGTGTAGTACGTATGTAGTAGTTGACTGTAGGACCTACATACTTCAATGTGCACAGAAATTTCCGGTGCGCGTATTTTATTTTGAATATTATTGTATCAACAATTATTTACTTTAAAAAAACGGGAAAGATTGCGTACGAACACAATTAAATTAATTTTATATGAAAAGGATTTGATTAGAGATTGGATTCAAAGAACGTTTGTTATAAATAACAATAGATTAAATTTATCAAATATCAATGATTTAATAACTTTACCTTAAAAAGAAATTTACCTTAATAATGTATAAAATAAAATAAAATACGAATTTAATTTTCTTTGAATTTATTGCTCTATAAAATAAATTTTAACTGTAGTGAACGCGTATGTATACATACAATATGGTGCAAACTATTGCCAATAAAAATAGAAAACCCAATTCCAACTGTTATCGGATAACCCATTCAATGGTGTTAAAGTTTAAAATATAGCGACGCATAAAGCCCAAGTAAATGTAAAATATATCTCCTAAAGTTCCGATCCATCGTCGCTAACTTATGGGCGTCTGGAGGCAGGAAATTTACTATATTTGCATTTCCTGCTTATCTGAACCGCGCTATCCCTGATATCAATCTAAGTTGTACTTCGGATTCTTTTAAGTCTTACTTAAGAAACGACTGTTTTTATTTATTTTTAAGTGCATTTCCATTTGTAATTCTCTTCTGAAAATCTGTGTAGATTGATTTTTCAGTTCTAAAGATAATTACTTATTCAAAAACATTTTCTTTTAAATTCCTTACTAGCTGTCTGCCCCGACTTCATTTAGAATATATGTAGAGTACAATAGTATCCCCTTGATTTCTTTAACAACGGAGTTTTAATTACGTTCTTGTATCTCTAACCTGTTAATTACCTGCCTGCACACAAATATGATGTATTATGATGCTATCTATACAAATTTCCACTGTCATCGATCTCGTGCAAACTTGATCCTTATATTTTAAAAGCTCAACAAAAACAGGATTCTTAAAACTCTAACGACTGCACCCAGCAGTTCTTGTGATCGTCCGACTTTAAAGGTCACCTCAAGCTATAGACCCCGTGTAATCACAAAAAACTCACTGGCAACATTTGATTAATCTCGATATATTTTATTCAAAAACGTCAACTTTTGTAAATTGATGGTGATCCTTACGACATGTATATAGAGTCCATAATTGTATGACAATCAACAGGCTGTTGTGTAACCAAGTGTATTAGCTTCAGAAAGAGACCTCGACATAAAATTCATTATAAAACGTTCTTTACGGTTACGATAAAATGACTTTAACAAGATTTGCTACTACAATGTACAATCAAAGTAAATTTCACAAAATATTACAACAATCTCAAAATTGCATGTATAAATACATATGAGAATTAAATTAAGATACGGGCAGTATATCAATAGGATATTTATCGATTACAAAAATTTGAGATATAATATGTTAAACGCACTGTTGCTACGACTTGGCGTCAAAATTTTCGTAGCGTTAGTAGTTTCCGTAACATACTCGTAAGTTCGTAGTAAAAAACTATAAATGAGTACAGTTGTAAGTTTTTCTTACGCTTCGCACAATAACTAAATACCTCGTAGCCATTGTTTGCTTGGCTATTATTAGGTCTATTTGAATGTTTAGTGTATTTTCGTATTAGTAATTTGTAATTTTGGTAGATTTCGTAGCAGCTCGTAGTAAAAACTTAGTCACATTGTCACATTACACTTAGTAACATCACAGGCCTATATATATATATATATAGGCTTGTGATGTTACTAATATATATATATATATATACATAAACTAGCAACCAATTTATAAGTAAAGTTAGACCAGGCAACAACAACCATTCCTATAGGTAATCTTTTAGTGAGGCCTATTTCTAGCGATGGACGACCTGCGGCTAGTAATTTTTCGGATAATTGGTAGATTATATAGATGATACAAAAGGATCATAAAATTTTTTCCTAAAATATTGAGGAAACTATCAATTTCTGTTAAATAAAAACAAATGAACAAAAGTTTCACATATTTTTTAAATTAATTGGCCAGGTTGTATTCAATGAGGTTGGCAAATAGGTTTGGCAATCAATTAAGTGATAACAGACCATGTTTGTTTACGTTCGTGTCCGGGCCTTCATCGTTCATTAGGAACTGTTTGGATTAATTTCCAATTAGGCAATTAACCTAATTGGTAGCTTACCACAAATTTAGTTGGCGGTATTGAAAGCTTTTACGATGTATTATAGATGTACAAGTACGTTATAGGCATAGTACATAAGTACCTCCCCTGTACCCGATGTCGAAAGAGATGACTGAGGTACCAACACTATTAGAAGGCGTTTAGAAACAGCACAAGTTCAAATGTAATCGGTTGGGGATGAGCAGCAGCATTTTCGTCGCCAAAATTTGTTCTGAAATTGCCAGCATGCCATTCGTGGCAGTTATAGACAAAAATCCCCCTTTCTACAACTGACGTGATAATGATCACAAGTACAAGACACTGAGAAAATACTAATAAGAGTATTTTTGATTAAAATTAAGAATAAATATAAAGTTTAAAAGCTTCAGAAATATCATAGAATGCTTAACAAGTTTCAACAA
>JACJUM010003129.1:8050305-8105339 GCA_020976665.1 Heortia vitessoides
TTAGAGTGGACACCGGAACATGGACGCCGCACATTAACCATGTGAGGAGAAAATTAACATCTTTGATAGGAGCTTTTCGTAAAATAGCACACTGTATACCCCGAAAAATTAAAAAAACTTTGAATAATACCTTGCTGAAATCACACTTAAACTAACTTATCGAGATTTGGGGCTCAGCTGCACCCACAAACCTTAATCCATTGCAGAGATCTCAAAATAAAGTCATTAAAGCCTTTTTTCAATATCCTTTTCACACACCAACTATTCATTTATATGAAAAAACTAAAATATATAATCTATCTCAATTATTCAAGTTCAATACATGCACGTTAGTAAAAAAATTAGTTACTAATTCTGTTAAAAGTAATATAAGACTGTTTATAAAAAGACAACCCCCACAATCTCCGAACTAATTATAAAATGCAACTATCAGCACCTAGAATTCTCTATGGAAAGAAGACTGTACTGTTTGGATGAGTAAAGCTGTTTAATGAGCTGCCTAACAACATAAAGTAGTGTGAGAGTATATATATATGTTTCGGAATAGGAAATTGTATTTGGAGTCGAGTACCGGCTAATTTGTTTATTATTTGTATAAGACAATTTTATAGTGATTTAGGAATTTTGCAATAATAAATGTGTTGCTCTGAAAATACAAAGATTTATTTAGCACAAATATCTTTTTAACAACAATAACAATACAATCCAGATACACAACATACCTGAAAATACAAAGAAACGACATTTAAAGTTTATTAATTTTAACGGACACCTTTGTTTAATTTTTCACATATATCACATGGAGGGTTTTTCTCAAATTTGGATTTAATATTAGGTATATTCTTTTTAATTTTCATAAAAGTCTTTTTGTTCACTGCATGCTCTTGTTTGCCAATTTCACTACATAGGCTCGCAGTTGATGTTACTAGTGTCCTATCAATTTTGTCTATGATATAGTCGGGTAAACCCATCACAACAAGGTCTATCATAGTCTGAGTGTCAATGTCTTTGTTTACCTCTAATAAAAGGAGTTCTTTTTTTGTGGCATATTCTAATAAGGAGCCAGTTTGATATCTGAATGTATATGCATATTTTACTTGAGACCATCCTTTATTACCATATGTTTCACAAAAATTATTTTTCCACATATTCCATTCTGACTTAACGGTAAACTTTATTATCATTCCTGTGTACCAGTCTAAACATTGTTTTTCCAGAAGATGTTTCAAAATCTCGATTTTGCTTTCATCCTGTAGTATTTCAAATCTTTCGCATTCAGCTTCAAATTCTCCAATCCATTGATTCACATTCACTGTTCTTCCCGAGAATTTGTCTAACAAAAACTTTTCAGCAATTTTCACTAGGTTTTTATACTCCGATCCAGAAATGTTATTGGAAGATTTCGTTTCCTCTAAAATTTCATCCAGATATTGGTCACCGAATTGTACATTTTCACCTTCATCTAGGTAAATTTTCCGTAATTGATCTGTCAGTGGGATCCATATTTTCCGTGTCTGATGTCTCTTTTTTAGCGAGTTCTTGATTTTCTTGTAAACTTCTGAAGTAGTTATATCAGTATGTTTATTTGCATTTCTGTGTTCATCAGGTACCTCATATATACGTCCATCGGGTGTCTCGATTAAGGTTATGCAAATTATATTCGTTTTGCCATCACTTGCGGACAAAAACGCGAAAGTAAATCTTAGTCTTTCCATTTTCCTTTGCTCAGTCATTACTAAAAATGTCGTTTTATAAGACAATTTTATAGTGATTTAGGAATTTTGCAATAATAAATGTGTTGCTCTGAAAATACAAAGATTTATTTAGCACAAATATCTTTTTAACAACAATAACAATACAATCCAGATACACAACATACCTGAAAATACAAAGAAACGACATTTAAAGTTTATTAATTTTAGCCACTATTTAAAAATTAGCTAGTCGATTCCTTTATCACAATTAGTAAACTTTTTATTAATCTACCCTATCGCCATATTTTAAAAACGTCATTAAGATGGCACTGTCAGTCGCGCCCTCTATTCATAGATAGGCCCATAGATAATAATTAAAGAACTAATTTCTTTACATTTGTTATAACTGTTATATCTCATTATAAATTAATGTAGATTCGTATTAGAATAAAGATCTTTGAACACCAACACAAGTAAATTTCAAACTTGTTTTACAGACAAGTTTGAAATTAGCTTTGTAATATTCTCTATCATCCTTTAAACCAGTATATAGCAATGCGATTATTGCTGACCTGTAAAACAAGTTTGAAATTTACTTCAATCCAATTATGGTCCGGTGTGGTCTGTCAAAAGTTTTTAATTCCAATGAGGGTAAAAGAAATTTCTGTGTGTTCATAACGATCGACCGTCAAGATAGTTGAAAGGCATAGAAATCAGCTGCCGAATGTGGCTTAGGCTTATAATTGGATTGACGTAAATTTCAAACTTGTCTTACAGGCCAGCAATAATTGATTACTATATTCCGGTTTAAGGGATGGTAGAGAATATTACAAAGTATTATTACACAAAATCTTCTATATTTTAGGTACCACTTTCGCCTCTCTATTGCGTGGAGTTGTAAACAATTAGGGGCACACATTTAAATATTACATTAGGTATAGATAGATCAGTTCTCAAGATTGTTGATTGTCAATCAAAAAATGTAAAAAGTAAAATAAACTGCATTATAAAGCTGTTACACGAGTCTTAAATCTTTGTTTAGAACTTATAAAAAAAAGGTCTGACATAACAAAGGAACAAAAATATAAAAAAATCTTTATGTTTGAGCACCATTTCAAAAAATGCTTCAATGCTTAACCTTGTAACAACCGGTTTAATTAACTGTCAATTAATTTCAAACTCACCACGTAAGTCAAAAGCGTGTTCTAAATGAAACACTTGTGATAAACTGTCCAGCAATTGGATTACATTTTTGACATTTTCGCCGTAAACCGTGGCGTCGACCTAATTTGTTTTGAGCGATACTAACGCGAGAGGTCACGTTCACACATACCAGAACTGTTTTAAATGGCCATTGTTTGAAATGTTGTTCACTATGGACATGAAAAAATACCTTGGTAATCTTTTATATACCATCGTAGCTGAGTACTGTAAACATCCTTGAAATTAAAGCTAAACTAGACTTTTAAGATCAGTTTACCTCACCGGTCTAAAGCTCCGTAAGCGTGTTCCCTATACATAGGAACAGAAGCGAGGACCTCTTTTAGTAATTTGTCCGACCAATAGCGTAACTTCTATAAATGCTTCTTCCGTTGCCCTCTCACCGGCAGTCCGCATTTCCTCCTCCTTTACAAAAAACTTAACTTAACTTTAACCCCCAATGGCAACTTGAGTCGAGTTCGAGTCTTAGAGACGCCCTCGGGAGATCGCCGTCCCAATCTTGCGAACCCTATGGGAGCGCGCGCATTACGTGCAGTCACCACCCCATGGTGGTACGCAGGTACAGTCACGTATACTGCCGCTCAAAACAAAAAAGCCTCCATTTGGTATCCCTTCTTCTCTTAGGCGGTATACAGTAGCACCTACAAACAAACTGTTTTCGCTGGCTACTAAAATTAGATTACACTGAGACAGAGAAATTAATTACACAAAAGGTATGAATAAAGTACTGACACAAAAAATAAACTTTGTAATTACACAACATATAACTTTTTAATACATAACATAGAACTTGGTAGGAATAAAATGTTTATTTTTAATAACATCTCATGAAATTGTTGACAACCAAATGGTCGGAGACTTGGTAGCAAGAAACACAAGCTTCGAGCCTAGTTCAGGCGCCAGTCTTCCATAATTGAAAAAATAAATAAAATAAAAACCTACAGCAATCGAAACCAAAGTTTATGGAAGGTTTTTTTATGGAATAATTTCAGATATTAACTGGCATATTACCATTCATATCATTATAAAACAACATGCGACATCGCTTAAAGATCACAATACTCCTAAAAATATAGCTTGATTAAAATGTCATATATCAATATGGTAGCGTCGCACGAGATTTTTATATTGATGTATTAGGCATCAGAATTTTCACCAACAACGCACCGATTGTTCACTGGTTATTCATTTTCAATTTCGAATATATAAAAACAAAATAATATATAATGCCAGAAATAGGTGTGAAGCGCTACCCATACGCTTAAACTTTCAGGATCAAAATAAACTTTTCGAAAACATTACAAATAAACTAGCCAGTAATTGATTTAAATGTACATTTTAGATACGAATCAGCCCCCGCGGCATCGGTTTGAACGACGCTAACACGACCTCTGGCGGACACTGATTTGAATCACAATGAATGCATGACAGGCACGGGCTATAACTATTAATAAGCGGAAACTAACATATTAGCTTCAGTTTATGCGGTTTACTGCTATTTCTATTTCATATGGATATTGTGATATCTAAGAGACTTTTTTTTGCTTTTATATTTTTGTCGCCCATATATTAAATATATATTCATTAGAAACTATTTTTAACGGCTTTAAAACGCGTTTTATAATAATCTTAAAACAGTACCGTAAGGTAGCCGAAACGTTGAACAAGAAATGTTTAAAGTTAAATAAACCGCATTTTAAAACAGTTAAAAATGTAGTTTTATTAAACCTGTCACTACTTATTAGAAAACAAACCCTCTAGCTCCAACTTTTTGCATGCGGTTTTCATAAACTTTATCAAGGTAAAAAAAGGTTTGGATGTACATTTATCTATTGTTCAATATATTGTGTAGTAATTTATAAAATAACTCACGGTATTATTTTTTATTTTAGCTTGAAGTTTTAATAGCAATAGCCACGTAAACTAAAAAGGAAAGAAACAGATTCCTGATTTTCAAGAAAAGCATACTTATACAAGCTCTTCTATTTAGATCTTGATTTGACTAGTTTTTCTTGTTAGTTTGTTTCTGGAAGCTTGCATAACGTACTGTAAACTAAGTTTAAATACATGTTTAACGTTGACTCGTTTTATAGTAGGCCATAAGATTTAGCTATTATACACTCATTTACAAAAAAAACGGGCGGTTTTGATTTTAATTCTTCTTTAAAAAAAATACGGTACCAAAATGATTTCAATCATTTATACATGTTACTGACGGGTTTTCAAAATGCCATGGTGTTTAAAACAGTACGTTCTAAATTCAAATTTTCGTTTAATGCTCGTATTTACAGAAAACCACTTTTTTCCTACATTTTTGGTGCGAAGTTCCAAAAGATAATATCGGTTTTCATAGGTTTTAGTAATTTTTTATGAATTTATAACATAATCTTAATTGTCAAAGCTTCATTTATTGTTGTTTAGCTGTCTCAATAATGTTTTTTTTTATCTAATTAGAGAAAGTGGTAAAAGCTACCAAAATTATTGCGCTGCTCGAAGAATGCTTCGTGGCTCAGAGGCTAAGTATGAGTCGCTCGACGGTTCAAAGGACTTAGCAGCGGTATCAAGACACCAGTTCCGTCGAAAGAAGGCCTGGTTCTGGAAGAAAACCATGAACCACGGGATGATCGTTTTCTTGTGAGTCGCGCATTGAGAAATCGCAAGTCTTCGTATGTGGACCTTAAGAACAACCTCGAAGAAGTAAGTAATGTGCATATTAGTCTATGGACGGAGGAGGCTTCTCGCGGCTAATATACGCAGTCATCGTCCGGCCCGCGGCTCTAAGTTACTCAGTGAGCACAGAAAGACGAGGAGAACGCTTTGCAGAGGCTTGTTTTGAAGGAATCATACCTCATGGTGGGGGCCCTGTTATGTTTTGGGCAGGAATAAATTCAATGGATCGTACAGAGTTAGTCTTCATTGAAAACGGCTCACTGACTGGACATCGATACATAACGGATGTTTTAATTCCACATGCACAACCTGCATTGGCCGCTTTAGGCGAAGACTTAATTTTTATGGACGACAACGCTCGCGCCCACCGGTCTGGCGAAGTGTAAGCATATGTGCAAAAGGTCGGCATTCGTCGTTTGGATTGACCAGCTCGAAGTCCCGACCTCAATCCTATAGAACATGTCTGGGACGATCTGAAACGATGCGTGAGATCAATACAACCGGCTCCGCAGACCATCAGAAAACTGAAGAATGTGATTACCGTAGAGTGGGAACGTATTCCGCAAGAAAGTATCCGGGATATCCTCGCTAGCATATCCAGACGAATTCAAGCTATGATTTCAGCTAGAGGGAGTCACTCTCGATACTAAACATTTATCGGCTTTTACTTTATTAATGAAAAAACAAACTAAAAACTTATTAAAACCTATAAATTTTATCAAAATTTTATGATAATACTGACGAAAACGATTATTTCCTTATTAATTTACAAAATTGTGAAAGTAAAACTACCTATAACTATTAAACAAACCAATAGTAACATTTGAAATAGTTCATTGCTTAGGTGCCCGTCTTTTTGCAAATGAGTATATAACCTACGTCATAACTGTCATAGGTAATGCTAATAATCAATTGTAATGAGTAAATCTATTATAAATTACAGGTATATTTTGTCAATTTTAAAAAGTATATCATAGAATTTGACATTAAATAAAGAAATTGTTGACTGTTCAATAATTCTTTTTCTCTCTCCGTCGAAATTATTGATTGATATGTATTAAGACTAGAGAATGGGTAAAACTTTAAGAATCAAAACTATGAAAATAAGCAGTTAACGTAAAATATTTTCAAAATATTTTATAGCTACTTTTTTAATTTTAGTGACATAATAATTGAGATGGTTAGAATGCTGCCACTTGCATGGAACAAGAGCAGAGCTTACAAATTGCCAAGAAGCACATACGAATATTTTGGACCCAAATAAGAGTGATAATTGAGATTGGCAAATCAGTTTCATACAATATTTTATTGATTTTCTCATAGGCTTACTAAAAAGCCTCGGAATAGGTTTTCAGTGATAATAGTAACCCAATATCTCCAGTTCAAAGCCGCAGGCGACAATCAGCTGAGCGCAAAATAAACAGAAAGAGTCTGAAAATGTATTTCAATTGAAAAATATTGCTCACCGAGGGTGTATTTGGAATGGTTATTGGTTTTAAAACAAGCGATGTTGGGTCGCCCGGGAGCGGTCGAAGTAAAGTAAACACACGTTCATTCACCGATATTAGTAATGATTGCAATTCTCGCTTCGTCTGTCTCGTCGAGGCATACCATTAAGTGTTTTAAGAATCAAATCACAGAATATTATATATCTTAATAGCCGCCCTGACTTCGCCTAGGTGTTACTCCGTTGGTCCTGTGTATGACGGCCCGATGACGCAAATGGTAAATGGACGCCACGAACATTGGTGCACAAGGTAGGAGACCTTATGCGCCAAGTTCAAATAAAAATTTGGGAATACTTACGGACCGTAACTGGTCCTGGACTGCACAGTTAAAGGATGATAGTCGAAGACTATATGCCTCTACGGCTACTTTAAAGCGCTTGCAAAACTTTCTTCCTTATGCCACCGAAATAGCGCTTGCTCAACTCCTACTTCTACCAGTCCTTGATTATGTCGATGCTAGTTATATAGACCTTTTAGAGGATTAACTTGAGAAGCTTGAGTATTCAAAACTTCTGTTTAAGAATCATATTCGGTTTACGTAAGTTTGATCATGTGTCCAACTTGCGTACTAAGCTCAAATGGCTTCCTATTCGACTTCGCATGAACGCTCATGTCGTCTCTTTGCTATACAAGCCAAGCTATTTTTCTATCCTTTCCCTCCTACTTATCTTAAAAGTCGCTTAGTGTTCCTTGGGGACAGCCATGAAAAATCCCTAAGATCGTCAGAGAATTTATCACTTAAGATGCCTCCACATTCCACAAGCTTCTATAGCTTCTTCTATTCTTTAACAGTTTAAGCCGTTCGTTTGTGGATTGCGCTCCCCCTTGAAGTGAGATCTGCTTGTTCTCTTTTTATTTTTAAGAGAATGGTGAAGGAGTAGAAGGAGAGTAATATATTATATGTCACTTTGATTTTGCTTTTCGATTCTGTCACTTTCCTTGTTCTGTAACTATATCTTTTATATGTATTTGAATGTATCTATATTTTTATGTATATGTATGTATGTGTGTATGTATGTATGTATATATATATATATATATATATATATATATATATATATGTATGTATGTGTATGTATGTTTGTTTGTTGTACTAAGTTCACCTCTAACTTCCACTAGCTTTAACATTATTTCTATCCAAAAGTTGTCTGTAACAAATTTCATTTAGCGATAAGGTCGCCTCTTGTACCTACTATTCTATGTTTTTGTGATGTTCTTGTGTTGTTTTTCTTATTGTACAATAAAGAGTATATTATTATTAATATAGTATTATTATGGTATTATTATAGTATCGATACAAAATTGGCTGTGTAAATTTTTCACAAAAGTTAAGGAATAAATACTATTTAACGTTATAATAAAAAATCTTCGAAGGTACAAAATAAAATAGTGCGCAGAAAAATTCTAACAACACAAGAAAACACTTTATAGAAATTTCTTCATTAAACTTCCATAGAAATATTTAAACATAACTGTTGGAATACTCAACCCCTAAATAACCGATAGCTATTGATTGATAAAATGAATTAAATATAACCGTTTAAATACTGAGCCCATATAAAACCTTTGTACAAGATAATGAAGTGTCAATGTCCAAGCCATATGATATTTCGAAATAACAGGTGCGAATAAATATTCATTACAAAGTTGTCGCTTGAAATGAAATCTGCTTAAAATGATGTCACAACCGAATTAAAAGGGTTATAGGGGTATAAAAATATACAGTGAAACTTTAAAATCACTTTTTCTATATGAAAATAAGAAAATGACTATTTTATATAAGTTTTTTTTTCAAACGCAGAGATTTGCGACTCGGTCTAATTCATTCGTGGGCCATACAGACGAAATGACTAACCCCAATTGTAAATCATTTTCGGAGGTCGAAGACCTGTAATTTGGTCTCAATGCGCATAATTTTTGGACAGTAACGATCCTAGATATTATGAATCCATCCGGTCCATCGATCACAAGTCACATATCCCTTTTTACCAGGTGTCGTGAGAAAGCGAATTAAGTATTGGAACCGTTAGACAGATACTCGTATATCCTTGGCAAACAGTGTAGCTCAAATAGACAGGGTGGGGAAGAGCAGCAGAATCTTCATCGCGAAGCTACGTTTGTCCATCGTAAATTATGCCCAACAGTGAACTTTAATTATTTTGCCTACCAGGTCGTATTAAAAAAATGTTGTCCTCACAACAGAAAAACAAAAAAGTCCAACTAAGATTTTGAACATAAAATATAGTACATTAAAGTTGTCTTATATAATTTTTTCATAGAATATAGCAGTTACAATATATATAATTTTCATCAAAAATAAATAGAATTGAGAGTTTGTGAGTATAGATGTATGTTGGTATGTTTGTTACTCTCACAAACTGGAAAAGGTAAACAGGTCTAGATGAAGACTTGCATGGAGATTATTTAAAGTCTGAAATAAAATATAGGTTACCCTTTATCTCGAAAGTATCTTGATGTGGAAAAAATCTGACTTTATTTTTTCTATGGAATTAGCCCGACTTTTTGCACTGTTTAGCTATCAGGAAGAATTCCTCGGACATACGATGAAGATTTCGCGGAGAAAGTCGAGAGCGCAAAGCTAGTAAAATTATAACTCCAATATAGAACTTGAGTACAGTTTATTACGTGAGTTAGGTATGATAATTTTGAATGGAGCGTAAGACTCACACTAATTCAGTGATTCCTATAAAGGAAAGTTAATAAAAACACACCTTTCGCAGCCTAAATCTAAGGCTTACGTCACATCACTATCTCGCGATTCCCTCGAGAGATAAGCTTCTGGAAGTAACGCACAAAATTACACATCTCTTACGTATGTGATCTTAAAGATTTATCACATCGCAAAGCCCACGGGATAAACGCTGTAAGATGACAACTTAATACCTTAAGATAAACTCGTTTGTATCTGTCAGGATAACTTAATCTCTTGCTTAAATAAATGATACGCGGACCTACAAGCCTCTAAATTTAGTTTTTTTTCTACCATGTCATCACATGAAAAGTATTATGAAATTTTATTTGATAAAATGAAAAACTAGTTTACTATTTAGTTTATTTTTTAACAAAAATGTCATTTTACAATCATTCTTAAAGTTAGATACATAATATAATCATTTAAAAGAATATTAAAAAAAGGCTTCCACTTAGTGTGACTAATGATGTGAAAAAATACACAGCTAGACACAAATAATCCAATAATCAAGATTATAACAATTTATATTGACTAATGTCGCCACATAGATATTATTAAGTATGTAAATTTATTTGAACCTACTTACGGTAAGTAATTTTCAATAGTCATCGGAATGAATATCTAAGATCGTATTAGAGTATAGAGTTATTAGATTTCAATTAGAAAGAAGTTGAATAAACCGCGTCTTGAAGCCGTCAAAAAGGAAAGTTTTATTATGAGCAATAAACATCCAAATGTTAGAAAATATGAAATCTTCAATAGATATATTCGAGACGATGTACTAAAAGGGTGACAATTTCATAATAATATGTTGAAAATCAACCTATTCATATTTATTAGACCGTGCACTTGTAGCGAATATTCCGGTCCCATTTTTGGCGCAAGTCTTGAAATATAAATTTATTTTGTAAGGTTCTGAAGTGTGATTTTAAAATTTCCCTCTCCCTAGCAAACATACTTCAGCACTCAACGTCTGGGGCGCTGGTGCCTTTATGTTAAAACACGAAACTACTACGATGTGTATATTGCCTGTGCGTTTCCTTCTGTGGCTTCTTAAATAACCAACATTTTGAACAACTGTCGACTTCTTAACTGTACATATTTCAAAAAGAATAAACTAATAAAAAATGCTCTTGACCGGATTTTTTCCAATTTCTAGATGTTGTCGTAGAATGATACAAGCTCGTTGCCAGCGTAGCCAAGTAGTCTTGTCCCATGATTATACCTTAAGAGTTCGTAAGCCGTAAAGCAAATTTTGATGATTTGTTGAAAATAATTAAACTTATTCTGGATTTTTTATATGCTAACCGCTCAAGGAAATGGGGCGGGTCAAAAAAAAATGTCTTTAACGTTATCAATAATGAACTTTGAATAAATACATATATTTACACAACATCTCATACATTGATCTAACTCCGAGATGAGTGACGTAAAGCACTTGTGTTAAGGACATCGGATAAGTTTCCCTTCTAGGTAGCGCATAACGGCCGTACTAGTGATAGAACCGAAGGCCCTTGGGGCGCCAGGTAGGATCACTACGAGCTGTCGAATGACTTAGCCCAGCTTTTTTGTTTTGTTAACTTTATTAGAAATTAATTTTGTTTCATTTATATATAATTTATATATTATATTTGCGTTTATTCAACGTAAATTACCATTACAGGTTAATATGCAGCAGCTTTCTAAAGCTATTCTTTAAAAGTGCACTGCGTGAGTTTACTTTTCGTTTTGTTTATTTATAAGGTGAGGTTGTAAACAGCTACCTTGACGGTAGATATAAACTGCATTTATCAATTCATAACATTCTGGCATAAGAATAAAATATGAATATCGAAGTCATATTGATATCAGTATTAGTAACTGACCCGTCAAACATTGTTCTGTCTTAAAATATGTCTATTTGTCATGTGCCTAGAAATATTGCGACAATAAATCGAGATATATACTATCCTATCACGCAAGTGGCATTAAACTGGGCAAAAAATATAAGAAAACGTTACAGTATCTTAAAAGTTCATTCCGGACAAACACCGTGACCCGTAATTCTTATATATAAAGAAAAGAGCTACTTAATAGTAAAAGATTGCCTGCACAATAGAGTCATGATGATATATGGTCAAATTGCCTGTCCGGAAAAACAATTGCCTGCATGCACCCCGGTATAATAACAATATCACCAGGTGTTGTGAGAGGCTACTGTGGTTCAGTACCTGTAATTGACAAGTGACAGTATATCTACCCGAAACAGTTTTCACATGCTACCGAAGGGATGGGCAACAACGTAGTTAAGGTGCTACGCTCTACAATTTGTCATCGCCATGGACAAAAAGCTCTTGAAAATATCGCGCGTATGAAGTAACATTGCTAGCGTGTTGCAAACCTTGTTACTTGGAAATACTATCACATTACCTAGTAATGTCCCTGCCTCTCTCATCCTTCAAACTGGAACACAGCAATGTGAATAATACTATTAGGCGGTAGAAATAGGTGAGAGTCAGGTAGTAAAGCAGACGACCTTTGTATAAGGCCTTCCAAGGCATTTGCTATAGTGAATATCTTGAGAAATGTAATTATGAAAACGTCCCTTTTCTACGCGAGATCTTCGCCTGATAATAGACATCCTACAACGGAGAAAATTAGTTATTTTTGACCTACATTTACAAATACATGTTGTATAATTTATAATATTATCCCTACAGTGTAACAGTTACAGATTTAAAATTAATTGAAAGTTGTTTTAATTTTTCTATTTTACTGTAAAACTACAGGAAATAAGCAAAATAGTCTAAATAATCTTATTTGAAGGTATAAACATCTTTTTGTCCGACATACCTCAGTGTCTCAAGTCAAGTGTGTGTTACCAGCGATTACCTATGGCCGCGAAACGTGATCTTTTACCATTGACCTTCTAAACCAACTCAAAATAGCTCCACGAGCTATAAAGAGAGCAATGCTTGGAGTCTCTGCGCGCTCATCGAATCAGAAATGAGGAGATTCGCAAGAGAACTGAAGTTACCGACTCAGCCCGGAGGATTAGTAATTTTGAGTACCAGTGGTCTGGGTACTTGGTACGCAGAACCGATGACCAATGGAGTAAGGGTCTGGAATGAAGACCACGTATCGGCAAGCACAGCGTAGGGTGACCACCCGCAAGATGGACAGACGGTCTGACTAAAACTGCAGGATTGCGCTGGACACAACCACATCCAACTGGTTCTATTAGAGATTACTTAGGGAGGCCTATGTCCATTAGTGGACGAATTGTGGTTGATATGATGATGATAATGATGAAGGTCCAATGGGTAAATGTTTTGATAGGAAACGGAAGGCCAATAGGATCTATCATGTAAGTACGTTCCTCATTTTTAAGGTCAAGTTACAATCCAGAACAAAACCTTAAATATCATATACAAAAGCAGTTCACCAGCAATAATATTTAAGTTTTTATTAGTTATTGATAACATTGAAAATTAACAATAATAAGCGGACACTAGGGGCAATTATTTTAAAAATTCCATAGCAATTAATCTAGCAAAAGTTTCTAGGTGGATGAAGATAAATTATGAAACAAGACAAAGACTAATGGGGACGCCGTTGAATGTCACCTTTTCATTACGGCAGGCGATCAATTGGAATAACTAGGCCTCACCCGAAAGGACCGGTCGTTAATCAAATAATAATTACTACCGTCTACTCCGAGGTTTGATTGTTCCGGACGGATCTTAGATTTGTTTAGGAAGTAGCTCACAACATTCTGAGTAATTGTCTTTGGCCAATCAGTTTTAATGTAAAAAGTTTGACGTCGCTTCTAACCACAAACTGATGCATTTGATTAATTAAACTCGACAAAGATTTAATATGTAAATGAATTAGATAAATGGTGTGTGCAGAGCGCACAATATTGGTAAAAACCTGACGAAGATGACTCAAAGGTCCCTCTAAAGTAGAAGCTTTAGTGGCCAGCAATTGGGAAGAGCTCAAAAAGAGTGCGGTCAATACATACTGTTGGGAATTCACGCACATGCCGGAAACTGGGATGCTAAAGAGACCGGGAAAGCACGACTTAAAAATAATTTATAAAAATAACGCTAACGGGCAAGATTGCTCACCTTTCATCATACCTTATGCTTCTTAACACGTTAATTACGGCATTAAGTAAATGTGACATAATTTTTATTTTTCGATATTTTACGTGTAATATTTTTACGCAATTAATAATAATAATAATAATTATAATCATATCAGCTATTGGAAGTTCACTGTTGGACATAGGCCTCCCCATTTTACCCATAAATGCCGCGCTGTGCAATGTGTTGGCAATTACAGAGCGTAGCTTTTGTAATGGGGATGCTGCTGCCCATCCTCCGCACTATGCATTTGAGCTTCACTGATTCGGATGAATATAACGCCATCTGTTGGTTTTGATAACTTAGTCGCCATTTACGAAACATGGTAAGAGGTACTTTTATACTCTGCCGGCACCACACGACTGTCTACCGGTACCACACAGCAATTATAATACTTATAATGTTGGAATTTACGACATGTTAAAGGGTTCTAACTCGTTTCTTGGTGCGTTGAGCTACATGAGTAACATTAATACTGAAGCATTATAAGAAGAAGTCGTTTTGGATTAGTTTCAAAGCAAAACCACTATTGTCGCCTACTTCCCAAATACAAATTCTGCAATCTATACATATTTACTTCTTCAACCATACTTCTACTACTTCAACTCTAAATATTACTTAAATTTTACTTTTCTGGGAACTAAGTCTTGATGGTGATTTACCTTAATACAGCCTACGACATATAATGTTGAAGCTTGAACTAACACCTTAATAAAAACAGAGATACATTATGCTCTCATATCAGTGACATAAACAGTTTTCTATTATATTATCAAAATAAACTGCAACAAACAAGCATTGTTATAAATTAAATATATATTGAAAGTATCAGACGAATGGAATAATGTATACGATGTGTCGTACCGACAACAAAAGCATACAACGTAATAAGAAAACTGAGTGCTGTTTCTCATACAATCTCATATTTCACAGCTAGAAGAATACACTTTATCTGTTTATAATGTGAACGTGACGTAGCACACGCCATGTGGAATTTTTCACACCAAACTAACAATATAACCATCAAGGTACAAAGCTATTCAAACTTCTTGGGTATGCTTCTAATATAATCCCTACATTAACCTGACCCCAAAATAGGGAGCCTAGAGCACATGCGTTACGCAAATAAGACATCGAAGGAATCACAAAAACCAAGACACAGGATCGGGCTCGATGACGCAAATGGCAGTGATCCTAATTTAAGCGCCAGGGGTCGTGGGTTCGATCCCCACCCAGGACAAAAATAATTTTGTTTGTCCTGTGTCTGTGGATACCTTGTCCTAACATCCAATAGGATGTATGTATTTAGTATTATATTTGTGATTCTTCTGTTATCTGATGTCCGTAACATAAGTGCTTTTAGTAACTTACCACGGAGCCAGGTCAACATTTGATATTTCGTGTAAATCGATCAAACACAATTTTTTATCACATAAATGTTAAATGCTTGGCGTGGCGTGATGTGTGAACACTCCCGAATGCGCTATTGGGCTGTTTTAATGTAGGCGTAGGAGGACAACTGGTTACGTAATATTAAACTTATGTTTCACTTGCCAAATTGCTTTCGTTTGTTAGCTTTCATATTGTTTGATTGACATTTTTTTGTTGTTCTTTTAAGAACAAAATCTGAATATTTTTAAGTATGTGATTATGAAAATTATACATTTTTTAAAATTCGAATGTAGCTTAACTGCTATCCGTATTCACGTAATTTCAGTTCCATCTCCAAACATAATATTTATGATTTTCACTTATTCCTGGATGTACTGTACAGTTTGAGAAGTTCTGATCGAGTCGTATTTAAATAAACGAGGCTCTATTCACGAGAACTGATAATAATATCAGGCGTAACATGTCTGAATAAATCGCTTTTAATATTACTCTGCGTCTGGTGTCATTATTGAAAGATGAAATTTCTGGGCACAGGCATCTTTTATAAAATATAGTTAGTCTTAATGGTAAAAATCTTTGAT
The DNA here is from genome assembly GCA_020976665.1 of Heortia vitessoides. Taxonomy (NCBI): domain Eukaryota; kingdom Metazoa; phylum Arthropoda; class Insecta; order Lepidoptera; family Crambidae; genus Heortia; species Heortia vitessoides. The sequence goes on from JACJUM010003129.1 coordinate 8,066,212, forward strand.
TACCACGTATCATATGAATCAATCACTTCGGATTCCTATTTAATAACATTTTATGAATCAATTTTAGTCGTGAATAAAGTAGAATCAAAAGAAAAAATATATTTTAAGACATATATATTTATCTCAAAATAATAACTCTCTGCTAAAAGCACACAAAATCGCCATTAAAGAAGTTATTTAGATAACATTTGTTTTAGAAAAGTGATAAAAATAAATACGAAACAATTAGATAAATATACTATCTAATCCGTACTAGTACTAATAGATTAGAATGAATAATAATAGAACTGGCAAGCGCAGCGAAGGACATACAGACAGCCTAACTAGAACTACGCTGGATGCCGAACTCATACAGTCGATTAATCAGTTATCACTTGAGAATTAAATATAATTAAACTCTCCAAAATTTCTCTGAAAAACAAGAAGACTCGTACATTACAGGAGGTATAACTTTCATAATTATATCAAATTTTTCCCACAAACTCTTAAACAAGCCAAACAAAAATGGGTTATGTAATTCGTTTACACAATTGAGCAATTGTTGGCAAATGTAATTGAAGCAACGTTTCTTTGATCCATTAACTGTTGGCGCATTTGATTGTTTTTCATGAGTCGTCGTGAGTTCGATGCCCACCCAGGCATTATATATTTATAATATGAATGTATTTGATCCGTGTCTGAGTATTAAATATGTATTAAGATACTATATTTGTGATTTTTCTATTGTCTTATATCCGTAAAACAGTAACGTACATAAGACAACTCAGATTCAGGTCAGTGTATAAGCTGCTGTGTAAATTATTTATTACTAGCAGGGCCCGCGACTTCGTCCGCGTAGATTAGTGACTTTGGGGGGTATAGTATAGGCCTATTTCCAGTTTTTGCAACATTTCTTACAGACGCTTTGCTCCTATTAGTCTCAGCGTAATGTTATATAGCTCAAAGCTTTTCTCTATAAATGGACTATCCAACAAAAAAAGAATTATTTAAATCAAACCAATAGATCCTGAGATTAGCACGTTTAAACAAACAAACAAACTTTTCCGCTTTATAATATTAGAGAAGATTATAATTGCGATATCAACAATTTTAGAAATTATCATTTGGCCTTTACTTAAGTAATTATTTTAAAATACTAAAACTCTTGCACATAAAAATAATATTCAATAAAATTTTAATCCCAGATGTAAATTTCGAACAAACGTTCATAGACATAACTATTAATCCACATAGCCCAAGCGATGTGATTTTGACAGTAACATGGGATAACCAATTTTCGAGAAATCCGCACAAGCGTTGTACAATGATAAATTTTCGCACATCTCTGCCCAAACTTGAGCAGTATAAACCGACATAATTCGAATCTATTTACACAGGATGTGTGTAATGCGATTAGTGTTTCAGCGTGTCCCGGGTTAAAGTAATGAATGCAAATCACCTCTTGACTGCTATAAAGCATTTTGGTAAGGACGTAAACTCTTTTTTTTGTGAGGATTGTTTGTGACTTATCGGAAAAGATTTTAATTGTGTTACTTTATTTTAAATTTACGGATGCGTGGTGCCAACAGAGAAGAATAGGTCTTCCCCCTGTACTACGTGTTAACTGAGGTATCTGTACTGACTATCTGAATTGCGATATATCCATTCAAAACAGTGTAGCTCAGATGAACGGGGTGGGGGTGGGCAGCAGCATCAATATCGCGAAAGCTACGGTCTACGATTGCCAACACGCTTGCCCAGCGCGGCTATTAAGGGCGAAGTTCCCCTTTTCTTGGAGAGTCCTATGTCCAGCAGTGGACTTAGAGCAGATGATATGATGAATATGAGCAAAAATTTACAATTTACATTCGATCATTATCATATCAGTTGTAAAAGTCTACATAGACCTCCTATCCTATAAAAGGCGGATTTCACTTATAATAACCGCGCTGGGGAGGCGTTGAGGCAATCACAGAGAGACTTCGTGAAGTGACTGCTGCTACCCAACCCTGCCCTGCTGCATTTTACCGACGTTTCGGATGAGTATACCGCCATCTATTGGTTGTGGACCGTCAATCTCTTCACACGACACCTGGTACAAGGGAGGTACTAATTTACTCTACCGGCCTGAACCCTACATATTCCTATTGAAACTGGCTTTTTAAATTATAGTTTCATAAGGGCCATCTTCTAAGTTACAACTATGTCTGTTTGTCTGGTTCATATTATCTGAGCCCCAAATAATATTTTATAGACCATATCGCATTGGGTATGTCGCACCGCTAAGCCTTATAAAAAAGAGAGGAAAAAAATTGCTGGGTAAATGTGACATTGTATCTTCAGTTGACTACAAGGTTGGCGACATACTAGCGATGTCTTTGTGGTGACACGAGCCTATAGACATATAGGCTGCGATCTCGTTTATCATCAAACGGACCGTATGTTTTTTTGCTAACTTAATAACATAAAAAAAGCTGAGCAATACCAAACCACCAGGGGTGTCCCCCCTTCCAGCAAAGAGGCCTCATGCAGTATTACCTCCCCTTTCAATCCTCGTAGACACACTAATCGCCTCCTAGCCAGCTTAGGCGGGGTTTCAGCTAACAGGAAACTTCGATTGAATAATATATTCAAAAATAAACGCATAAAATTGAAAACATGACTTATAATGCCTACGTGACATTGGATGTCGGATGACATCGGATTGACATGGAGTGGTGGCTTCTAGTAATTTTGTTGATATATTATAATTTTCTAGGCTGCATTAATTTTTCAATTTAATTAAGCATAAGAAATGAAATTTTAAAAATGCCCTATTTTAAAAATTTCGTGATTTACAATCTTACTTAAATTTAGTCTTACGTAAAAAATGCATATCATAGAAATCAAAGAAATCATTATAATGCAAAAGCTGTACTAATTTTAATTGATTCCAGAGTCGAATAATAATTGGGTTTTTTTTAAATATGATAGGATAAAAGGAAACGGCTGTGGATTTCGTAGTTCTCATAACTATATGACATCTGAATTTCATATACCTATATCCTGAATTTCTACAAAATATTTCATGAACTTTCTAAATCCAAAGTGAATGCCAAACTCCACAGTAAAAATCGGAGAGAACATCTGGTTTATTTCCTGCCATCATTTATACTAGCAAAAATAGTTAAGCAAACGGCACGTCGAGTTGAATTCACTCTAAAGGAGGATAGTATTCAGCATAGTGATTTAAAATATATACATGAAAAAATCTTTTAATATAAAATTTAATTTTCATATATTAGATTTTTTATATATTTAGAATATGAAATCAAAGTTTACTTTAAACTATCTTGCTCTTATTATGTTCGCATTCATGTTTTGACAGAAAATAGTTCTTTAACATTTAAGACGAGCTTATGAAAATATATGTAATGTAATATGTAATCAATTCCCACAACAATGGACCCAGACATAGAACAAATACAAATATAATTTTATAAATATTTGCCCTTAGTGGGAATTGAACCCACGACCCTTGGCGCACAAGATATGATCACTACCATTTGCGCCATCACGACTGTCGTCGGATGATTGTTTTATAAAAATACTTTATTTTAATGTTAAACTTATCCCTAAAATAGTTAATAGTTGTTAATCCCACCATACATAAGTTTAGTAAGCGCTGGTTACTATGATATTTAAAAATGGTTTTTCTAGATGTATATCCCTATACTTCTAAACTTACGTGATTTTTTCTGAGTGACATACCAATGCATGGTCTACACTAGAATGGTTAGAAACCTGAAATTTTGAACAGGGTTTCCTTTTATTGTGGAGATTATTATAAATTCAACCCAAAAGGGATGAAAAGCTGTTGCATAGATATTTGCTTTTGTTATTTAAGATATTCGAATTAAATGCAGTATGAAGATTCTTCATTAAAAAGCCATGAAACACGTATAAGATATTTTCTCAAAAATCATACCTTAAGGAGTATAGAGGTAGTGCAAATTAAGTATGAATGATCTACAACATAACTCTGGTAAAGCCGCGGGCCATGACTAGTCATCATTATTTAACAAATACTTAAAAGCGTAAATACACCAACATTATTTAGCGTTGTTCGTAATCTTGGGGAGTTAGCGGCCAAATCCCTCAAAACCCACCAAAGACCCTCAATTAGAATTACTGTAATGTAGAAGAGGTTAAACGCTTAATCGTCACGCACGACGGGGCGCCGAACACAAACAACTGGGATCAAACTCGGCTGGCTCCCTTTGTGTGAAACTTCGACCAATTAGCATAAAGGCCGGACGCTGTACGACAAACAAACTAAATCGTGGACGTGACGCTTACACGAAATGAGTGGTTTTTAATTAGTAGAAGTTCGTCCTAGATGTATGGGGCCACAAATGTAGTATCGGTGAGACAGACCCTGGCTCCTGATATTTTACAAGGCTTAAAACGGTGGATTGAGGTTTCAACGTAGACAACCTTTGTATGCGGTCTACCTCATGTATTGCCTACCTCGTGTGTTAATGTCTAATGGCCTTTTCTTGTAATATATTTATGTTACATAAGCATGATTTTTAATAAGGTACAGAGGCTGCCCTTTCTCCTCATTTTACTCTATCAGTACTCTGGCTTATAATTTCATTATAAAATTTACATAATACAGCGAGAGATACTTTTTTTCTAATATGCCATTTCAATAACTCACACCTCATTGAGCTTATATTTTTAATGTTACTAAAAAAACATAAGCTAAAATTACGGTGAAATTAATTACAAAGTTTATTCAACGTACTCCAGTTTTCTAATTACGAGACGTTGATTCTCATTAATGGTTACCAAACGATTGGTATTTACTCGGAAAATACAAATGCTCAATAAAAAGTTGCCCATTTTAACTGTAGAAAATATAAATATTATACCTGACGTCGAACTGTGGCTATTTCTTTATTAACCAAAAAGAAACTACAACATAGACTATCAATTTGACTGCAAACTAGGGAAAAGACTTGAAATTGCACAACGAAGGGTCCACCGATTTAATTTAAATATAATAACTTGTCTGGCAAGCATGATAAATAATTCTATCATGCTGAGAGGAATGAACTGTATCACTAAAAATAAATCTTGTAATGTGAACTTGCGTTAGAGAAGCATCCAGCTGTATCGTTGTTTGCACAATGAACTCGACAACTTAAGACAATAAGTTGCAAAGAGAAATTTTATTACACTGAAAGTTTGTCAAGTCGGGTCGCTCTTTTGAGGTTTATTTTTTAGGGAACGATCATAAAAATGTAATGTGGCAACCCTGCAATGATAAACAGCGAGTGGTGTCAGTATACTTTTGTCATTAACATAAGAAATATGTTGATTTAGTAAACACGTACATACCTGATATATATATTATAATTTAGAATTTTCAAGTGTTATTTTTCTTTTTTAATTAAAAGTAAAGTTTGCGATTTATGTTATTCGAACCATACTTATATAAAAAATAATATCTAAGATAAATCAACGATATTTTCACTGCAAAATAATACTAAACGCAGTATTTGATTTTACGATGTGTGTAACGCTTTTTTATATTAATAATATAGGAGCATGCATGTATTACTTAGCTCGTAACTACCCTGCTTACGAGTACCTCTATGTATCGCATTAAAAATAATCGAGAGTAAAATATTCATATAGATAACTAATAAAAGATGTCCTCTGTGTTGGTTTGTTCATATCAAAGTCATACTTAAATATATCATTATTTAAATAAACCTACCATGGGCACTTTCAAATCGTCAAAACCAACAAAGAATAATCTGGGTATAGATTTGCTTATTACATTTTTATACAAATAACTGATGATCCCGACATCTTTGATGCTATAAAAGAAATTTTAACAAATTGGTCATTGAGTGTCCTACTTTAATACTAATCTGCCAGTACCAAACGGGTCTTAAAGCTAAGTTTATAGAATGAGTATATGAACCTGTCATTACGCGAGCCAACAGAAAAGAACCTGCAAGAAAAACTGATGGATCTTTTCTAGCTTTACTTAACTTAATGTTTAGTTATGTTAATATAAAGTCCTGTTCTGAGTATACAAAACTACAGACACCTTGGAACTACAAGAAGCGAAGCCATCCACACACGAAGCGGTGGGGCGTATTTTTCGCAGAACACAAAGTCAGCGCGGAATGAGGATCTGACGCATTTAAATGCAAATAGGTTTTCACGCCGGCAATTTATATGAAATCATACTTCAAAGGCCTAAGGCTCTTTGTTTTATCTTAGCCCAAATTATAAACATGAGATACTTACTTCAACTGTGGTTAAAAGGAAATTAAGTCTGTTTGGAGAAATAACTATTTTAATGAATTTCAGAAACAAATTATTTATATAGACACTCAAAACTTACATGAAGTAAACCTAATACAAAGTTCAGTGCTTTAATATCTCACTCTCATCTATTTCTACCGCCAAATAGCAGTGTTTGCATTGCTATGTTCCGGTTTGAAAGGTGAGCAACGCGCTAGCCTAATCCTTGTGATACTATGAGCATCTATAGACTGCGGAGACGCTTACTACCACGCGGTCTGTATGCTCCAACTTAACAAAAAAAAAACAAATTACACAAACATTTTTAGTGAACCTTTAAGTATTATAAACTTACCCGTACGCGGTTAACTCACCATATCGGTCGCGCTCTGCGTGCTATGTGGACTGCCCATTGCGTCTTCAAGTTGATAACTCCGATGCAACCGGTCGTATTGGAAATCACTTGGAGTAGCTTATCTTTGGCAGTGAACGTTTTACAGCTTATATGATGGTGATGAAAATAAATCTAATAATTAACTACATTAAAATCATGATCTTAGTTTTGACACGTGTCGTGACAAATGTCGTTGCCGATGACAACGACTAAACCAAATTGGTCAATTCAAATTGTATTTGTAATTATCAGGACCATGTTTGTGTGGGATTATCGTATGGGGGAACTTGCTTGGAACACATTGTATTATATAATGTCTGTAAGTAATTTAAAGGTTTGGGTTTCAAGCTAGAGTATATAGATTTAAAGCATCTACGGTAACAGGATTAACGGTATACATTTTACTACGACTGTTAATAAATAAAAAAAAACATTATATCATTAAAATTTACCCGTTTGAATTTATGAAGAATTCGGTGTAACATTGAGCATTTAATGGTTAATTGATATTAATATATTTAACATCTGACTGCGAACATCGAAAGATAAAAAAAATTGTGATAATTTTATCCAATGTGCTTTTTTTATCGGTACTTGGAACCTAGCTACCTTCTAGGCAACCTTTGCATGGAAAATGTGTGGAAAACATATTTAAAGCACAAGTTGTACCAAATAAAAAAAATTATGTAAGGCCAGGACATACATGACATTAAAAATAAAAAAGAAATCTGTAATAAATGTTATTGAAATAAGTGCAGTATTTGCCAGTAAGAATGCTAGGTTCTAGAATCGAACCAATTACAGCGATATATAGTATTACATCTCTAAAAACTGCAGAAAGGTATTAATGTAACATATTTTTTTTACGTTACCGTTCGGTTTTTCACTGCTCAATGCAGTCCTCAATGAGAATAATTCACTCCAGTACGACGCTCGTAAAATACTACGGCCGTCGGTGCAGTATCCTGGTCAGGTCACAGGGGAACAATTCACACGAGACTACTGAATAACTGTTTGGCAAAGTCTGAAATAGGACTTTCTTTGGAAAATTAAAGTTCTAGATCGACCCAGGTATGATGTCTTCTTAACCTGCCATTTAACAATACCATAGACGTAAATACTAAATAACACCATAAACCATTACTTTTTATCCTTTTATGTAAATAATATTGATGATAAAATTAATTACAGAAGGAAAACTGACTACACTTATTCAAGAATCTACGCGTTGTAATTCAGGAGTATTTGGCGAAATATTTATCGGCGAACTATTAGTTGTATTATGTCGTGAGGTACCGGCAGAGTAGAATAGTACCTCCTAGTGCACCAGGTGTCGTAAGAGGCGACTAAGGTACCAGAACCAACTGATGGCGGTATATCCATCTGAAACAGCTGGGCAGCTGCATCTCCGTCGCGAAAACTGTACTCTGCGATTGCCAGCACGCCTGCCCAGCTATAATGATGGTAATGATTAATTGTAGGGCTTATCAACCAACTTATGATCCGATGGTCTCCTTAACATTGCACCGAAGTAAATACGGGCAATTGACGGGCCCGATGGTGCAGATGATAGTGATCCGATCTTGTGCGTCAAAGGTCGTAGGATCGATTCCCACTCGGGGCAAATATTTATGTGATGATTTGTGTTTGTTCTGTGTCTGGGTGTTAAATATATGTGTTGAAGTAGTATATTTGTGATTACTCTATTACCTATCCGTAACGCAAGTGCTTTAGCGACTTACCACGGAGTCAGGTCAATGTTGTGGGAATTTATTATTATTATTATCAATACATTGTCACTGAATTTCTAATAGCCGGTAAGTCAAAATTGAGTAGATTACAGGGAAGTGAAACAAGCGTATAAAGCAGACAATGTTCATTAGATGTGTCATCAAAATTCTTGATGTTATAGGTTTCTCTACATTTTACAATGCATTTTACATACACTTCTTATTTAGCATTATAACATTATAGACTTCAAAGCACCAAATTACTTACTCATAGTTAGAACTTCATTGACGATATGACAATTCGAAATTCAATTGTCATTGCTTATTCGAATCATAGGTCAGGTGAGCGAGCCGCCAACAAGGTTGTGAAAATGCTTGTATGTAATGCAAATGCTTGTTTAAAAAATACTTGTTTTTATACTTTCATTTCGGAGGCACAAAAGAGTTGGTATGGGTCCGTACATATACATTCGCTTTCGAGTAATGGATGTATAGACTCGTTGCCGCGTGACCTGCCACCGTATTTCGGCCGTGGCTTCGCGTGAAATATTTCAGTTCAGTATTTCCCATAGTGACCTCACTTTCGTTCGACACGACGTTCTAAATAGTTATGGCATTTATTGATTTGTTTTAAATTGCATTTTCAAAACTAATATATATAGCAGTTAATATTAGGCATTATTTTGTGTAAAGAGTAACACGTTTTAGATACAAATGGGCCCACTGGCGCAATAGGTTATTACCTATTTCACCAATGACCTATTGACCTATCATTGGGGTAGGGATGGAACCCACGACACTTAATGCTTAAGGTAGGGACATTTCCTTTATATGATTTGTGTTTTTTTCTGAGGCTGGATAAAAAAATCCTTATTTAAGTGTCATATTTGTGATTCCTCGGTTGTCTAATGTCCTTCACGCAAGTGTATTGTGCGACTTATATACGAGATGTTGAGTGTATTACTATTAATTATTCACGTTCATTGATATGAGAGCAAAGAAGGCGGAAGTGCCTTCTTAAGAGAGATTTTCTATATAAAATATTCTCGTCCTAACATATTAAAATTTTAAAATACTTTTCCTACCACCCCAACTCTTTTGGCGCAAACTTTATTTATGTAAAATCTAATGACTTTTTCAGTCCTTGGATTCTAATTATCCATTTATTTCATTTTATAAAAGTTGATCTACTTGTTATGCTGTAAAGCGTTACAATCAGACAGACAACAAATTTTCACATATAAACGACAAAACCGATTTGAATGATATGTAATCTTCATTATGATTGATATACATATGTACATACAAAGGTGTTTAACAACTTCTCGGTATCGGTATGAAAGAAACATTTTTCTACATTTGTATATGTTTTTTTAAAGTAAGAAATAGTAGTGATATTATTATTTGTAACTAACGACGTTTTCAGCTGTTTTAATATATTAAACTACATTTTATACTAATGATTAAGTTAAATTATTGCGATTTTCAATTAAAATCTGTTAATTAAAAAAACAAGTCATCTTATCACAATACTTTGCTGTTTTATTTAATTAGAACAAAATACTATTCCATATCGTATATTTATTTATAAATTGCACGATGTATATGCATATTATATGTAATATATAAGAAGAAGAATATTTGTAAGGATCGTTAGAATTCTAACAAGCAATATCAGAATTTTCTCGTAGCATTCGCAATTGACCGACCTCTAACAAGCAACTTGACACATGCCGCGGATCTAGGCTGAGCTTGTAATGCGAATGGGTTAGCTGAGATATTAATCAACACTACACATGCGACAGCTAACGTGCCTATATACATACTGGGAGGAGAGATAACTGATCCATGCTTATGTTATTACTCGATTGAAATGATAATTCTTTAGGTACACCAAGGTTTATGATTTCAGTAGAGCCTAAGGGACTTTACCATCATCATCATCATATCAGCCATTGACAGTTCACTATTGGACATAGACCTCCCCGAGAAAAGAAACGGGGCAACCGTTTTAATCCTTAGAAGCTTCGAAAAATAAAATTAAAAAAATCTTCCCTATATCAATAGAAAAGATTATTAGAAAATACAACCTGCCTGAGTTTTAATAAGTTACAGCCAGCAGTTACTGCTTAGATGCAGAACGTGCGAACGTATATAATTAAAGACTAAAAATAAAAAATAATAGTGATTGTGACATATTTTATCAATTTTAAGAAGCCGCCAGAGAAACGTCAAACACAAAAAAATTATAAGTTCAATAAATGCATTTGTATATTTTTATATCCAAAAATCATAAATGCAAAAGTGGATATTTTATAAAATATTCATCGTTAGTCGACAAAAAAAAAACTTATTTCCAAGTATTTTTTGTTTATTGAACTGTTAAACAAATATTCGCTTGCTTTTCAGATATTTTTATAATAACTGACTTTTATCAATATCTCTCAAGAAAATATTCATAACATTCAAATAAAAATGTCTTAAATAAAAACATCTTTATTAAACTCTCTAACCCAAAATTTATTATAAAAGTACTATTTATTGTTAGGTATGTATACAAACACATAACTTTAAGGTTTTTTTCAAATACAATAAAATATTTTGTAGATCATTTACAAGCGTGCAAAGCGTGCATTCTTTTGAAAACTCAGTTATTTATAAGGAATTCTAAAACCAATCATCATCCATTCTGCCGTAGGATACGGAGTACTAACTATAGGCCTCCTCAAAAACCTTTAATAGGCAATTTATTTGTTATTCTAAAAAAACCATTTTCCAAAAAAAATACCTACGTTGGTCAGACGGGCTTGGTATCAAAGATGGCGCAGGTCTTTTATGTCATTTTCTATTTTGGCTTCCCTATTCTTGGACACGGTCAGTTGGTTGCAGTTCCTCGGTCGTTTCTTACTGCACCTGTTAACGAAAGAGGTATTTCAACACTGCCGGTATTCCCCTTCTTAAATGTATTAAGTACCCTTCATCCAAAATAACTAGTAGTTTTACAGTAACCCTTGCCACGTGTAGGAATAACATACAATTCATACATTACCAGAGAAGCGTGAACGAGACAATCTCGTATTCATTCAATACACGCCGAGGTTACACATGACTGGAGATAGATATTATACGTAAATATATTTTCTAAGAATATTGGATCTAACTGATATGTCCCGAATGTGAAGATTAACAGTATTTCTGAAGAAAATCTATGGAATCTACTTACTCATATTTGAAGCCTGGAAGAAGCCATTCCTTTCTAAGATGAAATTTTATCTTTTATAGTAAGAAAATCGAAAAATTGTAATAAAATGCTTGCCAGTAATATTACAATCCATCTGTCATGTATGCAGAGACTGCTTAAGGAGTGAAGAAACAGTCATCTATTTCATCGTAGGCTGTCAATGTACATCGGATCTCCGGAGCCATTCCGGGAAGCGATCGGCAACCGCAAGGTTGCTGCACTTCCTAGAGGAGCTAGGCTGGTAAGAGCAGGGCTAACAGTCCAGAAGAAAACAAAATAGGCGCAAAGAATAGTTGAGTTACGTAATACTGCATAAACTACTTATATGTATCTAGCTATGTCATTACTTTGTTATATATACAGTCTTATGTATTCTACTAGAATTATATTGTTACGTAGATATACTATGAACACGACTTGTGATAATTGCAAACGATAATTTTTGCTTTCTTGTGTTAGCAGGTTTCATAAAGGAATTTATCATGTGAAATTAAATGTGTGTTCTCATTTATGAGCGCCGCTAATGTCCTAGTTACAACAGAGCCAACGGAACTATAGTTCCATAAATATGCAGCACTAAAATATTTTACTGAGGTCAATGCCATTAAGTAACTCAAGTGGCGTGATAGATTTACGACTGTTTGAGAAGCTTTGTAATATTCCGTCCGGCGCGGCCCTTATAAATCTTTATGGTTTCTCCAATATTTCGTGTTTGATGAATGTGACCAAAAGAATTTACTTTATAGAAGCACTCCGCAATTGTGACTTGTCTACTGAACCTCAAATGATATACTATTTCGAATTACTATTTATTGCGACTCAAAAAGAAGCAAATGTAGAACACATGTAAACAAAAACCATTTTTCATCTCAAGGAGAAGATGACGCACACTCGTATCTAAAGATGGCATGGCTTTTGTTCACTAACTACCCATGTGAAACCACTCGTCGACAAATTTAGGGATGGAGGAAAAGGCCATACTGCCTTTCTTCCGTCCCAACCGTCTGGGGTCCGGGTCCCCATCTGGGACATTACGAACTCAGAGGGCTCTACAGCCCTCCAAGAATTGGCGCTGTTTAGCATGGCCGAAATAGTCTGCTAAACCCTGACGTATATCATCATACTAGCCTTTGAAAGTCCATTGCTAGACATAGGCCTCCCCAAAAAAGGGGGAATTTGACCTTAACTGCCGCGCTGGGCAAGCGTATCGGAAATCGCAGAACGCAGCTATCGCGACGGAGATGCTGCTGCCCATCCCCGCCCCATATATTTAAGCAACACTGTCTCGGATGGATATACTGCCATCTGTCTGTTCTGGTACCTTTGTCGCCTCTTACGACACCTGATATAGAGGGAGGTACTATTCTACTCTGCCAGTACTATGCATATTAATAGAGCAAAATAAGAAATTTCAAAAAGGCTTTTAAAGTTTAGTATAACAATACTATTTAACGGAAAAATGTGTCATTTTTGTGGTTAGCATTTTTTTTTCATCTACATGAATTTTCTAGAATATAACTAATTTTCCGAATTGTATACGTGTAGGTAACTAACTACTGTAAAACTTTTACGTCAAATCACGGAGTATGCATATAAAACAAGCAAAACATCATTCTTAACTTTGTTTTCGTAGAGAATACAAACTATGTATTTCTCGGTAATCGACTTTTAGGGTTCTCCATTAAAGAACAAGGATCGATGACAGGCCAAGAGGGTAGTGGAGCTATTTACATTATTTGGCCATATTTTTGTTTCAACCGGTCGTAATCCGGACGAATTATGCAAATATCCCCGTGACCCGTTTCCAAACCGGGCTCCTTGTAGCAAATAAACGTAAAGCTGAGTGTACAAGAAAATGTGACTTCTTGTTGTATAGAGTAGTTACTTTGAATGTGTTCGAGAGATATCGCTTATGCATCTGAAATTTAAATCTTACTTGACTTCAATAGTGCAGTTTGCATAACAAATTTATAAACAGATCTAGTGATGTAGTGTGATCACTACCTGCTAGAATATTTCCTATCCATGCAATCGATACTTGATATATATCTTTATATATCTTTAATTTAGAGTCAATATACTTACAACCTTTGAAGACATTTTGTTATTGAATTAGGTGTTTATGGTACTTTCGCTATTGCGCTTTATGTAACATACGGGTTCCTTCTCTTTATTCTTAAATAATATAATATATGAAGTAACCTCCTAACGCTTAACAGTGAAAACATAACAGACAGACAGCCAGAGCAACTTTATGTGTATAATTCTGCTTGGTGCGTACAAGTTAAGACGAGAAAGTGCTAGATTTCTATTTTTCTTCAGATTTGGTTATCAGAAAACGAAGCACAAAGGCGTGTCGGTAACATAATAGGCAACGTCGAGGTATAAACTTAAAAGCGGCGTGCAATTCTCATCCTTCTCAACTTGGCAAAAAGTTTATAATTGTAATTCACTTAGGTCAAATGCAAGTACCATCTCGACTGCAATGCACGTTTTATAATTTTAAATAATTTAAAATAAACAATAGCCTTTAAATTATTAATTTATATAATATATTAAAATATTAATATTTAAGTTCAGATTTACAAATAACTTTTTACTGACACAATAGTTTAAAAAGCTAAATTAATATTATTCATAAAAACCTTATATATTGAAAAAAAATACCTGTGGACATTATGCAATAAAAATTACGTAAGTAATAATAATACATAGGTAATTTTTGGCCATAAGCCGAAGGTACTAGGAAGGTAAGGTACACTCGAAGCATGCCTAAGCTTTATAAACGACTAATATACTATCAATTACAAGCACAAAAACCAATACTAATATAAGTAATATGCTTGATTAAGTAGAACTTTAAACTACAAACCAGTGAACTTTGCCTTTTCTTGCAAGTGTTTCTTCGAAACTTGCAGTTTGTTAGCTACTTTTACAGCAATATAGACTTTTAAAACATCAAAGGTCCTGGAAGTTAATCGAACTAAGATTCGAGTTTTAACACTCGATGCTCCAATGAATACGGGGTCTAACGTCGGCTGGCGCGGTTCTGTAATGAGAAAAGAAGTTGCCGGATAATTAAACCGATAATTAGATCGTGTCGGTGGCGGATTGGTCGGAGACCGTGCACTTTACAGAATTCTCGTGGGGTACTAGTGTCTTCTCCGGGGTACTGAAACATTCAACACAGGTTCAGGAAAATATATTTAATAGATTTAACAGTTTCATTTAAGATATAATTTTTTTTGTTAGACCAGGTCGACAAACAAGCTTACAGTCCTCGTTATATCGGCGTTGATAGCGTCACTGCTGGCTACAGACGCTCGTAATATCAGGATATAACTAACTCGTTGCCAACCTTGCGACTTAAGGAAAAATTATATTATATCTTTATTGTTTTAGAGATTATTCCGGGGCAATGGAAAATATTTTGCAAGGCTTACTGTTGTAACAATAAATTTTAATAAAACATTCCCCAAAGCAATGAAAAAAATATATATTTACGATTTACTAGTTTTGAGGTATCCTATAAAAATATATTCAGTAAGTAATTGCAAAATAATTAAGCCCTTGAATTTTAAGATAAAAAATCTACTATACTATAATATTTGGGCGCCTGTAAAACCAGCCGGCTGAAATTGGGAGGACAGATCCCATTTGGGCCCTCTTGTGTGACTACTGAAAGCCATGTACTGCTCGATCGATGCACACTATGCCTCCAGTGAGAGGGATTTGGGAATTTGTGTCTATGATAGCATCAAGTGGAGGCGATATAGACACAATCGTGTTATCGGACTATCGGTTAGGGTATCCCCTAAGGGAGCGAGGGAATCACTGGTAGACTTGACAACTCAAACTCGTTACAGTAGTAGTAGTATACTCGTAGTACCTCACGGTACTAACACACGACTATAAGTATGAAAAAAAGTATTTAGTACAAAACATCATCATCATCAACTAATCATGTATGCTGCTGTATAACGTTCACAGCAGGACATAGGCGTTCCCAAGAAAAAGAGATTTATAAATTTAATTGCCACGCTGAGCAGGCGTGGTAGCAATCTGTTGAATACTGCTGCCCAACCCAACTGTTTTGGACAAATATACTGCCTGGCACAGGTATTATTCTACTCTGCCGGTACCCCATGGAAGTATTATACATTAAGAGATAGTTGTAATGGAACCAGCTGGTAATACTATAGGGTTAAGCCTGGTGTTCTGCTGCAGATCGGGATGGTATCCCACTTTGTATTCATGTCGGGTATATAGGTAAGAGGTATCGGTATCCGCTATATGTTATTCTATGATAGACTGACCTATATCCAATACACGACAAACAAAACACTCCAGTACATATCAAGCATTCAATTTAAGATACAGATGGGATGGTACTGGTGTTGGAACTAACAATGAATTTAAAGAACAGCAAAGTATTTATAGTTTGTTGGAAAATGTTAAGAATGATTTTATAAATGTAAGTTTCAAGAAAGGAAGTCGTAAACAACTATCTTGCGATTATTTCGTCCTTTCATCTTACAAAGTAAACGAGCAAAATAACCTTAGGTACTTGTAGCCTAGAAAAAATCTCGGCCTAGTGATTAATGGACAATTCTATTGGTAATCAGAAATTAAAAAATTATCATGTTTTAGATTTTAGTAATACAAAAAAATTATGTCATATTAATTTTCTTTTTGATAATAACTAATTGATAAAGGTGTCACTTAAAAGGTGTTAATGATATATGCTTATTTATTTCAGCCATTTGGAGTCCATTGCTGGACATAGACCTCCTTAAAAAAAGTGGAATTTTGACCATAATTGTCATGCTGGGCAAGCGTGTTAGCAATCGCAGCTTTCGTGATGGGGATGCTGCTGCCAATCCCTGCCCTCTGCATTTCAGCTAGACTGTTTCGAATGGATAAACCGCCAGCTGTTGATTCCGGTACCTGGGTCACCTCTTACACCTAAGGTGTCACATGTCCATGCTTTTTTAAGTCACGGGCATAAGTTCAGACGCGTTTTTCTTTTTCATCTTAAAAATGTAGTTTTTGCTTTTATCAGGTCTACAGCAGGTTTAGGAGTAGGTCTTTGTATCTGGGCATCACTTTCATAATTTCATGTAATTTCTATATATATTTCAATATCTTGCTAGAACTTCATTATTATAAATATAGTTTTCATTCCACAGCGCATATGTACACATTTCACGCCTTTCATGATAGAAAACAGTTCGTTTAGAATTTGAGCCCTCATTATAACCCACAGCTTTTTTTGTTGTTAATCTATATTAGTTATAATTGTAACTATACATTTACGATAGTTATTTTTGCTCGTATAATGTAATAATTAAATGAATTCACACACAAAATCTCATACATTGACCTGACTTTAAGATAAGTCGCTAAAAGCATTTGTTACGAACACCTGACATCAGAAAGCACAAATATACATAAGTATCAAGACGCAAAATAAACGCAAATTTTCATCAAATATATATTGTGTTGCGATGTTATGTGTATAATAATACGAGCGTGTAGCCCAGAATTTAAGCAAACTCCAGTCATGAATTCATAACCCATCCGCCATTGCTCCGTTAGACATGATGTTTGACACACCCGCTGCTTCAAGATGACGGATGCCCGTCAATAAGCCCAAAGACGGTCCCGTTTTATTGCAGCGCCGAAGAGTTTACTGGTGCTCAAGGAAATGGCACAGATCGATACCCTCCCCCTACTTTGACATAGTTTTCATTGTGATTTATCGCGAACCCGGAAAAGATCACGATTGCCTTTCTGTGAGCTGCTAGTTGTGTTACAGCATGAATGGGTTTTCTCAAGTGAGATATTCAAATGTCATTAGAAAAGTCACTTGGTAGAAAAAAATACAATTTGGTCATTTTTGTGTATGAACGTAAAAAAATTATACAACAGATCACAATTTGAATGTGTTTTGTGTTTATGTTTTGAATATAAAATCATGCAAGTCACTAACATTATTATAAACGGCAAGCTAATTTTTGCAAATACATATTTGAGAATAACTTAATTATAATGATGATTAAGTAAGTCTATAATACACAATAATATTAATATTTCACAGAAATACAGTATCATAAAATGTAATATAAAATATTACAGAATTTTTTTTTTATTTGTCCGTTGACTGTAATCGTAAACAAAAGATAACACCAACATTTTAAGTAATTATATGTCTCTTCTATTGTTTGTCATTGTCATTACTATAATAGACAAAAGAAATTGCTGTTGGATTATTTTTGAAAATGTATTTAATTGAGACTACACATTTAAGTGACTTTATGTGAATAACCTTGTGACTTGAAGATATAATGTTACATTACCCAATAATTACTCTGATCGATACGAATAGAGTGCTTCTGGGATGCAATATAAAGTACAGTAAAAATGGACGGAATTGGTAGGTCAGCCCATCATTAGTTATGTTCAATATTTTGGCGTAATACTATTATATTCCACTGTTGCTAAACGTTCAAGTATTTCAGTAACGTTCAAATAACAATGACGTCAGCAAGCAGGTCGTTACGACGCTCCATGCCACTGTTAGCCAAACTTCTGACTGACGCGACCATTTTACCTAGAAAAATATTAGTCTTATTTTAATATTTGAAATATAATTCAATATTTAACAGTATAAAATTTCGTGAGCTACAGAAAAACCGCATTGTTCGGTAAATAGTTTCGATTATGGTCAAAAATTAAATCATAAAAAGACAGCCTACTATAACATGACTTTGGACAATGAATATTTAGTCAGTAAAATAACTACTTCATCAGCATGATTTCATGACTAATCAACAGAGAAAACATATATATAAGCAATGTATTTGATTGGTATAAGCAATATATTTAAAATATCGTGAGCAAAATAACTAATTGAAAGGCGAAAAGGTTTTTATAAAAAAAAATTAATGTACTTTAAATAATATGTATAGGGTCAACGAAAACGAAATGGCTGGTTAACTTAAAACTGCGACTACAAGAAAAATTGAATAATATTTTAAATATTTCTACTTTCTAATAATAGATGCCCAAACAAACTCAACCACTCAGGGAGTTTGTACATAGCTAAGTAAACTAAATCAGAGAACGAATATTTAATGACATGTGTAGAACTATATTGTTTATGATCGATGAGCATACGATTAACATTATGGTAGCGGAACTGTAGCTAATAGTCCTCGTCATCATAAAGATATTACTGATGATACTAACAACTCGCCAACCCTATAACTGGAAAATATTTTATCATTACACCCAAAGATGAGTTGCACACACCAGCTTTGCGATAAAAAATTGAATGAGGTTAATACAGGCGAGGTCTAGATCTACAGAAAGTACTATTGTAATCTCTCATTTCTTTAGCACTACGAAGTCTGTTGTAGCTATTTTTAAAAACGAGCTATAACTTAAAGTGGACGAACTTTCTTCCACTTTAATATTCTTGGTGTAAATAATTTTGACAGCCATGTTTGATTACACGTGTATGATTTTTTCGAGGACACATAAATACCAATACAATTTGTTTTATTATATCATTAATATCATTGGTGAAAGAATGGTCTCAAATCTAAATACAAAAAGCCTAACGGTAATTACGCGTTAAAACATTATATACTTTCTGAAATGCTTTTCAGCTTAGCTATTCTTGCACTTTATGTGGGCAAAATAGTATATGTATTTAAGCATAACTGTAAAATCAAGTAGTATAAACTTAGACAATGATCCCCAGTGGGGTCGCAGTCAGCATTTTCACAACCATGTCCTAGTTCGAGGTAAATTTTGCAGTTCTATCACGCACTCGTTACAGTGCGGCGTCATGTAACCTTAATATTTGCTCACGTCGGAGATTCACTGCGTAATTCTTCGTGGAGGCATTTACTTTTTACGTTAGTTCTTTTCCACGTGACTGTTTTTCACAACAGTTAGCGAATACAGAACTAAAAAAATATGACCTTAATGTAACGTACCTTGTAAGCATTTAACGGTTCGCTAACTGTCCAAGTTTTACTCGTTGGGGACTTCGTACGTTACATTATTTGAAATATTGTATAATCATCTCATCAATAAATTTTGTAGTAAACCGGTTGTATGCAGCTTGCACCCAGCGCAGCAATCAAGTCGACCGATCAAATGGTTGTCGATCTTTTTTTAAAGACCAAAACGATGTGCTACGTTAATGGTGCATGGCACATATTTACTTTTATAGAAGGCAAAGGATGTTTAGTGGCAAAATTAAACACAATCTTGCCAAACAGTCGTGAAAGTAAACCAAAAAACATATTAAAATATTATAATAAACAAATAGAAAACCCTTATTAATTTCTTCCAATAACATTCCATAAACTGTTTTTATACTACATATGTAGGAGTAACTGAAAAATAATGATGTATTTTGGAATTTTCTGCAAAACTGATATCTAGGATGCATAGAGAATAGTTTCAGAGTCTCAAAGTTTTAATCCTGCCATTTAGAAAACTTACACAAAATATTTCTAATGATATCCTAAAGGTAATCTTTTAATCTCATTAATGCAGATGTATGCACCTGAGACTTAAATTACGTCATATCATATTATTTCAGACCATTTAGACATGTTTGGAATGTTTTCAGCATTGCCAGAGCATCAAGCTTCTTTATACCGCAGATTAGAGCCGAGACAGGTACTGGAGGGTTTGTGATAATGACTATTCACTCTTCATAATACCAACCACTGCGAAAGGTACTTGAAACCAATGGTCATTGGTGAACGCAGTAGTCACTGCTTCAGAGCTTTCAATTCTCATCCTTATTTATACAAGAATAGACAAAACAAACAATTCAACATGCTTTCTTCGAGTCGTTTCTCTCTTAGAATTATCACTAGCAACGTTTTCTTAGATATTCTCCGTTAGAATCTTGTCGTCTAGAATTTCTTTAAAAGGCTTTTTGGTACTGACTATTATATTTTTTTTTTTTTATTTAACTTTATTGCACAAAATGTTACAAAATGTACAAATGACGGACTATTATGTAGTCAAATAAATCTCAAGACAAACTAACTTTCTGTGAATAGTCCAAAGTCCAAAAGACCTGTCGATGAAATACGTCATTCGGTGAAACGAGCATTTTTGCAGCTGCAGTGCAGCTGCAGCATGCAGAAATTAAGTTTTGATATTCTGACAGTGAATCTCTCAGAAACGAAACTTTAAGCTTCTAATTTGCGAGATATACCAGACAAGTCAGAGGGGGATTCAGGTTTGACAAACCTCAATTGTTCGCAAAAGACCGCGCTTTTGATAACGAATATTTGGCTAGACTATTGAATTTAGGAAAAGAACACTGATAGCGAAGATGGTTTGTATATGCTACTCGCATGGGATCCTGCATACTTTGTTTAAGAAATAAGACTAATATCCCAGCTCTGCCATATTACATGGCGATACCATTAGCACTATTTAGCACCATTACGATCCGAATGTTTCAAGTTAAAAACAAATAAAATTTTATGAAGTTAATGAGTGCCAAACTTCAAAAATTCTAGCCCAATATCTATATCTAATATCACGTAATTTAACCCAAATTTAATTTTTGAAATATAAAATAAACTGAAAATTATTGTTGTGCTCTGCTTAGACCTCCCAGCACAATGTGGGTGTATGTATCCTAGGTCCTATAAATATTAAGTAAGTTTTTCACTTAGAATTTTTTTATTTGTACCAACAATTCTAGTTATATCTCAGTTCCTGACGATTACCGGAGTCGATATACCATTCGCTGAGAAATCATAAAATCACTACAATCCATCGTACATACAAAACAAAATTGGTAAAATAATTAAATTTCAACATACAAATATCGATCGTTTGTTACTGTATGAAAGTGTGCACACTCTTTTACTAAAACTCAAATGGAGTTCACGGCAAGGTTCCATATTTCAACCCACAGGTTGTGTTTGCGGTGTATATTGCAAGTCCCGACACGTTTCACCACAACAGCGTCGTCATGTGCGACTAATATTTGCCCCTGCGGATTTTTACTGCATAATCAATATCGTTTTATAAATCCGCTCAGCTTAATTTTGATAAATCTATGTTCATAGAGAATAAGTTGACGGGTGCGACGGCGCGGTTGGTGGTGGTCCTATCTTGTGCGTCATAAGTCGTGGGATCGATCACTACCTAGAACAATTATTTGCATGGTGAATACTTATGTTTGTTCTGTATCTAGGTAATAAATATGTGTTTAAATATTATATTTGTGATTCCTCTGTTGTCTGTGACACAATACCCATAATTTTGTATAAGGCATTTTTAAATTGAAAGAAAATAATAACAATAAAAGTATCATTGTATCTTTATGAAATGCACCATATTTCTCTCATAGAATTGAATATAGCCTAACAATATTTACAGTACAATATTTACTAATAAGAAAACTTGAGATCACCGTACCTGCATGATATTATACCTTCATTTGAGAACGCGCTATATTACAACGTTCAAATTAGGGTTCCCCCAGAATGAGTGTTAATAAGCTGAAAATTTCTATGAACCTTTGTCATGCCATTTAGAATTTTGTGGATACAGTCTCAAATAATCCCGGATCCATGCCTTTAGATATTAAAGATCTAAGGACGTGAGATAAGATAAAGTAGCTTTTTGAAAATATTCGTTAAACAAAAACCTATGTGACATACTTTTAAGGTTATTTTTATTACGTACTTATTAAATTGTTTATTAAATTTCAATTTTTCTTTCTTTACATTTTATATACTGTCATATACTAGTTGAACTACATATGTTTATCATAAAAAAATATTGCGACTATAAATTAAGATATAAACTATCCTATCTTTCAAGTTAGAACAAATGTACACAGTAATCAAAAATTTATTAAAATCGGTTTAATAGTTTAAGATACGAGACTCAGACAAACAACGTGACACAAATTTTGTATTAGATAAAGTAGCTTTTCGAAAATATTCGTTAAACAAAAACCTATGTGACATACTTTTAAGGTTAGTTTTATTACGTACTTATTCAATTGTTTATTAAATTTCATGTTTTCTTTCTTTACATTTTATATACTGTCATATACTAGTTGAACTAGAACAAATGTACACAGTTATCAAAAATTTATTAAAATCGGTTTAATAGTTTAAAGATACGAGACTCAGACAAACAACGTGACACAAATTTTGTATTTATTATGTATATATATATTAATAATTATATATACATATATTTAGATATATATATTTATATATAATTGTAATTATAAATATCGAATATATTAAAATTATTCTAAAATATATTTTACACAGATACATTATATCAATAACTGATCTGTGTATTACCACCGACCTCTGGTTCCAATTATAATATTTTTTTTAAATTAATCATAAGTATATTATTTAAGAGCAATACTCTGTTGAAAATCGTCACAGCAAGCTTAAATTCATTAAAATCTATTCCAGTTCATCAGTTCAGCAGTAAAATCGTAATAGACAGACAACATTACTATCGCATTTGTAAAATGAAGTACGGCTTCCTTTGTTCGTGTTCAATGTATCATACATAACATTTGGGAAAGATTAACGATTCTTTGTATTATTTTTACTTTTGTAAGGCGTATACATCTTAGGAGAGTACATAAAAGTTGGGCGAATGTTATCTGTCAAGTACGTTTTATTCGGCACTATGATTTAGATTTATAGCGCGGCTTGGGGCTCTCTTGTCTGATTCTGAGTTCCTTTCAACGGCTTCGCATAATAAATTTCCACAACAGCTTATACCTGACTCCGTGATAAGTCGCTTGAAACCCTCGTGTTACGGACACCAGACAACAGAGGAATGACAAATATACTACTTAAATACAAATATTTGACACCCAGACACAGAACAAACACAAAAATCATTATATAAATATTTGCTCTAGGTAAGAATCGAACCCAGGATCTCTGGCGCACAAGATAGGATCACTACTATCTGCACCATCGGGCTTGTAGTACAACTAGTTGAAGTAATTTGTTATAATATTTTTAAAAGGTAAAAGTCTATTCGAATGGTCTAACAAGATCAATCAATTACTAAAATCACTGAATTAAAAAACAACACATAAATTATAATAATTTATAATAGATAAAAAATAAATAGATTCCTGTAAGAAAAACGATTTGCGTATGTTTTAAATTTTAGGCTTTATGCTACATGCGTAAAATTTTATAAAAATAACAATTGTAAGTGATACATTCTGAATAAATAACTGCATTGAAACTGCATTCATAATGAATGCAGTTCAAATTGAAACTCGGTGTTCTTGGCCTTGTTCACAGAAAGAAAGAAATATAAAATAATATCATTGACTAATTGAACAATTTGAACTGCATGATAAAAAATTGTGCTACGGAAACAATAATCGATTGACTGGATCTCTGATTATCGTTACAGAAAGCCTTTTTATTCTACTTTTTCATAACAATCAATGGTTGCTGTAATATTAGTGAAATGAACTGTCGAACAGAAGATTTACATTCGTAAGTAAACGTTGAAAGACCGTTAAAAGAAATAGTATAAGTCAACTCATAAATGGTAGATTATATTATGTTTCATTGATTCTTTATATCTGCTAACAATCCTACATGCATCTATCATTGAGATACATCCATTTTAGGAGTCAATATGTGTATGTTGGGAAGGCCTATATCCAGCGTCTTATGGCTGATATAATAATGATGATGGTGGTTATGTTTTTCTAGTAGTATTAATCTACTATGTATAAGATTAATGTTGAATTCATGTCATTAACTTTCATTTAGAACTAGTTCAAAATTATTTATTGTATTTTGTAGTAGAATAGTATAAACTGCAGTTTTATCTTATGTAGTTACTTGAACAGCTTTGCAAATGATAAGAACTTACATTGTTGTGTGCGTAATTTGCCACAAATAATATATTTATTTTAGTTTTCAAGTATAAACTATTAAATTGAAATAAAAAAGAATGAAAAATTAACTTTTTTACATTATTTGTACTTCCATATAATCTTTATATTGGTACTATTATAAGTACTTTATATGTCTACAGGAGTTTTATAATAGCATTACTGCAATTAGCAATACTGTATTTCGTAAACAAGGGATATTTTTTATGTCATACACCATAATAGTAAACCATATGCCAAATTTATTTTATTAAATTCTAATTAGGGAGGTAAGTGGGGCAATGACGTCACAGTAAGTTGAAGGGTTGTTTATATTAACTTTTTAATTGAGTGCCGGTGGCAAAACTGCCAACTTGTGACTCCCAAGTGGGCTGTAATAGACTCGGTTGCCCTTTATTGGTCTTTGTTGGGAAGTTTCAGATCCTCAGAGGGTTTGGACTCCTTTAATATAGTTACGTTCTCGAATGTTCTAATTGGAACTTATTTCTGGTTTGTAATGAGAGGAGATATTTCTGAGTTTCTATTTAAATTTGGCATCTATTTGATATTGACGGTTTGATAGCGTTGAGTTCAGTTTTAGCTTAAGGTGCGAAAGACAACGGTTCTTAATTTCTAATTCTGGGATAAAACAGGTTTAGATAAATAAAGGTATTAAATCATTTGTTTCGCCTCTGGATGGTTTTCCATGTCTATTCATTCTTATTATTCTATTCAGGTTTCAGTAAAAGTAACGAGTAAAAGTGGCCATGTGGCTATCCTGCAAGCTTGGTTTTTTAAACCCTGGTAGATACTATTTCGACCCTAAATTAGCTTGCGGGGCGTGAAACTTTGGACTGTGACAAAATTATCTCAGGAGATAGGTAGTGAATTCGTCATCTCCACATGGCATTGGAGGAAAGTTGGCCGAGGCAAGGTGACGATTCAGAACCCGCGAGGAAGGTCGTAAACCAACAATAATGTCAACCTAGAGCAAAATCTTTATTAAATTTTACACGTTCAGTACTCATATAAAATCTTTTCTAATTGCTTTAAAACGCGTTTGTTTTATTTTTCTCACGTTTTGGTTAACTTACGGCAATCATTTTAAAGATTGACGAAAGATGTTGTGTAGTTGTGTAAGTTTTATTATAACGCTAATACTTGTTAGCATTTTTGAGAACGGTTATTGCAAAGTAGCCTAGAGCAAAAATGTATTAAGTTAAATAATCAGCGTTTAAAAGCGGTTAAAATGTAGGTTTACCTGAACCTCGAACCTTAAAAAGGCATGCCAGGTGCCATATACTGTTGAAAAGTTTATTCATTTTAATCTAAAAGTATAATAGGGATATTGAACAACGTTATAATTTCTGGATATTTGTTTGTGTGGAATATTTTGTGTTACGAATTCGTATTCCAATTTCAGAACAATGGAAGCGGCAAGAGATACTCAATTACCGTAACGAAGTATGAATATGTATATATGTACATACCTAACCATATATATGTATATATAACTTTGTAACTTTGTAGGGATACATCATCAGGTAGGGATCATAGTAATGTACGAAATAATTAAGTTAGTGATAACATAACTCTATTCTGGACTTATTAAGTGATGGCTTTTGGGATTAAACCTAAAATTTATATTTTATAACAGATTATAAAAATAACTATGTATGCAAACAAATCTATGTACATATAAGTAGAATTTAACTGATATAAAAATGCAGGGCCTAAACTAAAAGGCTTAGAAACTAAATTTTGCACAGGGGTTCCTTTTATAACGCAAGGAAGCCAAATAAAAGGATTTTAAATTCACCACTTAAAGGGGAAAAACAAGGGTAGGAAGTTAGTATTAAACTTTGCTGTTTTCGAAGTTATTCGCAAAAAATTCAGTGCCAGGTTTTTCATTAAAACTCATGCAACATATGTAAAATATTTTTTCAAAAATAATCTCTTAATAGGTTAAAAGAGGAGTACAAAATCAGTATGAAAGTTCTATAATTTAACGCAGTGCTCAGTTTACACAGAGCACAGATCGTTAAATATACATGCAAGCTTATTTAAAACAATATTAGTTAAAATAAATTTTAAATCATATTTATAATATCACAAACAATTTATGTAATATCATATAATTATATCACAGACACTTTTGAACAAAAAGTTTGTTAGTAAAAATATTAAACAAACATTTTATGTCTAACAAATACAATAACAATATTCTATTTAAACCAACTTTATTTGGAAATCATTTTGATAAACGCTCATCATTATTTAATTTTGCTGTCGAACGAAGATTTTGAGACGGGCCCGATGGGGCAGGAGTGAGTAATCCTATCTTATGCGCCAAGGGTTTTGGGTTCGATCCCCATCCAGAATAATCTAGGATATTTGTGTTTTTTCTGTGCCTGGGTGTTAAAAATACGTATTTAAGTATTATATTTGTGATTTCTCTATTGTCTGATGATGTTCGTAACACAAGTGGTTGAAGCGATTTACTTCTATTTCAGGTCAATGTATATATATTATATTATATTCTATGTATAAAAGCAGTGTATTTAAATTTATATAGTAAAATATTTTCAGGAAGACCTAAAAATCAAATTTTTTAAGTATTATTTTGTCTCCTAAAAATTAAATTTTAGGAGACAAAATAATGTACCTATTATTATACCCATAAAATGAGAACAGCCACATTACACTGAATTAAATCCATTTCACGATAAATCTGGAAATCTTACTTAAATTAACACGGAAAGGACTTATTTCTATTGAAGAAAACGACGTAATTCGGTTTGAGTACAAAATTAGATTAAAACAAAATTCAAAGGGCAAAAATCATTACTAGTTAAATTAAATTAACGTTTCCATCAGATAACTCGATATCTTTATAAACTGCTTTACCACTTGCTGATAAAGTATAACTGCCTAATGGATCTAATACTTACAAGATAAATCATATAACAAGTTGATATCATTCTTAATAGACTTTTTTGTAGGTATCGGATACTTTATCTGGTGAATTAGCTATTCATATACTCCGCCTCTCTTTGTAATCAGGAATGAAGAGATCCGTTACAAGATCAACGTAACCAACATGGCTCAGCAGATTAGCATGTTGAAGTGGCAATTGGCATGGATCGAAGAACTGATGAACGAGGGCGGTAAGCGCAGCATAGACGACCTGCCTACAGCTGCATGCCAATGTTATTGAAAATCTTTTGAGGCCAATTTCCTGGTATTAGATGTCGGCTAAATTATATAATATCACGATAATCGAAGGAGGTTCATTTGCATTCATAGTATCCTCACAACGAGGCTCACATTTTGATAGAAACTATTTTTCCCGCTGCACATCTTGAAGAAATGTTAATCGCGGTGGTTCTTGCAATTTAATTGGGGGATGTCATCAAAACTAAAGTTAGATCATAAAAATGCTCAACTCAACTGGCAACTATTAATTTTTTATTTTTTTCTTTCTAATATAAAATCATTTCCATCCCAGAAAAAAAATCAAAGCCTTTTATTCCTCTTTTTCTCCACTCATTTTGTTAATCAAATTATAATGTAAGTACAAATAACTCGTGCGACATGAGTACATTGACATCTGTCATTCTAATCAAGTTTTATTTAAAGAAGTGTCACACGTTCCTTCTTTATTACCTGGGGATATTACTGCACGTTATCCAATATTTATTTTATGGGTAGCGTAGCGTAGTACTTGCGTGTTCTACAAAGCAAATGAGGTACAACAGATGTATCCATCCGAAACTACAGGGTTTAAATATAGCAGGACGAATTTGGGCAGCAGTAACCAGGGCGAGGACAGTAGACGTCCTGCGGTAGATGTGATGATGCAATAATTTTACTGCCATTTGCATTCTTTAAACGAATTTCCCCATAACGGCAGAAAAAGTTATGAATACATTCCAATAACCTTCTGAGCGTAATATATATTTTTATTGTTCAAAAGTGTTTGTAATTTGATGCATATTATTTCAAATTTATTAAAATAAATTGTCTTAAAGAAGCTTGCATGTATATTTGACAAGCGACGAAAAATTTATAGAATTTTCATACAAAATGTTGCACCCCTCTTTTACCTTATTAAATATTATAATATTTACAGTACATTTCAACAATCAGTCACAGAGGTAAATCGCTTAAAGCACTTATTACGAACATCAAATAACAGAGAAATCACAAATATAATACATACGAGTAAATACTTACTTTCAACACCCACACACAGAACAAAAAACAAACACAAATATAATAAAAAAAAAATGTTTATTCTGGATCGATCCTTGGCGCATAAGATAGGATAACAATAAAAATATACATTAATCTCAGGAATTATTTTTTATGATAATATCGTTACTTATTAATGTTACCAGTTTATTCAAATAATTAAATTATGTTATTTACATGATAAAATCTCTCTTCCCGTACATTCTGAGAATCCGTAATATAAACGACAAGGCGGCATTTACTAAATAGATGAAATATAATTTTAATTAAAGCCAGTCAGTTGCAGAGAGTCAATAAACTCATTTAAAGCGGGATTCCGTTTTGTGAGCAAATATTAACATATTTTAGAACTCTGTATTTGTACTTTATTTGCAGATTTACACAAGTTGTTCTGTTTTTTTCTGTAACCTAAAATACACTAGGAAAGGTTTATATATAGATATACCACAAATATTAAGCTTCTAACATCTGTTACAAAAACTTACGATAAGTCGTTGTTTTGTTTTTTTTATAGCATCACTGATAAAATCAAATCAACTTTGTGAAAAGCCAAGTATTTGAGAAGGCAAAGATCTTAACAACAGGAAATACGAAAAGATTATTATTTATCGTCCAATTCCATCGAACCATTGAAGAGAAGTTGCTTTTATAAAGCCCAGTTTAATGTTTTCATTTCAATAAAATATTTTAGCAAAGATTTACTCAGCCGAAAGCTTTCAATTTAAATAATTAATTCACATTTCAAAAATGTGCCGATGTTTTATTTTTTTAGGAGTTACTTTAGTCTTATTTATGCCTTAAAGTATGTATTTTCACAATTAAAATTAAGACTAAGAATATGTGTAGCTTCTTTCAATGCTTATTACTGTTAAAGTAAATTTAAGTACAAAATCAGTAATAAGCTAAGTAGAGTTTAAGTTTGTTGTGTATTTAAATATCTATGATAAAATTATGTCATTGATCGATTGTTCGTAGCCCATAACATACTAGTACATGTCATTAAATTCTCGAAATGTTTATTAATGGGATCCTGTAAAATATATTAACTATCGATCTGTAAGCTTCTGATCCTATCCTAGGTCGTGTGACCTTGAAGTTTGATAGCTAATAATAAAAAAATGTTTTTTAAATATTAAGAGTTTATAGAAACGTACGTAACGCATTGCCAAAGTGCGTCATTAGAGAGACAAAGCTCGCAAATACGAGTAAAGCGTCGCAACCTCTATTAATACAAAAAAATATTTGTTGGGTTTTGATGTTTACAATTCTTTTGTTGTTTCCATCACAAAAATAAATTTAGACAGCGAATAAGGGTAAATAATGAGAAAATGCTTTATAATATTATAACGTTAAATAATAATAATATGAGCTGACATAAATACCCTTATATAAACTGAAACAGCTGCCTTCACTCAGTTTCAGCCGTCAAATATTTCGCAGAAATCCCAGTTTTCAGCATGACGAGGTCAATAAAAGTTGTTAATGGCGAAGCGATATCACAAGAGCCGTTGCGAAAAATGAAATTCCCGCTTTTGTAATAAATAACGAGAGTTCCTCTTCCGAGTCAATTAGTTTAACTCGTTTAAGACTTTGGAAACTTGAATTTTTATTATATATCTACTATACATATATCCATATTTACTAGTAACCTAGTGGAACCTTCAATCAAGCGAGATCGTTATATACTAGAATATAACAGTATTACCACCCATAAGACTTCTATTGCTAGACATCCAACTTTAAAAAAGGGGTCAATCGCGGAGTTATACCCAGCTGGGCTACGTTTGGAAAACTACAAAACCATTCTGGTTTGACATATCTCTATTTACCCACAAGGAGGATAGACGATCTGACTAAAAGCGCAGGATTGTACTGGACGCAGACCAAATGCTACCTATTGGAAATCACTCAGGGAGACCTATGTCCAGCAGTGGGCGCCCTACGGCTGATATGACGGTAATGATATCTCAGTGTTTCATTTCAAGTCTTCGATAGATGTGTGTTACATATATCAGGAAAAAGTAGTTTTATTAGTTTACTCAAAATAGCCTATTAAGCTATAGAAGTGGCAAAGCTCGGAGTGTCTTTGCACGGTCAATATAGTGGAGGATGGATTGATGGAGACCACATACCGCCAAATGCAGTGTAAAACGCCCACCCACAAGGTGGACTGACGAAATTAGGCGAGGTACTCGTATATTCACACAAAACTCTTGTTTTTAATTTAAATTCTTTTTTGTGGTAAGCTCATTGCAGTTATTTTATATCATATCAAAACTTCCAAAAACGTACTTGCATATATATTTCGGCCTTACTTATTTTTCGGGCAGGAATGTCATGAATTTATCAGCACTTATTTTTATAATCTTATCTTTTATTCTTTATCTTAGTTGTATACCTTTTAAATAAAAACACCAGCCAGATCAGATAAGCCTTTAGCCAACTGTCCAAGAAATTCTAGCGCTCAGCATGATCAAGTTAATTTCAGTTCGAAGTAATTTTGGGAAGTAAAGTGAATTAGGCGACCTCAGCAACAAATAACGGTCTCGACTTGTTAATGTTACATAACTTGTTAATTAAATTGATTTAAGCAAATGCTTTATAATAGACTGGCTGGTTTGCTATGTAATTTATAGTTCATTGACTTTTGATCTTAATTCACGGATCTTATGGTAGGTAACAATTTTAATCATACTTTGTTGGAGTAATATATAATTACCTCATCATCATTATCATCATTACAGCTATTGGAAGTCCACTGTTGAACATACATAGACCTCCCCTCTTGTATACTATAATCCCACATACTATAATAATATCTTTATGAACACACACATGCACAATGCCCTCAGAACTAATGTCATATGGAACTGTAAACTTCATCAATGTGTATCAAAAGATAAATAAAAGAACTGATTAAAACCGCAGGTTAGCATTGAATGCTGACTGCAATAATCTTTCCTGCGGAAAATTTGGAAAGACCTATAATATAACCTTCGTGGAAATGCCCCAATTATGTTTAAATAGAGTACCTAACAGATTTATTTTAAGACTATCAACATAGATATTAAAGCTTTCATTTAAGTGTAAATAAGTCTCGGAGTACGTCAAACCGAAGTACTACAAATATTTTGTACATTGGATAGCTTTAATTTTCTTTTTTATAGTTATTATTTTATTTACCAAACACAATTAAATAAAATGATTTAAACTTCGTTTTTGAATCTTGACTAGAGAAGTCATGCAAAACAAAACAATGACAAACAAAAACAAAGTATCAAATAAAGTGAACGATAGGACGCGTTCGTTTTAAACTAATTTATACCGTGGAGAAACCACAGAGAATAACTATAAAGAATGGGATGAATGACTTAATCATGGAAGCTTTAAGCAAACAAACAGAGACTGTGCGAACTGACCGCACCTCGTCTCTTACAATGAGACAAACAAATGTTTGCTGAGCAAACAAATGGCCGACGGTCACAGTTATGCACATATGAACTGCATTGACGCGCAGCTTTGCAACTTAAACATTTGGAATTGTATATTATAGAAGCATTAATTATCTCCTAGTTATCTTATATCTGATATTTTATTTAATTTAATTCCGTCTCTTTATTTATTTCTATTGAACTAAATACTGATAAATACAAATTTTAGATATATCAAGATGTAATGATTTGCTACCGGTGCAACTAGGGCGGTTTGCTATTAAGTATTATATTTACATACCGGGCCTGATGGTGCAGATGGTAGTAATTTTGTGCGCTAAAGGTCGTGGCTTCGATCTCCACCCAGGATAAATATTTATACGATGATATGATATGTGTTGTATAGAGTGAAGACTCGTTCTTTCGCTCTACTTGACGTCAAGTCTAGGTACATGCTAGATGACCTTATGAACATTATTTGATAGCGATTTGTCTTTTTAACGTCCCGTTCCAAACATTACAGGTACATAGGATCGACCAGCTTCGTCTATTCCCCCGATGGCCTGGAATGGACGGAATAGTCCAGTATTTTTTTAAAAGGTACATCATATCAGCAGTAATTGTCCTTTTAAGCTATGGAAAACTTAGATAGAAAAATGTTACCACCAACTTTTCAGCTGTCCTAAGAGATAACTGAGGTATCGATAGATGGCGGTATATCAACACGAAACAGCGTAGCTTTAATGAAACAATGGTAGAGAAGCGATGTACCATTTCCGTCGCAAAATTACGGTCTGCGATTGCCATCGTTTATGTTCGAAATTTTTTCTTTCTTGGGGTGGCCTGTGGCGTCCAGCAGTAGACGTTCAACTCAAGAGGATGTAAACAAAATCATTTTTTTTAACAGATGCTGATTCATATTATTGATTTGTAATTTAATACTAGCAAAAATACGATTTATGTACTGGAATAGCATTTCACTTAAGTGTCACATATGTATCTTTAGCTATTTCTCATGTCATCCTCCGTCCATATTAAATGCTCATATTACGAGCGATCTAGGCTACGACGTTAATATTTTATATCTTCAGGTCGTTATGTCGTTGTCAAGCAAAATGGACTATTATATTTAATAGTGCACATGCATATAATTTGGTCTTTGATAAATAACAGTTATATATGCATGCAATTCCATGTACAATTATATAGTTCAGAAATTGGGAACTTAAGTCAGTATACTTATATATAAATATATACTTATAAACATATACATACACACATAAAAAAATGTTTACGAATACAAGCAAAAATATGTTTTTTAAATAAGAATCAAGGGAAAGTGTTTCCGTTTTATCTTGTATTTAATTATAAATAAAAGTGTAGAAATCAAAATATTTTTATAATTGAAAGATGATTTTTTATATCCTAATTAATGTATAGCTGAAATTTTATGGAAATATGGAAAAAACGTGAAGGCTTTATTTAAAATTATAGAACAACTCTCAATAGAAGGCTTTTATTTAGAACCAGAATAGCTTCTCTCATGACTAATTTTCCTCAATACCTTATCCATATCCTCAGAGATCTCGGTATAGTATGATTATAAAGACTCATTCTACGCACTTTTATGAAAAATAAGATTTCACTTGTGAACAATTACTTTAGAGTGGTTAAACTTATTTTTAATAGATCTTTCAGGATACTAATCGATCTATTTGCATTAGCGTTCGATCTATTCAAGCCACTTACAAAGAGGCCGATTTGAATGCGAGGCTGGGGCCGACGAGCCCACGCATGGCTACGCCACCGACATTTTAATTCCGAATGAAATCCAATTTTTTGACAGACTTGTATTGTATATATCTGTAACTGTAACAACTAATATAAAAAGTGTGTCTTATTTGATTAAGATCTTAATACAACATGTATTTAAATAATAATAGTAACAAATAAATACCCATGATATTTTATACATTGACCTGACTCCTAGATAAGTCACTTAAAGCACTTGAGTAACGGAACATCCCATCCAAAAACATTAATGTGAAAAGGGGGCCAAGTTCAAATGCGTGGTTGTTGACTTTTCCGATAACAGAATTGATGTCTAAACGGATATCAAGTTTTGTAGATAATCTTGAAATATATTCATAAGAACGGACAACATTGTTAAATAAATTAAAACACAAAGCTTATAACTTAAAATAAATTATAGCTGTAGATTTGACTAGATTATGACATGCAATTAATTAAATCGAATTTATATAAGCTCAGTATATACGAACACGGAAAGGACTTGCACAAAATTAAAAAAAAAACAGTTACCATCACTGTCAGCAATTGCCTTAATAGCAACTATTCAGTATTCCCTAAAGCCTTGTATTAGGTTTGTGCAGCCTCGTATCTTGACCAATCGTACCCCGGCCTTCGAAACTACTACATTGCGAACTGATCTGAGATGATAAAGAGCTCTGTATCCGAAACTTTCGGATTTCCAAGAAAGAAAAAGACCAAAATTTCATATTTGCAACCTCACTGTATGGATGCACTGGATCTGCAAGATGCTTACAAGTCCCCACAGTAAACAATTGAATGACGAATAAATAACAACCAGTGTATCACTTAGATGCACCAACCTCATATTAGGTCCTCATCTAACTCGTCATTTTAAAATTTATTTATAAACGATGGAGTGTGATTTCGCTATGTTCTACCGCCAAGTGCTATGTCGATATATCCACCGAAACAACAAAACTCAGGGCGGAGATAGCAGCACTCCCGTCGTGAGGCTACGCTCTATGATTATCACTATTATTTTGGAAGGTCTATAGGCCCAACAGTGTACCAACGGCTGATATATGATAATGACGTAAGTATATCTAAATAAAAAATATCAATAAATCGATATAATGTATTGATATTGGGACCTCGTAACTACGAAAAAGTAAAATCGTGATCTGACCTTATCACTCACATACACGGGCTTAATATTAAGTTCTCAAGTAACTCGTATTTTAAATGAGGTTTCTTCAAAAGCAATGAGGTATGATGTTGCCTTGATGTACCGTGTTTAATAGAATCTCCCACTTTACTAAGTGTCGTAAGAGGTGACTGTGGTGCCCGAATCAATAGATAGCTGTATATTCCTAAACTTGCCGCGGAGTAGAATAGTACCTCCCACTGCACCAGGTGTCGTAAGAGGCGACTAAGGTAAAAGATCCGTCAGATGGCAGTATATCCATCCGAATCAGTGCAGTTCAAAAGCACAGGGCGGGGATGGGCAGCATCATTCCCGTCGCGATAGCTGCGCTCTGCGATTGACAACATGCTTACCCA
The DNA here is from genome assembly GCA_020976665.1 of Heortia vitessoides. Taxonomy (NCBI): domain Eukaryota; kingdom Metazoa; phylum Arthropoda; class Insecta; order Lepidoptera; family Crambidae; genus Heortia; species Heortia vitessoides. Next base: position 8,101,820 of record JACJUM010003129.1, read on the forward strand.
GCGCGGCAATTGTGGGCAAAAACCTCCTTTCTTGGAGAGATATATGTCCAGTAGTGGACTCTCAAAAGCTGGTATGATGATATCCCAAAACTGCGTAGGTTTAATCTAACGACCTTGGAGCTAAAAAGAAAAACAAACGGTAATAGATCTTGACCGACCCGATGGCACAGATAGTAGTGATCCTATTTTGTGTGCTTAAGGTCATGGGTTCGATCTATTATCACGTCCAGCGACTTATCACGGAGTCAGGTTAATATATTTGATGTAGGGTGAATTTATTTATAATGATTAGATTTACAAGTACTAAATCCCATAAAATTAATGAGACAAAACTTGTGACGTTTTGGTCGAATTGCATATACTTGTAAAATGTGTATTCTGACATGACTGTGTAGTTTGCAGACTTGTACACAAACTTGGTATGGAGGTAGAGTAATTACTTGGATAAGTTTGGAGCCAGCGGTTTATGCTGTTCTAGGAAAACTGCAGTAAGATTAAAGTCGCAGTTGTAGCGTTCGGTCTAATCTCATTAGTCAACTAATCTTTCCTTGATTCAATTTAAACTTTTTTTATCATAATGTACCTAGTTATACCTATTACTTATTATATATATTATTTATAGAAATATATTATAGATATTATAGAATATATATTGAAGAAATTATAAAATTCTTGTCAAATTTCCCTTATATTATATTTTTGGAATTTGAAGGAATAATCGAATAAATTATTACGAACCCGGGAATCCAATTTCCATCACCTTTAACAGACCAGGTAAACAATGGTCGTCTGCATTGGCACCTTACTCTCAACTATTTGTAATGCTAAACAGCAGTATTTGCAATGATATATTCCGGTTTGAATGGAGAAAAAATATTTGTATTTTTGTTGATGATAAATAGCGAATAAGCTCCAAAAATATTAATTAGATTTAAAAATAATTTTTCTAACAGAAATCGTCATTATTTAAGAGTAACATAGGTTATATTAACAAAAAAATATAGATGAAGTGGAAAAAGGAAGCAGGATTTGTATTTTTGTACGTTTATAATAAATAAACTCAAACCCCAATAGTGAGTAATAAAAGCTATATTTAATACCCATATCCTTAAGGAAAGTGGAACGAGTGTGATGCCGCAGGGGCTCCTATTTAGACTGAGCAGTCGCGGAATAAAAGAATATAACAGAATTTAGTTCGGGAAGTGATCTTCAATCCACTTACTTTATCTTTCAGAAAAGAAATCAATACAAGAATATTAAATTCGCATTCTCAAAAGGTTTAACTGTTTGCAAAGGTTAGGTAATGGCTAATGTATTATTGCCATAGTGATAATTACCCCTTTACTTGACAATGTGAAAGTGGGTTAATGATCTTTTTTTTTATGTAACATAGGAATGTGTAGAGAATATGCACAAAAATATAAGCATGTCATTTAATCGGACATGCATTCTTTATAATATATGTAACTATATTTATTACATAAAGTGATCAGAACTCAACTAAATCTAATCAAATAGACAAAATGGCATAACGTACAAATCTGTAAACCAATTATTAGTTGAGAAATCAAACAACAATAGGCATTTTAATCTCCGTTAGATTGCTTCAACAACATTATTAGTGTTGGCACTGAATTTCATTTGATTCTCTCTCCAGCGATATTAAATTCTCGATAGATTTATGGAGCAAAGATAAGCAATCGGATAGCAACGCGGAATCAGAAAATGAAAACCGCGGTCCGTTGCATTTCGTCTAGCGTAGGTAGTTCCAACAGAGATTACATACACTAGAATCGCATAAAGTAAGTTTGATTTATTTTCATGTTTTAATTTTAACGATTCCACCTTCAGTCTCAATCAGTTGTTGTGAGTCCACTGCTGGCTATAGAGTTTGACCGGTACTTGTATTCAGCTTGCATCTAGCGCGATCTAATCAGATCGTCAGTACGTCGCTGCATTGATTAAGTTAACGGCTCCAAAAGCCAGCGGTTCGCCCTTCTGATAAATAATCGCTGTAGTTTTGTTGTATTATTATGTGTATTATAAATGGTTGTTTTATTATGCTCACGTATAAGTATGCGATTTAGTTTACTTCACATCGCATGTGAAATAAGCTGTACTCATTAGCTATTCCATTAATGTGCAGTATGTGTGTAGTGCGGGATGTTTCAATGTCATTATAGATATATATATATGTTCTTTGTACTTACAATAGTTTAAATTTGTTTAGTATGTGATAATATTTTGTGGTACCGTTATAGGGTTCTCGTTTTGGATAACTATACTTAAACATCTTTTACAAAATAAGTAAATCAATATGAATTTAGATACTACTCAATAATTAGGGCTACATTCACGTAGCATAATATCTTATTTAAATTTTAAGGATATGTGTTACGGGAAACTGACTTTGATATTAGAACTATAAACACACAAAATTATGAACAAAAAGAAATTTTAAAATACGAACAAAATGTTTAACACATAAATGTTTGTCCTGGTCACTAAAACCCACCAGTGGCTATCCTTCAGAATATTTAAAATCATTTACTGAAAAGTTCACTCGCCTTTGTGTATCCGTAAAGGATCCGGACTTGCACCACAATATCAATCTCTCTTCGATTCGTGAATTCATGAGTAAGGGCGTCTCTTCGCTTCTTCGAGAAACCGCTTTGTCACTCAAACTCACTTGGTTTTTAAGCCGTGGCTTATTGCATCAGAAAAGTGTCAGCATTCGTGTATGTACGCCGAGATCTTCTCCTTCTCGATCATCCTTACGCCATTTCAGTAAATTAGCATAGAGCCACTCATTAATTAGTAGCCTGGTCCTTTCCCCCTGTTGACGCTGGATTTGATGTCAGTCAACCAACTTTAGGCTTGTATTGCTCTAAGAGTACTCGAGGACTAGCCAAGTGATAAAACGACATCTAGTTCGAATTATTCTCACAGTAAAGTTCATGAAAGACATATAGTTTCGGCAAATTAAGCAATCACGTGATTAATTAAAGTTCATTATTTTCTTATATTTAGACAAGTTAATAGTTGAATAAGTGTTATGAAGTTTTAAATAATAAAATACATAAATGAAAAATATTGCAACGAATGAAAACAGGTCAATATCCCGACCAACATCAACTAAAACAAGACATGAAAATACGGATGTAATAAAACTTACAAACGTTTATTCTATTTTATTATAATATCAGTATCTGTATCATGAAAGACTGGGGGTGCTGTTTTGCATGAAATGTGGGTAATATTAAAGTCATATGGACCGACTTATCCACAATGCCGAGTTCACAATAGCCATAAAGCGAGATATTGCCTCAAAGTCAGTACACGAAACAAAACAATATTTCACGACCTTTTTATCTTGCCTCGGAACAAATTATGAAGAGGAATTTATTATGCAAAACCGGGCCTAATCTGTTATAAATGTGAAATGTTACCATAGTTAAATTTCATAATCTATATCTACATTAAATATAATACCATAAACCATATATCGTAAGTGAGAATT
>JACJUM010003129.1:8113451-8334006 GCA_020976665.1 Heortia vitessoides
AACTATATATATGTAGGTCAACAAAATAAGCCTAAGTTTTTTCTTTGATTTTTATTTAACATTGGAATAAATTAAATTTTACCAAATTAAAAGAAAATCACCAATTTATATATTAAAACTAAATTACACACATCTCAGACTCCTATTAATTTCATTCTTCGTGACTAAATCGCAATAACTTAGATTTTTCTAAAACCAGTATATTGATACTAATTGTATTGACAGATAAACATTAAAAATACTTATGCTATGTTGCACTAACTGTTATAGGACTCGAGTAGACAAGGCTTACAGGAAAACCAATAGTTTTCTGTTTTTGACAGAAAACTCAGTTGGGTACTGAAAAACAGTTGGGTACTGTTGGTTCAAAGACTAACCCAACCGCGTGGCTATTTCCTATTTCTGAGTTTTGTGACGCGGTGATGTGTTGACGCTGGATTCGCAATGGTGTGTTGACGCTTAAATCGCAGTGCATATCCCCTGCGAATTCAGCGTCAACACTTAAGCTTAGTTGCAGAGATGGACTAATTTGCGACTGCCGGTATATCCCTGTCACTTCGCAACGAGTACTTGTGTACGAGTACTTACAAAGCACGTACACGTACGTCTCGTAGTGCCAATAGGGGTATAGAGAACGATGATTACGATGCCCGAGACTAAAGCTGATTGTTGACATTAAAGTAAGTTCAGAAACACCTTCAGCGCCAGTTAGCTATAAGTGCCATGAATACCAAGCATGTGGCTTTCGGTACATCCTCAAGGTCATCGGGATAAAAGCGTGCCTTAAAGCTTCAGCATCTCTTCGCAAGCGGTTTGTCCCGTGTCTAAAAAGAAGATTCAAATCATAAGGAGTTGATTGCGACAACGAATAGCGAGAGACTTTAAAGATCCTATTTGGAAAAAAAAGGGAGTAAACTTCGAATTGTTTGTAGATATTCCTAAGAACTGTCGAATTTCGGTTACTTTGCGGAAATTTGAAAATTGCTGCATTAAGGTTACCGAAACTTCAAACAAAACATCTTAAAAGTTTTAAAAACAGCGTTTTAAAAGTTTAATTATGGATAGAGAACTTGTACATGATATTATAACCTAACACGTTAAAGGTATTATTAATACACCGCATTTAAAGACTTTCCAAAGTTTTGTACATGAATTTTTAAAAACATTGCCCGACACTCCCACTATAACTTCCGGATATAGCTAAATAATTTCTCTGTACTACTAGTTCTCCGCTTGAATCCCTACGGATTTTTCAAAATTCATCGGACCATGTAAGCTTTGGAGACACTCAACGATAAAACATCCTATAGGGGTTGGAGTTGCGGTTAGCTAGATGTAATATATACCTACGCTACTGCCCGTAAAAACGCGTGAAATTTTGATTTGTATGCGTGAAAATTTACAATCTCTAGAAAAATTTTTAGCGTCGTAGGACAATGACTAAGAAAGGCAAGAAATCCTTTTAAATGCAATACTGCAACACAGGGCGCAAAAAATCTTAATATATATATACTCGTATTTTTTTGTTTTATCATATCAGTTATAGCTGAACATTGGCTTATCAAGAAAGGGGGAATTTGCCTATAACTGCCCGCTAGGCAAGCATGTAGTCAATCGCAAAGCGAAACTTTCGCGATGGAGATGCTGCTGTCCCCGCCCTGCATTTGAACTACACTGATTTGCATGGATATACCGCCATCTGTCGGTTCTGGTACCTATTCTCATTCGTTCTTGCCAGTATCTCAAGGTAAATTTTTATTTACCTTATAATTATTTTGTGTCTACCCAGATGCGCTTAAACCTGATTTCAAGAACTTTAACGAAACGAGGTTTAACTACAATATGTAAACAGAATATAAAGATAGCTATTCTACAGAAACAGTGCATATTTCAAGGTGAAATATCTGATGTCGCTATTTAAGGGTTGCTCGTACTACCACTATATAAAAATCATGTCAATACGAAATCTATCCCACCAGAAATTTTCTGGAATATATAGCATAATGTCATACAGTTGTCATCAGTCATACAGTTAAGGGCGTAATTTATATCATTGATATGGATAATGTGTATAGTTGAAGATAATTTAAAAAAAAATCTGTTTTCCTTGCAGGAATTGTTGTCAAATTTTAAGAGAATAAATATATTACATTGCCAAGTCACGGATAAGTACTCAATCAAATAACCGATGTGTCCGTATTTGGAAAGAACTCGGTGACTTTGAACTGTTACTTTCAGCAAGCCGGAAAATTTATTTCGTTTTCGGGCGGAATAATTATTGGCCTCGAAACGCCTTTGATCCCGTATTGATGCTCAATGACGATGATGAAATGATGATGAAATTATGTACGAAATAATCGCTACTAATGGAATTTTCAGGGCATTTCGAACAAACCATAGACACCAATTCGTATTAGTCAATGATTATGCTACTTTAAGAAAACGACATAACAAAAGCTGGCATGTCTGAAGGGAACCCGATACCCATGTGTAAGGCACTCTAGTGGACGGTGTCAAACCGTCAGCCATGTCTCCAGACACAGCCAGAGATCAGGGAAGCTGCTATTGAATAATGGGACAGGTTATCGCAAGAAATACTTGACAACCAGATCCTCAGTATGCCCAGTATGATTTCCTCATGTATTCGAGCTAAGTATAAGTATATTACGGGAAGACGAGCCCGGTGGCGTAGATGGTAATGTCTCTATTTTGAAAGCTTCTTGTCTCGTCTTGTGTTCGAGCGCCATGCATGACAAATATTTATATAATAAATATATCTCATGCGTTCTGCGTCTTAATTACTTATTGAATGATGTCCGTAACAGAAGTGCTTAAAACTACTTATCTCGGCGTCATGTGAGATGTTGTGTGAATTTATTATTATTATATTTAATATAAGATATGATAATCTTTCAATATAATTTCACTATAATTATATTTGAATACATATATATTTATGTATATATAAAATAAATGTTTTTTTAGATATAAAAAAACTCTTAAACTCTTAATAAGGTTACATTTTCTCAGTAATCGTAAATATTTTTTATGTGTGATGTGATAGCCCAGAGAATACTTTTGACTATCACATATCACGTTAACGCTCCTTATAAAAAAGACTTGTAATTAATTGTTTATGAATTAGCTAGATATGCTAGGACTAAAAGTATTAATATGATAACTAGAAAAGCTTAATTCTGTTAAATGTAAAACTCTAATTTGTAATTAATATAACTTAAATTTTGTTTATCACGTTTATATATTTTGTATATATATTGTATTTACCACCATTTATTCTGTTTTGTGTAATGGTTGACTGGATGATAATGCCATTTGGCATTAAGTCCGCCATTTTGTAACATTTTGTGCAATAAAACTAAATAAATAAATATCACGAATAAATTAAATGAACATATTTATTTACTAATTGACCCCTAAGTAAAGAAACAATTGACGGCTCGGTTGGTTTAAATTCATACATACGTATATACGTATGTAGTAGAGTATTTTTTCTTGTCAGATGCGTCATACAATATAATAGGGGTGGACTGAACACTTTCCCCTTCGAAATTATAGTCATTTTGAAAGAAATCTCCAGTTACGGAGGTGACATAGGAATGGGGGCCACAATTATACACAGATATAGGTCAACACAAGATGTGACACGTCACAATTGTGAGTAAGACAGAATTTTGGAAAAAAAATTTATTCCTTCTTAAGTAAAATGACAACTAGATAATAAATATCTTCTAACGAAATACAATTTAGGTGGATTTTCTTAATTAAGCGCTAAAATATATTCCGATATATAACGTATGGCAACATTTTGGACATCTACATGAAAAACTGCGTCAACTGAAAACAATAAATTTTCCCAAGTTCTTATAGGATGGGAATATGTTGAATGCAAACACAATTCCTGTAAGAAATCTTTGAAACATGCTAACTTCCAACAACGGACATTCATTGGCAATAGAGTCAGGGATATTCAAATATCGTGTATGTTGAATTATTAAAAATTGTATTAAAATTTGAAATATTTAACGTTTTTCAGTTAAGCTTTGAACTTTATTGACAACTTTGCAGTTTTGGAATATCCATGACGACATGTGCCATTATGTTATAATTATTTTATTTAAATTTTTATTTATAAATCATAAAAAATATACAGCTAAAAGCCATAATGAACATACCAAAGTGTTCAGTGTGAAATTTCACGAGGTACACTTATAAAAGACCAACACACATCCGTTTACCTCACAAATCGTTGTTTCAATTGTACCATTTCCAGTAATAGCCTAGTTCAAGGCGTCGAGCTTCTATTACTCGATACATTAGCTTTATTGATCGTTCAACGCGAACGCACTTATTTTGAGATGTCCCGCTCAATAATGGTGTTTGGGGTCCATTCGTGTAATATGTAACTCGAAATTTGGTGCAAAATTGATATAATTGGTGAGTTACAACATCACTCTGTGAATTTAAGAAAATGTCCGTACTAAAAAATAAACAATGCGGTCTCTCTGTCCGTTTGTAATCCTTTCACGGCTTGTCATTATAGATTTTGGCATGTGAAGCTTGAATCATAGAAAAAGAGACGGGCTAGTTTTAACCACGTGAATATTCCCGCAGGACGCGACAATAAGTGAAGTACACGTGGACGGAACAGAAAACAGGTAATAAATTCGAAAAAAAAACATTTTGATTCCAGAGGGTTGTATTCTTTTCCTTTCCTGTAAGCCATATATTTATTTTATAGCGGTTTGTGTTTATTTTTTGTCTGGGTATTAAATGTTAAAGAATGTTATTGATGATTCCTCTGTTGTCTGATGTCCGTAACGCCAGTGCTTTCAACGACTTATCTTGGAGTCAGACCAATGTATCAGATATGTGAATTGATTAATAAAGTTAAAGTTCATCCCGGGTAACCCTTTGTTCCGTGTCTGAGTGTTAAATAATATAAGTTAAATATGATATTTGTGATTCCTCTGTTGTCTAATAGCCGTAACACAATTTCTTTCAGTGACTTATATCGGAGTTAAGTGGATGTATGCGAGAAATTGTGTGAAATATTCAATCAAGTTAAAATTCAGTCCGTGTAATAACTAAAATAGTCAGATTAATTCCGACAGCTTTGTCGGTAAACGAATTGCGATTAAGTCCGGCGATACGTATATTATGAAATAAATCCGCGACATCTGTTTGAGTGTAGTAAAATCAAAATCTACCGGTTAGATTTTAATGAGATTTTTGTACTAATTCGTAAGACAGGTTAAGATGTATACCGTGTAAACACTTTCTATTGATTTTTGTGCACATTTTAATAAAACAAAAAGATAACATTTTATTAACCTGCAAAAATAAAGAGTTAGGTCATTTCCTAGTGTAATATAACTACCAGTTTTGTTTGGTTTTACTATACATTGGTTACTATGTTGCCCGCATAAGATCCGGAGGTCTTTTCAAATAAAATTTCATGCAAACCGTCTGCAAACATAACTGTCAGAAAGAATCAACTAAATCATTGTTATCGTCCTCAAATATTGTTAGCTCATATAACTAAGTTCGGTATATAACTAATTAAATAAGTAACAAGAGCTCAGACAAAAATTAGATTATTTTTTAAGTATCCTACATACTTTAAAGAGCTGTTATTTTGTTTTGACAGACAAACGTTTGGTCGCAAACAACACATATTGTTATATTTTAGGCTAATCTTTATATATGATAGCCGATATATTATTTCGATATATAAGCTAAGCTATTTTGTAAATTTTAATACAAACCCATTTAGTGGGTTTTGCATGAAAGAGTAACATGTAGCCATATATTTTTACGAGCCATCGCGTTTTTATATATATTAGCTGGATGACATGACCCATTATACACTTTTCAACGCATCATCGTACGAGAGACAAAGTGGGGGTGCGATACAAAGCTAGAAATATTACTTTAAACTATTTCTAAGTGCAATATATAAGAGAAATATACTTACCAATATTTTGTGAGTAATAGGCATGCGTATGTATAGTTGTTTTTTTTTACTCTTTCACGTCGGAATAGCTAAACGGATCACGATGAAAGTAGGCACAGAAATTATTTTTTATCCCGAACGGACGCTTTCTTTTTATTTTTGTCTATTTTATCGGCACGTTTTTTTGTCACAGATCGACAGAATGATTTTCCGAATAATAATTTTCTTAGTAATGCGATTCAGGCCTCGTGGACATAGTCTCGGGCAATAATCTAGTTCAGAATATACATATATTTTACATTCTCTCAAAGTGTTATTATTTCTACATTTGTTCCGGCGATGGCAATATAAAAGCAACAACAGAACACATGTTTCCTGACCCAATGTGAAATGAAGACTAAGGTCGCCTATAATGTGCTTGAATCGCTGTACTACGCTGTGGCGAATGACCCAGGCGTAAATCACCATAATATCTGACAAAGGACGTGCACTGCTGGAATCCAAATAATTTCCAATAGGACCCGTTGTACGTGACCTGCGCGATCCTACAATTTCAGTCAGATCATCTTCACCATGTGCGTGGATGCCCTACGCTGCACGTCATTACGTAGTGTCCACTCCAGAATCTTACGACTTCATCGTCCATCGGTTCTACGCGCTAAGTAACATGCTCACTGCCACTTCAACTTGATAATCCGCCGGACTGTGTCGGTAACTTTGATATTTTACAGATCTTCAAATTCCTGATTCAATCGCGCAAAGAAACTCTTAAGAATTTTCCTCTCCATAGCCAATAAAGTCGATAATAAGAGACCACTTATTTTTGCCAAAAATTATTGCTAGTAATATACATTAGTTAAAGGCTTTCAACTTGAGACACTGTGGTAAATCGAACGATAAAATGTTTCGGAGTTTTTCGAACACTGTCCAGCTGAAGTGGATTTTATGCAATTACCTTATCTATTTTGTTCTTTCTATTTACAATACTTGTTGCAAAGAAGTATTAGGAGCATTTTAACTACATTACGTATTTTATTAAACTTTAATGACATTGCTTCTCGGGTACATTAACAGTTGCAGTATTCAAACTTTTGTCTGAAGTTAAGCCTGACTGGATTACGTATAAGTGCTCACTTAATTTTCAGACTTGTTAATGTTAAGAAATAATTAAAACAAACTGTTCTAGCTTTTCCAAGCTAAATGGATGGTTTTATTTTATGACAACATAGATGTTATATCATATTTTTTATTTGAGAAAGCCTCGAATGTTTACCCGGTGAATGGATTTTGTAATCGTTGTTAATTAAATAAATATTTCAAAACATCACGATCGTTGTCCTAAACTCAACATGTATTTTATTAATAAAAACCGTACTACAAACAAGAATAGGTATTGGTTCAAACGGTGCATTACAATAGCAGTACCTTATACGACTGCATTTTTAAAGTTATCATATGACCAGCGTAGACTTTGGGGTATTTTAATTAGCCCACAAGGTATTACCTCTATTCAGCCACTAGAAACTTTTACATCACTTTAAACAAATGACTTGCTGAACTCGCCGTTAAAGGTTGGTGTAAAGAAAAAGTTATTATATAATTAGTTATCGATAAATAAAAAAAAAAGCTTCCAATTACAAGCAATACACGTGTTATTGTTAAAAAATAACATAAGTTAACTACGTATTCGTTTTCAAAGTATTATTAAGTAAATTATTCCGTCAACTGTATTATTTAATGAACTTGTTTATATGATGAAATCAGTAACTGTTGGTATAAGATAAAGGTTTGTCCTTGGCGTCATACGTGATGAAAGTATTATTCTAAAAGAAAACGTTGTCTGGATAAAATCTTTAGTAGAATATATATTCCGTTTCATTGTTTAGTTTCGTCAGTCGTTTTCGTCGTTTCATCTGCTTAATTGACCACAAACTGAATACATTTTATATTATTTAGTATTAGTGATCATGAATCGGTCGAAAACGATTGCTTTAAAGATTTGCTTTAAAGAAAATAGCTTACGAGATTTTAGAAGTTTAAGATATACAAACCTATTTTTTACTCGCCTCAAGTTATTATATAATTATTTCTTCTAAACATTTTTTTTCTTAGCAAAGGAATATGCCAATTTTATTATCGTGTTTTATTTTGAAGTTACCTACTAAATTTTCTACATTTAAGAACTTAAGTTACAAATGTGCGTTGATCGAAAGCTGGTTAAATATGTGCCTTTGAGTGTAATATTTTTTTCTCCGGAATGTCTGGAACTGACGCATTCGTGAGGTCATGCAAGAAAGCCAATACCGCCTGCGGAAACCTTGCCAATAAAACACCAAATGAAAATAGGAACTCGTTTATTTATTTACATACATTATATTTACATTAAAAAGGGTTGCGCGCCGTTCCTACGTACAAACAAATGAAAATAAATGGCAACTTGAGCAAATTTACGTAAGTAATATTATGCTTAATTATCTATGATTATTATGGGGTTGAGTATAAAATAACTTTATACAAATTAAGGAAATAATTAATATGTAAAGATAATATTAACTCACTCAAATACTTATTTAATCTCAAAAGATCTGAATTCGTGATTTTTCGAAAGTCTTTGGATCTGAAAAATGACTCACTAATTCGCTGATTAATTTATTAACTTAATAGTAAATACTACATGTCCTGAAAACAAATACAACTAATTAATTAATTCGTACCTTAAAATCTATCTGGAATGCTTCTTATGTCTTATCATTAAATTGATGAAATACGAAGAGCACTTGCTTCATTATAATAATAGGGAGAAAAAGAAAAATAACGTCACTAACCTAAGTCGCTAGAGAAATTGAAAAAAAAAGAGAAGTGACTGATTTACTTAGATTAAATTCAAAAGTTTGAAAAGTTGAGCTCTTTGGACTAACGAACAATGCTGTTCATTCTAATCACTATCCAATAAGTTTTGTACCAATATTCAGAATTCGATATCCACTCAATTTCTCTCACAACTCGTTTTTAGAACTACTTTTTATAAGAAGTCGATTAAATTGTGACAACCGTTTTATTAATATCACAATACGAGCCCTGCATGCGGTTCATTATGCTTAATACGCTACTCACTAACATTAAGTTGATCTGTTAATTTGTAATACTCCTGGCGGAATTGCGCTAACTGCTATATGTTCAAGTCACTCTCAGACTCACTATCACTGGAATCGTTGCAAGCCTTCTTGATCTCATCCTCAATTTCAACGGCACTTTGCATTTTTTCATCGACAGCTAGTTTATTGTACGCTATATTAATGTTTGAGCTGTAGTTTCCTCCGCAGCATAAGTAGGAGCACCTTTTGAAAATGCAAGTGATCGTAAAGTAGAGAGAGATGAAAGATATGGCGAACAGTATGATAGACAGAGCGACATTGAGTCTGTATTGCCAGTTAGCGTTTTGTATTTGCGGGAGGACAGTATTAGGGTAGCAATAGAGCTTGCTTTCGATATCAGTGAGATTGACGATTTGAGCATCGTCAGGACATGATTGGCACTGACTGTTTTGTGGGCCAGAGCATGTGGCGCACGTGTAGTGGCAAGGTAGGCATATCAAAGGCGATGCAGCGCCACCTTCTGGTTCCATATCTAACGCTTCGCTTGCAGTAGGCCTCACTAAAGAACCCTGACGTTTCATTATAGCCACATTATCTCTGACTTCTGTCAACGTATGGTTACGCCTCCTTGGACTCCTTTCCGTCAGAACCTCGCTGGCGTACGTACCTCCCGGACAATGTTCGTAGCATCGATCGTCGTATAAGTGCAAACCCTTGGCGCATTCTAATAAAAGAAAAGAACAAAGATATTTTAATTACATAAGTAAAAGAGAGACAGTCCGCCACCACCCAGCAGATATCCAGCGTCCATGCAGTTGCGTTTCTTGCCAGCGGACCAATGATGCTTATGGGTCGCACGAAGACGAACGTTGTCATTTCCAGTTCAAATGAGCCAGAGGAAAATAATGAGGAAAGGAATAGGTATAGAATCTTGTCACTGATCTCAAATAATTTTGTTTTCATTCTAAAAAATAAAAATAAAAGTAACACATGTATATACAGTGATAATTAGACATGCACAAAAGAAGACGTGCACAAAATTAAATGAAATCAGAGAAAAAATAAATGCATGTTTAAAGTGAGACTATTGTGAGTACGTGAATGTTAAAAGGTGTGAAAACAAGCATAAGTGGCATATTATATATATTATAAAGCACATGACAAGCCAAGCAACCATGCAAAAACAATACAATGATTATTTTACAAAACAAAACACAAAATGTACAGTTGAAACAAACAAAAAACGATAGTGACTAACTGCTATTTGAAACCGTGTTTTGACATCAGAGACAAGACTCAACTTACAATGTTACAAATGAAAATCTGTGAAAAGTTTGTAATAAAAGATTGTTTTTATTATTTTTGTCACATTAGATTCAATATATACAAATTACGCATCAACATTTACATTAATACATACAATTCATTATTTTTCTACTAAACGCCGATTTGTTGACCAATTTTCCATTGTTATAACAAAAATGTTATAAGAATGAGCGTTTTTAGGACTTCATACATCGATCAATAGTTAATTATACCCATTTTTATACTAAGTTGATCACACTGCATTCCGAAGGGAATTTGAACGAACGAGCGCTCTGCATGGATTTTTGAATATTAGTAAATATTTTTAAAGCTATTGGCGTGCAAACGTCCAATATAGTTTAACTAACAGTCGATGAGAAACCTTGATCGTTCAGTCGTTTTCAAATTTACAGGTTCATGAGCAAATTTGTACAAGTCTCCAAATTTATTTATACCGATATCATATCATCACTTATATGTACAGTTACAATTATCTTAGTCTAGATGGATTGGCAATCTTTGCTATGATCACAACCACAATATGCATTTTATATCTACACGTTACATCAAACACATGGGACTACATTATTATTACGACCATTCTGTTGAAATTTGTGACGCCACCACCTTTTTTTCACGAGATAACGAATGACCCCAGAAAAAATAGTCATACATTTTTCACTTACATGTAACAAAATAATTAAAACATAGAACAGCCATTATGAAGCTAATTGCAGTTAGCATTCTAGTTAGGATAAACTGCGGCAACCACAATGAATTTGAACGCAGAGTCTACTGGGAAATTAAAACTGTTGCAACTTTGTGGATTTAATTACAACAAAATATCAAACTTTTACGGTTCGAATTAGAAAGTCACGCTCGTCAAGGTGACGTCACAAATCTGCAACACTTCAATCAAGTATCATTGGTTGCTGTCATATAATATTGGAACTTATTGTAAAAGATATGTATCTCCATAATAAATAGCAACTTAACGACGAATATTAAAAAATTGCCGCTTAAGTACCTAAACGAATTGATCTCGGTTAAAAAAGAATAAATATTATTTTTACCAAGTGATATACTAATAAATGCGCTACGTTTGGTATTTGGTATATTTGCATAGAAAACAAACACGAGTTGTGAATTTATATACCATAAAATATTTTTAATTAAATGAAATATTTACATAAATGTAACTTGTGTAAAAGTAACTTGAATTATTTGTCCATGAGAACAGCGTGACAACAATCTTTTAAATAATACTTATATTTTATATAATAATAATAGGTATGGAAAAGAACTTAATCTAATATAGTATATAATTTACACAAAATATTGGAAGATATTAAACATTTTGGAGGATACCATTCATTATTCTAATTAAGTTTTCCAATATTAAAAAAACAATAAACATTAAAGTTTTTCTAAAGGTAAGATTTAATAGACTTATAAGTGAATTCAAATTATTTAAAACAATCACCACACTTTTTTATACAGCAAGTAGACTGTGTGGATGATACGCGAATTACCGATAAAGGAACAAATGAAGATACTAACAATATCAATTACTCTTCTATAATGCTGTAATAATTATGTGTTAACCAGCTACTTTATTTCTCACAATTACATTATTGGGAAAATTAATGAGAATTATGAATATAATTACTAACATATACTATATTTACTTTCGGCTAAGTCAAATAAAATTTAAAATTAAAACATAGATTATGTTCGGTTTATAGCTATCTAGTGTTAAAACCATATAACTCAAGTGTTATTTGCTAGGTAAACTCATAGTCAATAGTAAGAAAATATAAACAAATACAGATTTAATAACGTATATCATTTGGATAACATTTAAGTACTAACAAGGCTCAATAAAGATAATGTTAGTTATTTTACAATTCAATTAAAACAATTTTTTGTAAGTAATGCCTATACTTCAAACACTTATCATGCCCTCTCACACATTAAAGTACTTCACGATGCAATTACGATCAAAATGGACGTTATATTGTAATCGTAAAAATATTATTATTTAATTGCACTTTTTTGATTTGCTCCTCGATATATTTTTTTGAGTAGTCATTCAAATACTGATGCGCAATTAAATATAAAAATGGATTAAATATTGTTATTGCGTGGTATTTCTTCCTTGGCTATTTTCGTTGGTGTATTCTAGTTATTTTTTCCATCCCCCAAATATAAAAGTGAGGGGTCCAAATAAAGCCGTATTAATACCGGCAAAGGGGGCTTTGTTCGCACCCCGAGGTCATTTGAAGTACACTTCTGCTAAATGGGACTCACAGAATTTATTTTTCTTTAATATTCGACGATTTCTATAAATACTGATAATATGATTAAAGAGCACATTCACTTTGATCATGTAAGCTGAAGTCATCGAAGTATTATGAAATGTAGTGAGAATTTAAATAGAGTACCTACCTACGCAGTAGCTTCTGGAATTATTTCTAATATATACAAGTAACTTTACGTTTTACTACATATTTTTATTTACACGAAGTTTATGAACACGTTTACTATTATTTTTATATTTCACAAAACGAAACAACTAGAAGATTCACCACGCAAACACAATTTGTAAATAATCGTACTTCAAAAGCAACTTGTGTTTTATATAGAAGCATGACGATAAAAAATAAGCTTTCAACATTACCTATTACATAACTAACAATACAAAATCTATTTTGTGATAGTACAGCGGAAACGTGGTGTAAATAAAAATAAGAATTCAATAACAGCTTGTACTTATTTTTAACATGGTAAATTTTAACTAAATCACATGCCGCGATCTATCCGCGATTATTGATGAAGGCAACACTACCATGTCAGTTCAATGAAATGGCCACTTCGCCTTTCCAAAGAAGGCAATAGAGTAAATGTATTTCAAAGGAGGTTGTGATAACGTACCTACTTAAGTGCTATAAATAGAAAAATAATAATCTCTAGGATTATGGTATCACTGGTTTTGATTTTCACTTGAAGTAAACAATTTAACTACTGGAGCAGAATCAGGTAACCTTCAGTTCTTCTGACGTAGAATATAAATATTGGAAAAGTGTTTTTTTTAATAAGTATGGTTTAATCCGATACGAAACTAGAAAATTGTACGAAACCAGTAAAGCTGAAATTCTAATGTATAATAAGGGTTCGTTTAAGATATACGGCACAATTGTTAGGGGGCCAAAGATGGGGACCGTTGTATTATACATAGGGTAAGAACTCATTAGTGGGGAATGGAACATCTGGCAATAATATCGATAGTCGGTAACGTGGAAATTATATAAAAAACATGGCACTCTGGGTTTTTTTAATAACCCAAAATTGTGTGAGTACAGATAAATATAATCTTCTCAAAATTTACAATATTTCTCTGTGTTTTGAACGTGAAGTTTACAATTGGTTAAGAGATTTTGATTAGGGTACATTATTTTTTTTTAAATTTATATTTAGTACGAGCTTTCCACTCGAGACTTAGTCCACGTCTGTCTCACTACCATCCCTTAAAAGCTCTAGCCTTTATTTGTCCGCAGAACACAAGTTCAAGCATTCAACTTTTTATCATAATCGCATCATATCGGCAGATCAACGGGCATATATTCACATTTATAATATTACAAATTGTATGGCTACTTGTTTTTTGAGTATATAGGTGTGCAGCGATACAGAAAAAGGGATTTGATATTAGGAGAAAGTTAACCAGAAGATACAAAAACGATGAAAGGTAATTAATATATTTAAAGGGTATTTAAGAACACTATTTTTCTTCATAACAACATAACCAATTAAATAAGTAAAAATAATTTAAATATTCTCAATTTTTAAATGACACTCTTCTAGGATATGAAATGAATGAACTTACAAAATAAATATTAATAAAGGCTTTTAATACTTTTACTTTAATTAAAAGCTAGTGCTGAAAACATTAAGTTTTTAACATATAGCTGATATAAAATCGAGAAGGTAACCAAATTAAGGTACGCGTCTGATTTTGCTAAATGTTCTCTCTCCTAATGAGAAATTGGGCCCAATAGGAAAAACAATCCCTTTCGTTAGAAACAGTTGTTAAAAGGATGGCAGAGAGGAAATGCCCCTCAAGTTACACTAACGATGCTCGTTTAACTTATGTGGTCCCATTTTGCAGACTAATTGTGCTAACTCCTTTTACGAAGAACAAATAGATAAGTATTTACTAACTATAATCTCGTTTATAAGGGATAAGATTCTGTGATGTACGGCTAGCTATAAGTACCTATGCTATTATACTTTGGTGACGTCTATGCAATCAACCCTATATAAATCAATGTGTTTTTATAAAATATATCATTATATTACTGGACTCGCTTGCGTTTACTTGATATCCGTTGCCGAATCTTACATGGCGATCTTGCCAGGATGCGTTTTTAAACAAAATATAATAGCATAGGTACTTCTACAGATACTACTACAGCTAGCCATACACCACAATTTAAATTTATAGTGGAAAATAATATTTTTGGGCAAATCTAGAAAAACATTTCTTTTTCCGTAATATCACTCTATGTATAGTACTAGATTTAATGTTTTTCACTGAGTACTACAATAGATACATCTTATCGCTTCTCATGTGTAATATATAATAGCTAAAATTAAACGAAATTAGGTTATGTATGCAAAATTGATTGATAAACTTAAATCTTCAAACCAAGTTCCAGGTCTGAACTAAAGTGATAAGATATTGAATTTTTTATAGCCAAAGCAGGGTTTTCATAAAGTTACATAAAAAGGTAAATTAATGCTGCATACTTAAACTTATAAAGCAACTCGAACTAAGTCCGAATCTTGTCGACGCACACATTAAAAATCAGCTGCTTTCTTAATTATCTCTGTAGATTGTATATGATGCATATTTGAGAAATTTTATAAAACTGCTAATGTCAGTATAAACATCTAACTACGAACTTTTAACCGTTAGTAAACGAAAAACACGTTATATCGTGCCGCTTTTTTGTGAAAAAACTGTGCACCTTTGTGCGTGTTCTGGGCTGAAATGTACGGGTGATAAAAGTAAAAATAGAATAAAAATACAACAATGGGACGGAACATTCCGATTCCCTGATTCCGTTAACAATTTTATTTGTTCAACATTTAGTGAGCAAGCATTTTTTATCACAATACTTTTAATTATATATACCTAGTTTAAAAAATAATATTGTCCATTGAAAATAGGATCACGTCTATTTGCTCTTCTAATTACATTCGTTTAGCGTCAATCAAACAACTAGCGTCATCTATCTATTTACCCGGTAGTGTTGCCTGAACATAAAAGATTCCTGACAGATAATATTACCAACGTATCTAAAGCACCACTAAGCAGGGAGCGCGCGCTGGTCTCGAACACGTTGGCGGAGCTCTTAAATCTAGACTTAAGTTAGCAGTTAGTACACAGTCGCTTCTTAACCTAGCTGGTTTTATTGTTCTATTTCTATGGGGTGTGGTAAAGGCGTCAGATTTCGAGAGGAGCAACAGGAGCAAGAGGCACAAACCTAAACAGTGATGGCTCTTCTCGGCGTGAGTCGAACACCCGTTCCCCGCGTACTGCTGCCCGGTGATGCCGTTATTACCTCCGATCGGAGAATTTTCCTCCCGTATCTGGAACAAATTTCGTTTTAGTAATAGAATCATTTTTGTTCAACATTGCGATTTAGGTTGATGGTAACAGCTGATTTGTTCGAAAGCTCTATTATTACGTACATTGTCTTTGTAATATATCTACAAAGGTAGAACTAGAGAAAACATTATACTATTTTAGGTGTCAGATAACTTAGCAATAATAGTATTATTTAATTAATTATAATTACTGAATTAAAAGAAGCTAAAGAAAATACAGTTTAATAGACAAACGTGATATTAGTTTACAATTACATCCTGCAGTGTTAGAAAAACAACATTGAAAAATCTGTAACAATGTTTTGACGAAAACTTTTCTGTTAAATCCTTTTATAAAACCGAATAAATTTCAGCGAAGGTTTAGCGGGAAAAGTTTGTATATTCCCTGATTGATGACATGGATTCTGACAAGGGTCCCGTACATAAAATGATTCTCGAGTGATATGTATCACGTCAGAGCGAGCTTTTCTCACAATATGAGCGTGTCACAATTCATAATCTGTTTTATTATTCAACCGTGCCCTCGGATGTCGCCCTCCTAAACTATAGATTAGATTTACAGAGATAGTTTCAGTGCATACGAAAGAAAGAAAATAATTAATGTAATTGTAAAGAAAATAATTATGTATCATCATCATTATCATCATCACAATTATCATCATCATCATTATCATCATCATCATCCTAACAGCAACTGTATCCACTGCTGGATACAGTCCACTGCTACATACTCCCATCAGGGGAATTTACCCCTTAAATTTTGCACTGGACAAGCGTGTAGGCAATTGCAGCGTGCAGCTTTCGCGACGTGGCTGCTGCAGCCCATCCCTGCCCTGTGCTTTTGACCTACACAATTTTGGAAGACCGCTACCTGTCCGCGCTGGTACCTCAGTTGCCTTTTACGATACTTGGTACAGAAGGAGATACTATACTCCTCTAACAGTACCACACGGCAGAGCTTGATACATTATTAGCCTTAAAATTGCGATATTGCCTTAAAATAAGATTTAACTAAAGAGAATTTTGAGTGTGAGTTTTAAGTTTATAAAATACTGTGCCACACAATCCAGTGACGTTAAAGACTCTCTAGCCATACAAACCTAAATACCCACGGAGTAAGCCAGCCAATAAATGATATTATAGTTAAGTATTTTGTGGGTGTTTTTTAGATTATTAACAAACAGGATCATTTCCGTACTTGGTTGTATCCTACTTTTTTGAGGGTCGAGGGTGAAATTCAACTCTAAGAAACCCCATAAAACATTTATATGATGAATATTTTTTTAAATACCTCTGACGTCTGATATATGTAAAAAAGTGCTTTAAACTATTTATCTCGGAAGATTCTGAATTTATTATATAGTTTCGATCCAAAATATTGCACAAAATGCTATTTGCATACGTTTGGATGAGCTCCAAAATGGATAAGCTGATACCAAACTACCGTAAATTTAATTCTACTTACCAATGAATTTTACATATATTTTTCATTATATATATGAATATATATCAAAGACAAAACTTTCATATATCCTTCATTTACCAGTTTAAGATATTTTTGTTATAACAATTATATAATTATCTACGAATTGCACTTGGCCTAAACAAAAATACAATGTTAATACTTCTTCACACTGATCTATTAAATTTACCTCAAAAAATGGTGAATTATCTTCGAAAATATCCCTGTCTGCATCGATCTTGACTGACCGCCTTGCTGCTGGGCCTTCATAAATACCCATAGCGTTTCATTACACAAGATGTTTTAATGAAGTTGATAGAGTTAAGTTAAGACGACATGAAATGAGTGAAAAGAAACTGGGAATACAATGGTCGCAAAAGCTGCGCTCTGCAATTGCAATTGCTCCCTTTTTTTGGGGAGGCCTATGTCTAGCAGTAGCCTTTGAATGCCTGGTATGATAATGCCTATCAAATGGTGAAGAGTTTGAAGTAAAAAAGGTTGTTGTTTTAGTATAACGGTAGTATTACTGGAAGATTGACTGGAGACTGGAATATAATAATATATTAGACATAATTTTTTAAACCAAAAATTACGGCTTTTGTTTAAAAAAGATATAAGTAAAATGTGGAGAATTGTTATAGCCGAGCCGCCAATTGACAAAATGGCTTGTCTGATTCGCTACGATATGATAATCGGTATAAGCTGGAGTAGAAAGAAAGTAATAGAGGAGAAAGAAAAAGAACAGAGTGAGTCCTCTTACCGTGTGCGAATCGTGCCAAACTAAGGCTAGATCATCTTCGATAGCGTTCTGTTGTACCTCTTCGATTGGTTCAGGCACGTCGGGCACCTTCCACCCAGTGACTACAGGCTCTGGTAGCCCCTTCGTGTCAGGTGACACCTCGAATTCATGAGGAGCAGGCGAGGTGTCTGTGCCGTAGAATATGAGCTCCCATTGTGATACCGGTCCAGCATCTGTATAATAGATCAGGTGTCACATAAAACAAAGTACGAATATTTACAA
This sequence comes from Heortia vitessoides, assembly GCA_020976665.1. Lineage (NCBI taxonomy): Eukaryota > Metazoa > Arthropoda > Insecta > Lepidoptera > Crambidae > Heortia > Heortia vitessoides. Next base: position 8,131,982 of record JACJUM010003129.1, read on the forward strand.
AAGAAAATATCCTAAAGATTGCAGCAACTGACTCTTGCAGGATCTACATTTTGAGGAACCCAAATTAGACACAGAAGGGTTTTTTTTGTTCTGCAAATGTGGTTGTCAGGGGTTGTCATATCTCTTCAGTCTCTACCCTCATGGCCTAGTCAATTCAAACACGGGATTACAAAATATGCAACATCTTTATAAAAGATTTCACTTGCTCAGTATGTGGCTAAACAGAGGTGCTAAGGCTATATTTAAAGTATGATGTAGTAGTTTGATGTATGATCAATATTTCAAGTTACTTTTATTAATTCTGTAGAAAACTTCTTCTAAAACATGGCAATACAAAACACACGCGAAGCGTTTAAAAAATGAATGTTTAAGCAATCTAAGCAATAATTTGTTTCGATTAATAAATACATGTACAGATTAACCTGTTGGTGTAATAAGAAAATCAAATGTATATATTAAAAAATACATTATTACATATGCGTAACTAAATTAACGTACAACAAGCAATTTGTAAATTAGAAAAATAAAATATACCGACGAAATAACAACGCTGCCGAAGCACAAACAAAAGTAATTGCAACAGCTTACAAACTAAAAGTGGAAACGCAATTAAAGTCGGTGCCTACAAAACGTTAATTGCAACTGAAAACAGAATCCGAACGAAACACTTCTACAAAAAAAATAACTCGCTATAGGATCAAATTTAAACAATGCAAACACACGACACATGCAAGGAGCGCTATCTGAACATAGGTAATTGACGTGCATGTACAAACTACGACGCCAAAAAAACGAACGAATCAACGAATACAACTCATGCAATGCCAAAACGGCGGTACCGTTGGCTTGGAGGGGCGCAGGGTATATCCTTTGGATTTTCGGATACTGCTCAAACAGATTCATCGACATCTTCCGACCTCTGACATCGGAAAGCGGATCGCTCATATCCCCCCGCAAATTAAGGCTCAAATCGGGTGCGGGCGACGTCGTCGTGGAACTTTTCGTGGTGCTTTCTATCGGTGAACGAGTAGCCGGCCGACTCTGTTTAAACTTTTGCGAATTTCTGTTGGGATTTTTTGAATTTTTGTTCTTCTTTCTCTTCACTAAACCGACAGTGTATGTAGGTACTATGGAGACTTCCTTCTGCGGGCGCCGGTTTTTCCGACCAGCTTGCACAACGACAGGCCGAGTCGCGTTGCTCTTGTTTCGCGGTGTAATCGGATTCCGGAATGGGACTGGGTCGTTTTTGGCAGCCGGTATGCTAGTTCCATAAAACGTCAAAGACCAGTCTTGCAAAGTTCCTCGACCTATATTGAAATCATTATATCATACATACACTGAATCTATTTGTAGACGATTTTTAATAACACTTTGAGTAACGTTTATGTGCAAAAATAAACCATCTCTGTTATAATATGAATAACAAAAATATTTATATTACCAACCCGTGTACAAATTCTCACGAAGCTCAGATTGATTTTCGTTAACACAACATTGAACATAATTTGTCCTAATGCCTTTATACATATTAGCTCATTTCAAATTGTTTACATGTTTATAAAATATTTGCATATGAGTTGGATTTACAAATAACACAGCAAATCAACTCAATTGATTTGTCGCGAGGTAAATAAAACTACCATACCCATATATCGTCCTTCATTTGACACATCCAGTTGCCAGACACCCATTGGTGACTCGCCCCACATGTGCACCGACATGAAGGGCCAGGAATTAAATCCAGCTCTTGAAGTATCATGCGCCCTAGAACAAAAAATAAAGAGATTAACCAGCTCTCGGAAAAGCAGTGAAGCGCTATGATTATGATGTATTGCATTACGTGCTGCGAAGACAACATTAGGTGTGTCTTTATATTCAGTCGCGTAGTGTATTTAAAAGAGACCTTAAAAAGAACCATAGCGGCCAGCATGACTATCAGTTAAAGACTCTTATATTGAGAAATCATAATTAGAGTGGGGTACTTGCAGAGTGAAATAGTATGGTAAAAGTACCGGTAACGATAGACAGCTGTATATCCACCGGAAACAGTGTAGCTCAAATTTAAGGAGGCAGAAATGGGCAGCAGCATCCTCGTTATAAACCATAGATTATCGGTTCATAGACATGAGATAATGGGACCACATAATTCTCGAATGGAGACTACGCCAGCAAGGATGAATATCCACCATACCACTATCATATAAAATGTACAACTTTGTCTATGCATTAGAAGTGTTATGTGTTTTGGACTGATTGTCGTTTTTAATAAGAAAATAAATTAATTCAAACAAAAAGGCAATAGCTTTTTTCTTTTAGGCGGTAAGAGGGTCCGACCGGAGAGTGCACTCTGCGGAAAATTAACTGTCTAATTACATAGTCCCATGAGCAACGCCACCAGGCCAAACTTTAGAGGGGTTTCAAGGACTTAGCTACACTTCCACCTTAAGGGTTTGCTAAGTTCGAATAAATAAACGGCGCCGCTTTGTTTACATCTGACGCGATATGGCCAGTATATTGGATCCGAATATACTGAAACAAATAAGTTTATATTTGGGATATATCGTCAAATCTACCCAAAACAGAATAAATAAAATACACAATGTATAATGTATTGAAATAAAAGTGTTATATACATACCTTCATATACCAGTTATTTAAAGATATAAGGTAGAAGCTCTAGGTTTGATTACTTAGTCTAAAAAAATATCCTTAAACTTGAGTGTTAATAATAAACATTCGCTTCAAAGTTTATCCAAGTGCAAGGTTCCAAACATTTACAATTACCTAGGCTGAGTTTGTAAAGAGGAACAAGATTCAATTAAGAATAATTAAAATTCTAGCCTGTTCTTTATTCCGTATAATGCTGTTTTCATATTAACAAGAGGTATTCTATAATAGCAAGTGGATCCCAAAGTCTGCCCCACCGTGCAAAGTTTAGTAATTATGCATTCAAAACTTCATGCCACACTCGCACATTGTATCGATTTCCTTAGCGCTCTATTGTTTTCATAATTTTTTTTCTTATTTATTTTCACCAGTGTGTTCGCCCAATCGCCGAAATAGAGTGATCATTCAATAATTGTCATATATGTTTTTTTAACTACATGCACACATATACAATTTTTGATGTGAATTTGAATGATAAATTAGAATGAATTTTTTTTTATCATAAATTGATAAACGCTCACTCGCTTATGTGGTTAATTTGTTCTGTGAATTCGTCGTTAATTTTGCTTCCATAGTAAATACCAATAAAAGAATCGATAAACAGTTTGGTGTTGCATTTATTCATCTATTATGTACGCGCGAAATTGAATTATAGCACTCGATAGCTATCTGTATATACAAGATCTTAGAACATCACAATAAGCATCATTAGAAATAATGGCTAGTTTGTTAGACGTATTCAAGTATACTGAAGGCCGTGTGCAGTACACAGCCACGTCACAAATTGATAATAAAATAAAATAAAAATTAATTGCATTTAGAAAATTTTCGAAGTTGCCTAATGTACTTAAATCAACAAACCTATTCTTTTAGGTTATTTTTTATATTGATTATATGAATTCTTTTTTATCAATGAATAGCTATGTACATTGTCATTAAGTAACATAAACTATATTTTATCTATGTATTCTCACAAAAACGGAAACTTCTTCATTTATTTGGATATAAGTGTGAATTAAGCGTATAAATAAACACTATCTCTGTATCTATAAAGAATATGTATTTCATACAAGAAAATCTTAACAATACCTGCAATATCTTTCTTGGAAAAAACTTTATAATAGCAAAATAAAACCGACATCTTTAAAAAAAAAGGAATTATCATTTATCACTACGTCAGGTTTAAAAAGCAATATCTGTATTTTTTTCTGTTTATATGGTGTTGACATCGATATACTAAAAAAAACTGAAGACTGTAGAAATATTATCTAATAAAGTAAATCATTATATAAATATTAGAGAAATCATTGCTATATAAATAGCCATTATGGTTCGCAAGTACATACCTGGGAGCTAGCAAGGTGACTTTGGTGCCAGCTGGAGAAGTCAGGTTAATCCTAATATCCCCGCGCCGAGCCGCTGTCAGCGACACTCTCGCTTGCACGTGCTCTAAGTAGTTCACGCCGGGACACGAGTTGACGTTTAGCTATTAAAAAAAACAATTTAATTATTTTTCAACAACTATATATATAAGCTGTCTGACGATTCAGTATTACATAGCCCACTTACACAATTACACATACAGGCTACACTAAACCAATAAAAGCGGAGCACTCTGAACGCTTTAAAGGTTTTAATATAGCATATAACACCACCGTCACTCGTATGGCGATCTGTGATCTGTATTGCGTACAATAATAACTTTTCAAGTCTATACCATTCAACATTTCAAACGTTAAGCAAGGTTATGCCAATATTCATATGAAAAACTACTTATTACAGTTATAATTTGCTTAAGAGCACGAAAGCCATGTGATTTTTAATCAATAATAACAGAACAAGAGGCCATTAGCGCCATACCTTTTTTCATAAAAACACTGAGTTTACACTAAGTATTACATTATGCAGCAAAATTAAAAAAAATTGGTTGAGCTTAATATCACAGTAAAGAAGGCGACGAGACTAATTAATGTGACATGACGTTCAATAAAAAAAAAATTAAATACGTTTTTATCTTAATGATAGTAGGTGGGATTTCCAATAATTGCTCGCCATATAGCAATAATAGCTCGCCTCCCATTTTAGCATGCTTTGCCGAGGACAAATGAAACGATACAAACCAGCGGTGATTGAATTGAGGAGTATCAATTGTTTGGCTATCTACGCAGCCAGTTGACACCTTCCCTATTTAAGGTACGAGGCATAGTGCCCAGGGCATCGACAATAGTGAAGTAATTACATACATTTTCTTGCTCAACACCTGGACTTAATTATGAGAACGAACTAATAATTACCATACCCAGGGCATCCCCTTATCTGGTGCACCGTTAGGTTGACGGGTGTTTACATCTACATATTATTAACTCTGGTGAGGTTCAGAATAGGCATGAATAACGTGATATACGTACCGTCAAGCTCATAGTAGATCTAGAAGGTATCATGTGTGCTGTCCTAGGCGCTGCCAGTTCGCATCTCTGCTGTGGGGGCACCGTCTTCCAAGTCCTGGCGAGGCGCACCATGCCTGCGGCGTCCAGCAACCCGTACCCGAAAGAGTGCGACACATTTCGTCCGACGCCATTTAAGCGCCAATCGCCGTCCAGACTCAATCGCTCCGGTCTCGCCGTCCGGACCACTAGACAAACAAAAAAAGGCTTAATCCCAATAATCTTAAAGCACGCAATAGCTTAATTTGAATTTAACCTCCACCTATCTTATTTAGTCTTTCAGTAATGCATTAACACTATCCCTACTAATATTATAAATGCGAAAGTAACTCTGTCTGTCTGTCTGTCTGTCTGTCTGTCTGTTACGCTTTCCCGGTTAAACCTCTCAACCGATTTTGATGAAATCTGGCATAGACAATCTTTAGACCTTAAGAAAGGACATAGGCTATTTTTGAACTCGAAATAAGGGTTGTAAGGGGTTGCAAGGGGGGATGAAAAGTTGTTTGCATGGATCGCTATTTTTAGAGCTAGAAACTTAAAACTTATTTTTCAGGCCATTGATTCGATATAAATAAACGTGACATTCAAAGTTTATATAATTTGAAGTAAATAGGTATGGTACCCAAAAAACTATTCCACGCGGACGAAGTCGCGGGCACAGCTAGTCATACATAATTTTTTCAATATTTTACTTAAATGTTAATATAAATTATAAGTTATATAAACCAAATGTTATAGCTTTCAAAGTTATTCTGTTCTAAGGGCTAACGGTAAGCTAATTAAATCAACGGTTTTATAAAACGGTTTTATATTAAATAATACAACAAACAAATTAACGTTGTCGGAATAACAGCTTGAATTCCGGGAATTTTATCCAAAGGGACTGGCAAGGTTGTAAATAAAAATTAAACGCGAAGAAGCACGACCGATAAACAAAAGATTTTTTATTTCATTTGAAACAATTGTATATTTTCTTTATTTAATCGAACAAAACGAATCTTACATTAATTTTATAGGATACTATGCGTAAATAATATAAATGCAAGTTATAACACAAATGTAGAGACGTAAGGTACTGGCAGAGGGCAATAGTACCTCCCACTGCATCAGGTGTTGTAAGAGGCGACTAAGGAACGAGAACCTGATAGATGACGGTATATCCATCCGGAACAGTGCAGTTAAAATGCACAGGGCAGCAGCACCCCCGTCGCGGATGCTGCGCTCTGCAATTGCTAACACACTTGCCTAACGCGGCAATTATGGGCGAAAATCCTCATTTCGTAGAGAGGCCTATGTCCAGCATTGGACTTTCAATGGCCGGTATGATGACACAAAAAAATAATGTACGTACATAGATAAATTAGATGCAACAACATTTATTAATTACAAGACCAAAATATGACAAACGTAGATGGACGCCAAATTGTTACCATTAGTTTCAAGAATAGAAACCTTTTGTTAACAGAGAACCGAATGTATAATGTTTTTAATGAATCGCTTACAATTTTCATAGCTGACTCAAAGAAGCAAACGATAAATTACAAGTAATAAGATTTATTTGAACTAACATTAAAGTTAAAATAATTACTTATTTTTCATAATAACTCAGCCATGATTTTAAAATGCTCCTTTTTGTACGTTTATAACGAGTAGAATTAAAAATTACTAGTCTAAATTAAAATAAAAAAAAGCTAAAATAAAAGCTTTCACTAACAGAAATCAGTAAGTATTATGAATTATATTTTATCTTCATATTTTCCGGGAATCACGAGTATATAGATAAAAGGACGGAGCGTTGCCTGATAATAATATTTTACAAGATCAAAAATGATATCTCATTAACCGTAAAAATGTGACGTTTCGATATTCAGGTCATATGTAATCACACATATTAAATATTGCGAATAAATTAACCAATAAAGTGAATGCCTGGCATGAAATTTTACAAAGGTTCGTGGAAAAAATATAGATATTCGCCTTTAAGCATCCACATACACCACGCGCCGTCTAGACACTCCCACTTTTTTGTAAAAGATAAAAGGTTTCGCTTTCAAGCGACCCACAATGCCTATTTATCTGAAGGTATGAGCCCCACACATGTTCTTTTCCTTTTATCTTATTCCCCAGACCCTTAGGTTGAAATAATATGACGATAGTTTGACCCAGTATATTTCATTTTATGCCCGAATAGCATTGTTAGAAAAAATTTCATACAATTTTTGTTGACTTGGTTTCTATGAATTATTTTATTTTAATTAATTTAGAGTTTTATCAAGCGACGTCTATGTTTTGATTCTTTAATTTCCTAGTATATTACAACACTGTTGTGTGATAAACTTGTGTATTAAAAATAATACATATAAATAACATAAAATTCTTACTAAAATTTATCTGGGACATTTGATTCCAACAATTTCATAACATTTACACAGCTTTTGTACATTTAAAGTTTGTTTTATATTAGAACAATATTTTTAATTCTGCGTATTAGGTATTTATCTAAATTGAAATCTATTTTGATGAATATACCTATATAGACTACTAAAATAATATATATATACAAGAGCGAAAAACGATAACCAAGTAATATACGAGTATAATATGCATTTACAACGCCATTTCGTGGAAACGAAAGCGATAATATTTATTTGCAAATGAAAATAATACAGTCTTGATACATGTTGCCGTAAATTACAGGAACTTATGAATATGTAGGAACACCTGGCTTTAATTATGAGGCATAACGCTAGAATGAAGTAAGACAAAAATAAACGAGGATGGAATTAATATTTTTTTTATATAGAATATGGGTCTGTTTATGAATTTAACGCGCGGCTTTCGAGTTGATGAAGCCTACGTGCAAAGTGGAAAGTTATTTCGTCAGAAAAAGATTTTAAAGTTGTCATTACTATTATTGAATTAATATTAAGGTTCTTGAGAATTTTTGTTTTCGGACGAACCTCCCGAATTCAACCCGAACTCATAGATGAGAGGTCCGTTGCCCGTAATTATTCTGCGTGCTCCGCGGCCGCGACCGTGCGTTTAGCTACGGTCGCGCCCGCAAGGCTCGCGTGATCTGAGCAGGATCAACGGCGATCGCCCGAGGGCGCCTCTAAAGGCTCGACCTAGGCTCGGGCGGCCAGCGTTAGGGGTGAATTTAATTATGAAATTCAGCAAAAGAGGACGGATGGAGTGAGCCTAGCTCTAGGGCTGCCGGTTATCGCTCGTAGGGGCAACGACTGCATGCGTTTGCCAGCGAACGCGTACTGCTCTATTGTAAGAATGCATGTGCGGTGTTAATGACTATGTTGAGCCAGTGAGAGGGCGGGGAATGGTTGCGATTTTCGCGGCTCTTTTGTCAGGTGGGTCTTGAGACTATTATTTGCTATCTCGTTACCTTAACATAGGAACCATGGAAACAACCCAACGCTTTTTTTATTTAAAGAGTTTTAATAAAAGTCATTCAAATGTAATTACCACATACCTATATGCTGCATGTCTCTCCAGGTGAGGTCCCTGTTAGCTTGCAGGGCTAGCGCGCAGATGCCAGCTGCCAGCGGCGCCGACGCCGACGTGCCCGTGTGACCCGCTGTGCACGAGTGGTGGAGATCAGTTGTCACTACCTGTGTACATAATATTTTGCAGGATAAATACATAGGAAGCTGTGAGGTACCGGCAGAGTAGAATAGTTCTTCCCCCTGTAACAGGTGTCGTAAGACGTGATTAAGGTACCAGAATCGACTGATGGCACAACAGTGTAGCTCAAATGCGCTTATATATGCTCTAATATACGCTCTGCTAAATTCCCGCTTTCTCGATGTGATGATGAATATATGTGGGGGGATCAACAGAGGAGAATAGTACTTCTTCCTGTACCAGTACCGTACTTAGGTACTGAAACTGATATATGGCGGTATATCCATCCTAACGGACAAGACGCTCTTGGATTCCCACCACGTCGGCCCAATGCGCAATTACGGGAAAAATTCTCCTTTCCATTGGGAGACATATGTCCAGCACTGGATGTTATGTGGCTGTTGTTGATGATAAATATGATACCAACAATAATTAAATAAGATCTTAAGTCACGAGAGGGTAGTATCGAAGGGATGTAATGGAATATGATATAATAGAAATTTAATTATAGTTGTCTGCATGGTACCTCATTACTAGCTATTTCATTCGAAAATCAATACAGCTGTGTTCCGAGTTAGAGGACGAGAGACGCACTGACATTGCCGGATACCATTGTTTAAAACTTACTGGACAAAAAGGTATAACTTGACAGCAAAAACAAACATGAATATTTCCGTAAATCGCGTGACTTCCAAATCTTAAAAGTTCAGTATCTTTCTTCCTGTATAAAAAATAGTATTGTCAATGTGCCGCTATCTCTCTACATCAGTTATATACTTCTTTCTGCATCAGTCGTAAAAGGCAGTGATCCGCAATCGACAGATGGTGGTACATCTATCCGAGCTGGCGTATTTTAAATGCAGTCAGACAGAGATAGGCAGCAGCATTCTTGTCATAAAGCTACGCTCTACAATTGCCAATACATCTGCTGAGTGCGGCTTTTAATGGCCAAGACCCGGAAACGACTGCAATTCACTTATAAAGACTTATGACCAGTAATTAACGTCTTGCGATGATTTAAAAAAATAAGGATTAAATTTGTAGCATTCTTGTAGTAATTTATCGGAAATTTTCAGTGTTTTCCGATTTGGAAATCCCTATCCGAAACCATAATTTCGGCGGGGGTATCGGAAGCGAATTCGTTTGGCCCCAAAGTTACCCGAACTTTGATTGCAGATGCCTTTGGTTCGAACTAATAACGGACTCAATAAACAATACACTCAAATTACATTCTATCTACAACTATATACAACAAACAAATACTGTTTACCAACAAAATTACGAACTCAAAGTTTCTAGTAAACTAGCTAGCTTTTACTATACAGATACATTACAGTATCATAATTATATTGTAGCAACCTACATCCTCCCTACTTAGCTTGTCTATCTGTATGTCAATATTCTTCAAAATCGTTTCACCAACTAAGCCCTGAAAACGTGAAAAAAACAGACAGACGAATTCGCATTTATGATAATAGCTTTTTGACTGAGTGGACTTTACTTAATGTCGCTTTTTACGAGATAAAAGAAGATTCATTCTAGGATTTAAGCAATCCTCATACCAAGTTTTGACATAATCTGTTATCTAATGAAATCATATAAGCGTTAAGAAAACAACTCTGAACATTTGCAAATTTATTTTTACTGATACAATATCACGACTTAAATACTGGGTGTATTTCCGGAATTTAATTAATTTTCATGATTGCAAAGGACGGAAAAATTTTAAACTTTGTGAATACATCCTTACTTCCGAAATATTAAAGCTTCTCAATTAAAACTCGATACAGCGCGCGGTATTCGTAAAGTTTACCTTTCTTTTAGTTAACATAATTATTTTTTTTACAACACGAGGCAGAAAATCTACTATTAACTATTTGGATACAGCTGTACTAGAAGTAGCTGCAATTGTAAGTAATGTTCCATTACTGATTTACTGATCGATCATTCGATCTACTCCAAGCAAGCACAAAGATTTATTGAATAAACATTTCTATTTGTGGGTATTAAATATATATTGTAATGAATTGTAATTTTTTTGTTGTCTAATATATAAGCTATTTAGCGCAAAGTCATGTTGACATATGAGTGTTGTATAAATTTAAATAAAAAATATTGTATATATACTTGAGCATTAGGATAACACGTAGAATACTGTTGATACCGGATGTTAGTTATAGTACGAGGAATAAATTAAAATATAATTGAATGTAGTAAATAGTTAATAAATAATAAATTCACACAACATTTTATTAACTGATCTGACACCGAAATAAGTCGCTTAAAGTACTTGTGTTACGGACCTCAAGCGACAGTTGAATCACAAATATACTTGCTGTTTCACAAATAAAAATATAGTACACCCATAAAATATATCTCTACAATAATACCCAAGTTGATAGATGTTCTGTGTGTGCATCTGTCTTTGGAATATTTCAAAAGAATATCAGACAGTTTTCCATATATATAGAACGCTAACAATGTAAAAATAACGTTATCATTTGTAGAATTGACAGATATCTCATGATCTCATTATAGTCGACTTCTTCTGAGCCCGCGACTTCATCCGCGTTCTCCTTTTAAATCATAATCCTCAGAAGCTTTTCCGATATTAAAAATAGCTTATTTTCAATATTATAGAACAAACTATCGACTCGTTAAATTCTTTTGAAATCCGATTAAGCCAGATTATGCCAGACACTAGCAGTTACAGCGCACTTAAATATTAGTGTGAACTTCATCCGCGGCATCGTTCGCGTTATTCTTTCCATTAGAAGCTGTGTTCTTTTAGTTTACTCACTGATGATTTCACAATATATGTATTCAATAAAGATTAATGTACCCTATAATAAGTAAATAATTATTAAATGAATCAAAGTAAATATTTATCGACTTTCATCTTTATTTAAAAATAACATCCAAAATACTTAGAGAAACCTGTAAGAACTAAGAAGTAAAGGTGCCTATTAGAACAGGCTGGACCTAGTTTAGGTATCTAAGTATCAAAATGTATTTTAGTTTAAGTTTCCTTTTGTTGTTGAATAAAATTATTATTATTACTCAGAGAAACCTGCTTCTTCAAAACCTGTTCTGACCGGAAATCAATACCCTTCCTTCTGTTTCTAATCTGGTTACGACAAGCACTCAATAACCATTGTACATTAAAACAACATAAAAAAATATATATTTATATTTTTTTATGTACAACCAACCAATAACAAAACATTATCTCATAATGAGTTCACATCGACTTTTTTTCGTCGATATTTTTCCAGTGATGCTTCACCGATATTTGTGCCCGCTACGTCCTAATAAACAACGGACTTCTGACAGAAAGCCAGAGGAACAACAGAAACAAAGCAGACTATCTGCCCACGACAGCTACCCCGCAAACTTGCTGAAGCAAAGGGTTTAACAGAAACATGAGGGGTTGAGTTGATAAATGTTTTGTGCTAAACGAAAAGTCACGACTGAGTGACTCTATCTGACTCATCACCTAGACAAATGTTAATATATAACCTTAGAAATATAATAATAAATATATAACACCTTTTATTGTATACCAGTCAAACAGGTACACAAAAAAATTACATAAACTGAAATAAAAAATTACAATGAGCGGCTTTAACGTATGAAGAAATCTCTTCCAGATAACCTTTGGATAGAAAAAAAACAGTAAGGAAATATTTAGGTAGTTTGGGGTGTACCTATGGAATACATACATATATCACGCCTGTATAATCTGTCGGTTCTGGTACCTGAGTCGCCTCTTACGACACCTATTACATAGAGAGGTACTTTCTACTCTGCCGGTATCCCACGGACCTTAAAATTTCACTAATAAACTAGCAGTGGATAATAAAGAGAGTAAAAAATCATACCCTAGTCAGCGATTGAAACTGGGCTTTCCAGGAAACGCGCGCATTATGTTTAAGATAACTACTAAACTAGCTAGCTATACCAATTTTGAAGAAAATACGGAATTTAGGAGTCATGCGACAATAATTCATTGAACGCTCTAAATGTAGAACAGTATAAGGCTCGTCGATAAGCACTTTCCTGGAAACTAAAAGGTATATACGTTTACCCTTTAAAACCACATTTGTATAGAAATAGGCGTGAATAGGCGACTTATTAACCACCCTTCTGTCACACCTAAGTTAACTCAAAGATATACTCAAAGATATAAAAGGCAAGTTATAAAAACGAAAGTTGGTGAATATGGACTTTTCACGCCACAATAACTGACTTTAATGGACCTTTATAGATATCTAAACTAGTATTATGAAGTAATGCTTTTATTTTAATTTTTGTTGCAATTTAAGTAAAAAACTACAGGACCTTGTTAGAAAAAAGTATTCCACCATTCGAAAATTATATATTTACCGAGTCAAGCTACATTACATACATGATATTAAAAATATTTTATAAATGGGAATTATTTATTAAGTAGGTAGTCAACATACAAAAGTCACCTGCATACCTCACTCTTAACTAATTCTAAACATATATCTAGTTCTAAGCAAAACAGCAGTGATCTATAGATGTTTAATCATTGCTATGTTTTGGCTTGAAGGGTGAATAAGGCAATGGAATTACTGGGCATTGTGCCATAATACCTTCAAGTCACAAGGTTGGTTCGCTAGTGGTTTCTTTTTGATAATATAGGCTTGGCCGGGCGTCTACAGGCTGTGTCTATTTATCCAACTGGTATATATAAAAAAAGCACATTACGCGAAAAAAAATGTTTTGAATATCAAATATAAATATATAAATTTTTTACAGTTTAATTTGGAACGTTAAAAAAGACAGATAAATATAATTCCATACATAACTATTATTACTTATTATTATTATTTCTATCGATTTAAAGTGTTTTTAAAGATTTTAAAAGTATTTTGTCTTAATTTTAGGTACATTTAATGGATACGCTTCACCTGCGAAACCTTCATATTATAAACAATATTAATAACAAATTATTAATGAACAAATAAATTCACACCACATTTCAAAGATAGACTTGACTCCGAGTCACATAAAGTGTTACAGACTACAGATAACAGAGGAAACATAATACCTAAATACATATATAATACCCAGACACAGAACAAAAACCAATGAACCCACGACCTTTAGCGTACAATTTCGAGCAGATAGATACTAGCAGCGCCCCGTTAAGTTGTACAACTTTCATACTTAGCACCCTCCTATTAGCTCTGTAAGGGATGATTAAAAAGATTTATTTTTTAATTAATTTGAAAATTTATTTTATACGTGTTTAGTGACTTTCAATTAAGACTTTAAAAGCAGCAGTTCCATACTAACTTTGCAACCCCGTTTTACTTCTTTAGGGGGTGAATTTTCAAAAAAACATTTCTTAGTGCTATATGATGTAGAGGACGTTCTAAAAGGAACCCCTGTGCAAACATTTCAAATAACTAACCTTAATAGTTTAGGCCCTGCGACATATCAATGTCAGTCAGTCAGTCACCCAGTTTTTCCTTTTATATATGCAACGCTACGACATCAACATTTTTATTTTTATTTATATTTAATGGAGTTATAGTACGGATTCCGAAGTCTAACTTGTTCATAGTTACAGATGTAAGCATCACTGTTTTTATTTTTATTTAGCTAAAAAAATCAAAACATAATATCTCAAGACATATATTTTTTTTAATTATTCACTAACCTGTTTCTCATTGATGGCCCCACTGCTGTAGGTGGCTGCCAGGGTCGAGCTGCACATCTCAGAGTACCAAGGCACCTCGCCCCGCTCTGTCGCCGATGATATGGAGAGTGTCCATATAGAGTTTGTGTATCCATCGCAGTTGCAATTGTCATGTTCCCGGCCTCCGTTGCCAGACGCCCAAACGAAGATAGACCCTTTACCGTTACGACCCTGCCAAAATAAAAACATTTAATTATTTTTTCGTTTGTTTTTATTGCAATCAAATTCAAACAACATTTGAACATTTTCAACTGAGAAATTGGCAGATATTTTCTGCTCTTAAAGAAATTCCGATGTGACGACGAGTGACATAGCGAGGAATTAGATTTTTTTTTTAAATGTTAATACCACTTATTTACTCTTAATAACATCAACTATCTACCAGTAAAAGTGTTATCAAAATGATTGCATCCCGTTTCGACATCAACCTAAAAGAAAATACAACTGCATTTATTTTTTTATTAATAAGTACAGAATATAAAGGACGGAGATTAAAGAGCCAAATTTAAATATATATACATTTATTATATATATAGAAGTCACATTTTTGTAAAAATCATTAAAGTTATGTAGGTAGTCATGGAGACAAAATTCATTGTTGGGCAGCTTGAAGTGACATGGATAAGATAAAAGAACAGTAAACTGTAAAAAATTAGTAGGTATATTTATACTTCATGGCCACCCGTAAAAGATTCGCCATTCTATTAGATATGAATCATGCAAATTTTGAGATAAAATGACGGCAAGAGAAAATCGATCGTGTTCGGATAAAATAGGTCAAAACAACGAACACGTTTTTGCATTCATGATATTTTGAATAGAGGTGCACTGATGAAACACGAATTCGAATTTCAAGTTTTTTTTTAAATTAGAGAACTGGACTTATTAGTTACGAGAATAGCTTAAATGTGACTTAAGTGATCCTACAGTTTTCTTGTGCTTAAGTTTTGTTGAGGCAAATATTGACCGAATGATGTCCACTGACGGTCTTTGGCTTAGAAACTAAACTCATTGATAATAACGAGTTTCGACTCAACTGAATATTATAAAAATTTTCGAGTGTAGTCCAATTCCAAAAACGTCATTGCAATAATGAGATGATTTATTTCAAATTCATTTTACAGTCATTTACTTTACACAAATTCATTCTTAACGATGCGTCCATAATTAAATTATTAACGTAACTCTGCGTTTACGGTTTTTGGATATTTCTATTTTTCTCCGCTTTTATTAAAACGGACAATGTGGGATACACGCACAGGAATTTCTTTATACCCCCATACATACGTATGTCAAAATGGATGTCAGTTCGAATTTAAGTGACTGCGTGTTTATTAAGCTGGCTCATTTAATTATTTCAATAGCAGAAATATTAAACTAATTGGATCGAATTCACGAAATTTTATATTTCCTAGATATAAAATACAAGACCGGAATCTCACAAATTGTCGTGTTTTGTTAGTTCAAAAAATTTCTGCAATCAGTCGATGACATACAACACAATAAAATGATTTTGAGTCATGTTCCAAAAAAAAATAGAACAATGTTGCGAAAGGCAACCGTGCGGGACGTTATAAGTAAAAGACAATTAATGAGTTAGTCGAAGTCATGAAATTATGTATTACCAAATACATAGAATAAATCTTATATACATTATATTTATTTATCTATTGAACTTTATTGCACAAAATATACAAATGGCGGACTTAATGCCAGTTGACAATATCGACCAGTCTACCATTACACAAAACAGAAAAAGATATATATATATATAGTGGTGCTGACATTATAATCTGATAAATGATGATATATATAATTAATGATGATATATATAAAATATATAAACGTTACATACATATTTGTAAAAATAAACGCAATAAGTATTTATGATATAAAAATATATATAAAATAATGTACATCAAAAATAGGGTTATAAAGTTAGAGAAGCAGCATCAGTAAATAAAGAACGGAGAAAGCGTTTCAGAATAAATTGTTTGGGGATTGCTTAATATTCCATCACCAACATGTATCAGGGTATTTCCAAAAGTTCAAACTCTTTCTTCTTAAAAAAATAATGATTTTTAAATCCTCAATATTCGTTTGAAAAACGAGTAATTTCAAACAGTTTGCAAACAAAACAAACTTTAACAAAAAAAATTATAAAAACAATAACAGATGTTCCATCCAAAACCTGCGATCTATATTCATATCGTATATCAATAAAATATATTAGAACCGATGGCGCATTCGGTATTGTTATTAACTTGTGCGCTAAAGGTCGTGGGGTCTAACATCATCCTACCAGCCACTGGAGTCTACTGCTAAACATAGGCCCTCAAGAAAGGACCCACAATTGCCGCACTTTTCAACGCGCAACGAGAAGACGCCCGAAGAAGAAATTCGAATGGATATATCGCCATTTGTCTGTTCCGGTACACTAGTCTATTCTTATGATACCTGGTATATAGGAATCGATCACTCTTTCTCTTCTTTGTGTATTAAATATGTATTTAAGTATTATATTGGCCGGAAGATACCGGCAGACTAGAATAGTACTTCCCTCTGCACCTGGTGTCGTAAGAGGCGACTAAGGTACCAAATTCGATATATGTCGGTATATCCATCCGATTGTGTAGCTTAAATGTATAAAGCAGGAATGGGCAGCAGCATCCCCGTCACGAAAGCTGCGCTGTACGATTGCCAACACGCTTGCCCAGCGCGGCTTTTATGGGCCAAATTTTCTCTTTCTTGGGGAGGCCAATGTCCAGGAGTGGCTGATATGATGATGATTGCATTGGTAATGCGACTCATCTCAGACTTGTCGCGACTTATCTTAGAGCCAGGTGAATATATAAAATGTTATATACATTATACATAATAAAAGAATCTGACAACACTTAGACCTAAACTAGACAAACCACATTCTTATATTCCAGAAAATGAGATTTCATTTCCATAGTCATAAAGAGGCTGAATTCAAATCATAAATTACTAAAGGACTTTCATATTGATTACGGCTAGAAGTTATACTGTAACACGACACGAAAAGACGACGTTAATTGAAGAAAAGCTCTTGGCGTCATCTACCGAGTATTAAATAAACGTTTTTGAAATTGAGAAGTCTCCGGAGATTCAGGCATTCAAGAAAATATAATTTTACTGTTGTGACTGTGATTCTATTCTATTGTTTAACTAGTAAGCGATCGCGACTTATCACACGAACGTTTTAGGAATTTGTTTACAATTTTACGCGTTTTATTACAAGAAATTCCAAACAACAGCGACATCCATTTATTTCGGATCTTAGCTAAGACAATAATATATATATTATTTAATGAAAGTGAATAATTAACATTTATTGCATTAAATAAAAAAACATTATTTTTTAATACTTCAATTAAATTTTTTTTCTTCTTCGTCACATAAAGAGAAGGCAAAATAGTTATTTCTAAAGTAGCTTAATTTACTAAAAGAATAAGTTTTAATTGTAGTATTTATTACATTATATTATACTTGCTGTGCCCGCGACTTCATCTGCGTGGATTAGTTTTTTTGGGTACCATACCTCTTTACTTTAACTTATATAAACTAAAAATGTCATGTTTATTTATATTGAATCAATGGCCTGAAAAATAAGTTTAAAGTTTGTAGCTCTAAAAATAGCGATACTTCCATAAAACTTTTCATCCCCCCTTTCGTCCCCTTACAACTCCTATTTAGAATAAAAAAATCACCTTTATCCTTTCTCAAAGTCTAAAGATTGTCTGTGCCAAATTTCATCAAAATCGGTTGAGAGGTTTAAGCGGGAAACGTAACAGACAGACAGACAGACCGAGTTACTTTCGCATTTATAATATTAGTAGGGATAAGCTAAAAATCTAAATTGTTATATTTTGATGATTATTACCTCTAAAAAGTACATAAAATAGTTAATATTTTAATATGTTGCAGGTGGAGATATTTTTTTAAAGACCCGTTAGGCCCCGAACGTACCATAAATCTATGTAAATAAATAATTATCGTCAAAATGTACTTCGCAACACTGTAGAACGACTGCTCCAAATTGGGTAATTCTTTATTTATTTTATAAAAAATTACCAGGACCAGCTTTTTTTAGGATCAATGGGACCGAGAATTTTGGGTAAAACAAAATGTATCCAAACGAAGTGGGGACGGGTGACGAACAACAGATGTAACACATTTCGTCACATTTTTATAAATAAATGTATCTCAATCAATGTTTCGTGTATATCCTTTTGTTATTAAAATACTTTTAATATTTTCAGTTTAAAATAAGAAGTAGTAAGTTTTTAAGTTCAATTCAAGTTAAAAATGTTATTTATGGATAGCAAATATTAATCGAGTAATATCGGCTATTAAGTGTATATATACGAATAGTTAACTCTGTATGGCTGTCTGTTGGCCTATCATATCCTAGCTAATAATCCAATATTGAAAGAAATAAGTATGCAGATAACATGAACTTAAAGGAGTTACATTTATAAATTGATGTCCTTGCGGTCGGAAAAAGGGCATCCAAATTTACAGAATATTAATTAAAAGGCGCAAATTATTGCCTATTTCATTAAAGCTTGATACTCTTTTTATTAAACCAGATCGACAAACAAGCATAACTCGTGGTTATTGGTTTACTACGAGCGCTATCTACGGGTTAGTCTCGGGACTTATTGATCCATGTGCTATAGTCCGCGTGATAGCGTCACTTAGAGACGCTCGTAATTTCACTAACGCGTTTCCAACCTTGTGACTTGAGGATACTATGCATTAACCAGTAAATACACTGGCACTCTCACTTTTCAGACCGGAATACTGCCTTTTGGCGGTAGAAATGGGTGGAAATGAGGTTACAATGCAGACGACCTTTCGTCTGAGGTCTAGATTGATAGCTTTATGATTCAGATCTAGAGTCTATCTTCGTAATAGCAATGAAAGAACATCAAACTGCTTGTTTTTAAAACATTTTACTGAAACAACTATTGGAATAATACGACAAGAAAAGATAATATATAAAATGGAGCTGCAACTTTGCCGTATCGTAAGTAAATTGGTTCACGTTGGCTTGTACTAGAATATTATGTCTATTTTCCTTTCCCTGGCCTGACTAAGACCCAAGTAAGTGCTAAACGGTTAAAGATTTTTTCTATAGTGTTTCAAGGCTTCGGGTTTCGGCTCCCTGTAATAAGATACGGTCGACCCAGCTGGCAATCTCTATGGGCATAACTCGTTTATACGTAATGGGGATGGGATTTGGGTTTGAAATTGGAGAAGATCGGAATGAAGTGGGAGTTCCAGGACTACAAAGATAGACTTGAGTATTAAATAATAATTTTTTTTAATAAACACACAAATCTTTTTATTCTTATTAAGTTTCTAAATCTTTAAATTCTAATCTCTTTTATGGCTAAATAATGAATGCTTTACGCTAAAGTTAATTGATTGTTAAATTGTGCAAATTATTATTTAAATTACGCTGTGAAAGATGCCCGTCTAAACTTACAATAATTATAATAATAATAAATTCACACTATCTCATATACCATACCTAACTCATATACCATACCTAACGTAGCTGAAATTACTTGTGTTACGTATACTATAATAAAAGGAATTACTAATATATTACTTTAATATTCATATTCATTGTAAATTTTCTCCTAATTATTTGTCCTCGGTGGGGATCAAACCCATGATCTTTGGCGTATAAAATAGGATCACTACCATCTCCACTATCAGGCTTGTCTAACATAATTACATAAAACTTCCTCAAATACCATGCGCAAGCACTACACGAATTATTTTGGGAAACTTCGAATGTTGCTACAGACGATATATCTAAGATGGCTGTTCAGAAATGTTATGTCAATTAAAAAAAATAACCGGCGACTTTTCATCTAACTTGATTAACGTTTCTTCTCCTTAATTCAACATATCATCTACATTGGAAAGTTATGGAACACATAAAATGCCAGAAATGAAGTATGAGACGTGGACATTTATGAATTCAAATAACTTTGTTTTCCTTTAATTTTAATAAAAGTAACACGGGTTTGCACGCTAAACAATCAAAGAAACTTATTTCAAAAAGTTAACCGAACTGTTATCTTCTCTTAACGATTCATCCGCAAATACTGCTTAAAGATCTCATTTTAACTAAGTTATCCCAACTCATATTAAATATGCGAAAGTTTATTTGTTTGTCTGTTACCTCTTCATTCTTTATCTGCTACATCATAATTCCCGAAGTTTTGCGTACATACGGAGCCTTCTTCGTACTTTCAGTACCACGTATGCAAAATTTAACTAAATGCTGAAAGGTAACTTTACATAGGCTGGTTACCTTTTGAGCCCAAAAAAGTACTATTCGCAAGGAATTTATATAAATGTAAATTTTTAATATTACAAATAATTATTAGACGTCGATGAAAGGTTAAACGCGCGATTTGATAAGATATAATCTTATCAGAATATCCTATTTCAAACCCATTTTATTCGATTCAATCCCAAATTATAAACATTAAAGTTTGTCTGTTACTGATTTAAGCTTTATCTATTTAACTGATTTTCGTGAACTTTCACAAGGAAGGATATTTAGTATCAAAGATTTTAATCCCTAATCGACAAGATACTAGTTCTAAATAATTTTAATTCCTAGTGCAATTCAAAGACAACTCCTCTCTTTACTTCCTACTTGTCGCATTCATCAGTGCGTTTTAATTAGTTTGCCTGAATACTTACAAATCCTAATCTCGCCCACGCAGAAAATGTTATACGTTATGGCCAGCCTAAAGACCATTGTCTAAACAAGTTTAGTAATGAAAGCCAACATCGTTATGTAGATTTTACCACCGTCAACACTTGACCATATAGTGTAGGAAATAGAGAGAAAATAATTGCATCGTTACAGAAATTACTCGGACGAGTGTCGCCTTGCTCTTGCACCCTTTGCTAACTCGGTTATAAAATAACAGCTTTAACTAAATGGGATCTTAGCACATTACGTTAAGGTGCAGTATTACTTGCTAGAAGAAACTGTGACGTATTAAAGTGGCGAGTTTTACCCAGCTGCCTGTTGTGACTTTATTAAACTCTCGTACTATGAGTATATAGGCGTCGTTAGGGTTGCCATGGGTACGTTGAAATATAATATTTAACTTTGCGGCAAGGACTAGTATTTTTTTACTACTTGGTTGGCAAGATTACGTAGTTCAGAGGTACTGTTTAAATCGTGAGATACATTTATCTCCCTTAGGAGTTTAAAGATACTATAATGTTTTACCAAGAAATATTTAACAATCAATTTAAAATCTAGTTAATCATAGACAAAAGTAAAATTTCCTGGTTATACAAAATAATGATTTTTATAGAAATGTGTTCCTTTCTAAAAATATATTAAAAGATAATAACTTGAATTTCACACACAACTCAACTGATAGACGGACAGATTGATCATATCAGATGTATCAAGATGTTATCAGTTATATAGAAGTACACCAAGTACTTTATCAAAAAGCAATGAA
Organism: Heortia vitessoides; assembly: GCA_020976665.1. Taxonomy (NCBI): domain Eukaryota; kingdom Metazoa; phylum Arthropoda; class Insecta; order Lepidoptera; family Crambidae; genus Heortia; species Heortia vitessoides. The sequence goes on from JACJUM010003129.1 coordinate 8,153,998, forward strand.
ACAGGCTCTTGAAAATCCATAATTCCGCAATTACTAAAGTCTAGATTACCCGTGCTCGCATTTTCAAACCGCCTGCAATCCCTAGGCGGGTGGAAATAACGAACGCCTGTACGTTTGTGAGTGGCGTTGATTACCCTTGTTTAATGAAAAATGTTGCTCGAGGATATTCTGTATCCTCTGTGAATAGGAAACATTTCTACAACGAATGTATATCAAAATATTATATTAGAAACTCATTGAAATTACCGATGTATTCCTTCATTACTGGATTTCAACATTCTATTGAACAAAGGCTATACATTTATCAAATAGAATAATATCTGCCCCTGTACCAGGTATCGTAAGAGGTGACTGAGGTACCAAAGTCGACAGATGGCGGTATAGCCATCCGAAATAGTACAGTTTAAACGTAAACGGCGACGACGAGCTGCATACCCGCGAAGCTACACTAAACGATGGCACGCTTCCCAAACGGAGCAATTAAGGGCCAAATTTTACCTTTCTCAGAAAGGCCTAAAGATAAAGGTACAACAGCTGATATACTGTTAATAATTTGTCAGAGGTTAGTGAATCAAAATATAAACGTTCAGTTGTTGCAAAAGCAAAAAGTGAAACAATTCATACGGTTATTTAGATAAAGTTGTAAAATAACATATACTTTTATATATACATAATAGTCATCTAATCGAATGATATTAAATATATGGTTGCTCTCCTACCGGCACAATATTCCACCTGATTTTGTACGATATTTCGTATGATTCGACTGAAGTACCACGTAAGATACGGCAGATCTGAGCGATTCCCGGTGCAACTCAAATGCAACAGGGCTTAAAGATGCAAACTTAAAGAATTAAATTCGCCTTTCTTCGGAAGCATTATGTCCAACTGCGAATGTCCTACAGTGGATACAATGATGACTTGTATGTGAAATATCACCTCAATGGAGGTATTTTAATTTTTTTATTTCTTCTAATTAATTAATAATAATAATGCATGTCAATTGCTACAAATAGTAACTTACTGTTGACGTGTTCTTTCATTTGAATAGTAAGTAAAATGAGGCTGCCAGTGACGAAAACTAATAGACATATATCGAATATCCTTTATGTAATAAAAACGAATCAATCTTCTATATATGAAACTAATTAAATAGTTAATTTTTTTTCTTAGATTTAATATTTTTTTTCACAATATTTATCACGTATTGCTTAATTTGGTCAGGGGGTATCAGCTGAGCAGAATAGTATCTTCTTTTACACCAGGTGTCGTAAGAGGCGACTCAGGTAATAGAATCGACAGATGGCGGTATATCTATCCGAAACTGTGTAGCTTATTTAAGCAATGCCAGGGGCGGAAATGGGGAGCAGCATCCCCGTCGTGAAGCTACATTCTGCGATGGCCATCACGCTTGCCCAGCGCGGCAAATACTAGCAACAATCCCTCTTTCTTGGAGAGACTACGCCAACAATGGACGTCCAACAATGATATTTATTTGCTCCGTGAATTTCACTATTTTGGCGTATTGTTCGCATGTCTTACCTTAGTAACTCCTTCTATAAATGCCCTCGTAGCCAGTTCGCCAGGTCCATCCACTGTTTTGCCGTCATCGTCTGGTCCCCAAGACGCGCTGTATATATCCACGTGCTGAGGATTCAGGCTCAGGGATCGAGCTTCCACCGCGTCCGTGACGTCACCATCCAGCATACGGACACCTGCATGAAAACACATAATTTCAGCAATATGGTAGAGGGAATTCAAGTGATAATATAGTAGTGATAATATAGTTTACATATATCTAGAGCAATCGGCAGTAGCCGGGCACCGATCGATGTATGAATATGCCAAAAATCGATCGGATCGTAATCAGCCTGTATTTTTTGTAGTGTGTCGGCACACGTAATTTTTCCTTATTTTTTTTTAAATTATATTAAGGCAGCAAACAATCATATAGTCCCCGTGAAAGTAAGCGTTGTCGCAGACTATAGACGCTCGTACTATTACAAGGATACCAATGGCGCATTGCCAAAAGCTTCCGTCTTAAAAATATTATAGCACACACAGTAATTTCACTGCCTTTCTCACCCTTCAAAACGAAATACAGCCATACAAACACCGCTATTTGGCGGTAGAAATGGGTGAAAGTGAGGTTCTAATGTAGACAACCTTTCTATAATGCCTTCCTCATGTAAAATGTTACATTCGACACTGTCACAAATTGGTATGTAATTCTAAATTATTATATTTTATCATTTAGTGTTCGGATTGCTGAGTTCCATTTTGAAGGGTGATAGAGGCAGTGATGTTATTAGGTAATATGACGTACTATCTTCAAATGTGACTGACGATATTATGTCTAGGTTGGCAACGCGCTAGTGATATCCTTGTGATAATGCGAGCATCTATAGGCTGTAGTGACGCTTACTATCATGCGGACTGTATGAATGTTTGTCGACCGAATGTATTAAAAAAAAGGAAAGGGTTATTATTGATACTTTCTCTCGAAAGTTATTTCATCATCGTGGCCGGATCATACTAAAGATAATTTGACTCGACTTGTAAAATTTCCACTTACATTTGTTTTATTCCCTGGAAACTCACATCAAAGAGATGATAATGAATCCTTTTTGTAGTTTGAAACGTAATATAATTGTAACAGGATCCTTCGCGTACACATACACTGAACTTTAACAGTCCTTTCAGGGATTAATGAGTGCTTTATTTTAAAAACAAGAGGAACATTTTACTCAGTTAATCTCTTTTTAAGTATTCGCAAATGAAATGATAAAAAGAAACAATATTTATACATAATTAAAATATAAAACCTCAAACAAGAATATATTGATTAATGTAGTCTGATGAAATAAATAATGGACCATTTTGCCGTGATTAAAAAATTAAGGTTAAAATTTTGTATTCATGAAAAAGTTTTTAAAATGAGTTCTATTATATTATATCATAATTTCTGAATTTATTTGTTATAAAAGTACGAAAATACAAATTCTGTTTATACAGTTATATTTAAGGTAGCTGTTTCTTTTTCCTAGGTGGGGATATGATATATGTTGTTCAATGTCAATGTTATGTTTACACATAGTAAATGTACTTGAATCACTGTTTACCTATTTAAGAACTGTTACATTTACGCTTCGTTTATTTAGCTTAGAGTGTTATGAATAATGAGCCTGTCAATGTATGCTATCCGTCTATAATAAATTATTAGACTTTTTGAAAAGGTATTTGAAACTCCGTGAAAACTTGTTTAACTTTAAATGTGTTTAATAGTATAAATATTTACTTTTGAAACATGTAAATTAAATATCAATTTACAAAGGTGGCTAGCCAAAGATGAAACAGAATTTAACTTTTTTAAATACTATTGTTTTCGAATATTGTTATTTTTAAATTTCAACGAGTGTTTAAACGTTTTTTTAATAGTAGCAGTTTTGCAAACATCAAGCATAGTTTTAAGCCAAGTTTAGCATTACGAATTTTTTAGTTTTCATTATCTTAACTATTTAATTTAAATGTATGAAAGCCTAAAATATGCCTGATATATATTCAATGAAATAAATAGGAATAAATATGCATGGATTATTCTTTCTGTGTTATTTTAAGCCTACCACATTAATCCTATGTTGAAAACCGGATATCCATTCAGTACTTTAACTGATTCTCGTTTTCAGACAGACAGGCGTAGAGTAATGGACTAACTCATAAGGATTCTGGTATCAGAACAACGTCACTCCCGATTTCAATATTCTATTACTCTCCACAAATTTTCCTAAAATCATAGAATCGGCACTCAAATGCTCTTTAACCAAGCATTTGAACACAGGTCATACAATATGTTAAGTAACAAGAATTGCAAACGTTTTATAAGTTTAATTTATCATAGCAAACCAAAACGCAAACCAAATTTAGCGAAATATTATGTAATAGAATTATTTGTTATGACTTTAAAACGCGGTTGTACTATATTTTTAGTATAATATACAACTTATTTTATATTACCGAAGTTAAAAAATCGTTGAATATCTTCACCATGTACATGTATAATACATACAAAAATATTTCATATTATATTATACCATAGAGCTCCTGTTTGCACAACAATTTAAAAGGATGAGTTTACTAAGAGTACCAATTAAGGTCGAATGCAAGAATGGACATCAAACCACATACTTAATACAAGCGTCTAAAGCAAGCAACACAACGGTCGGCCTGCCGCAGGCTGCTATACCCTGCCTTTAAATTAAGGCTATTTTGCATTTTCTTGATTAAAGTCCTTACTATGCGACTCTTGTGTGAGAATACGAAGCCTCTATGTAACATGAAATATTATGTATCTGTCACAGAACTGGAAGTTGAATACAATCGCTGTACGGTTTTTTGCTGGAAACTGTTTTCTCGGTAGCTTATTGGAGTTATATTTAGGGTTTAAAGTTTAAGCAATTTTATGAAGGAAATAGTAAGGAATCTACTAGCATATTAACATCTAGTTGTGAACGTATTTACAAATGGGCGTAAGTCAAAACAGTGCATATTGAGCATTCAGAGAATTGATCTGATTTTTTTTATGAAAGAGAAACGTTCCAACTCTACAATCATAAATTGATTCACTGCCATTGAATCTATCTTCTTTACATAAATAGAATAAGATGAAACCGTTTTCGCTATCTATCCGCTTGGATCTTTTGAACAATTTTTTGAGTTTTACAGCTGTTTTCAATAATAATAGACAGATTAATTCCAGAGAAACGTTATATATAAAACACCTTTTATAAAACAGAAAAGTCGAAAAATTATATGCTACGGAAGGCATATTTCCTGACGATAACTTACAATAATATTAATTAAGCTATTTTACACAATACAATTAAATATATTAAATGCAGATCAAAATATAGATATATTTTTTTAAATAGATAACTAAGAAAGTATCAGAGATTTTAGAAGCGGAGGCACTCGGGTTATCAGTCCATATGTTTTGTATAAATCTAATCATAATCATAGAATTGTTTTGTTTATCATTATATAATAATAATAATAATAAATTCCCACAACATCTCATACATTGACCTGACTCCGTGGTAAGTCGCTTAAAGCACTTGTGTTACGGACGCCAGACAACAGAGGAATCACAAATATACTACTTAAATAGATATATTTTACACCCATACACAGAGCAAACACAAATATCATCATATAAATATTTGCTCTGGGTGGGAATCGAACCCACGACCCCTGGTGCACAAGACAGGATCACTACCATCTGCGCCATCGGGCCCGTCCATACGACGAGTCGTATTATATACGACTGCATCCATATTCTACATTTAGATATCGTACATACATAGTAACGCATTGTTACTAGTAAGAACAATACAGAACCGCCCTGGTAAAGGAATTATTAAAACAGGCAATACCAAAATAGAAATCAACAGAAACAAAACGCTTAAAGAACAGCGGCATAGAAGTTAAATTTGTGGTAGCCGCAAAATCAGGCCGTGTTTGTGTCTGAGAGAATGGCAACACAATAACACCAAGCTAGGGGCAATCAATCTCCAATTATAAAGCAGGCAACACTCAAGGGTTCTAATTGGAAGTTTTAATTCAATTTGCAGAAAACCAGATAATTAAGACGCTGAAGGGAGCGGGCCGATGACGCTTTCGAATGAAATTATTCCTTTGTTTACGCGTTCACTCGTATAATCTTTGTATGGGAGGATGTACTTCTTCCAAACTTATTATGCTATTGCTAAATTTTAAGAACACGCTATTATACATATATATATATACCACTTATAACACGATATAACACTTATTATGCGTAAAAAACATACACCTCGAAACATGCTTGACGTTTTAATTACGCATTTTTATGTTGCTTTGACATTTTCGAGTATCAACATGACAGTACAATACACTGAGTTAAAAGGATATATACAGTAATTGTTTGCTGTGGGATATCGGCAGATTGGAATAGTACTTCCCTGTAGTAGGTGTCGTAAGAGGCGACCGAAGTACCAGAGCCGATAGTTGGTAGCCGGTATGTCCGAAACAGCGTAGCTCAAATGCAATAATGATGTTCTGCAGCATTCTTTGCAATTGTCAACACGCCTGACTACCGCGGGAATTATGGGCATAAAACCTTTCTTGGCCAAGCCAAAACCAGCAGTAAACGTCATTATATCGATAGGCATCATCATGGCAGCGAAGGATGTCCGTCATCATAATAAAATAATAGTTACGAAATATTAAAAAAACTAACCACAGATAATCTTAACCTTAATATGTATTAGAACTAAACAAAGAATAGATGATAATTTCAAAATTATCAATTAACTCTAGAACGAGTGTGGGATTTGGATTTCCATTTTTATCATTAAATTCTTAAGTTTGATAAATAAATAAATACTTGGATAAATTATACTAAGTTTCTCATAAACACAAAGTAGTGAAGAAAAGGTAACCCTTATACGCTCTACGGATGCCAAAGTTGGCGAACGAGAGAAACTTTTATATAAGGAAAATATTAAATTAATTGTGACCGGTTATAACGATATTAATACCGGTCAGAAATAGATACTCACACAAGTGCAAAATTGTGTAAGGTCTGTGTAATAGATTCTATTTGATTACTCATATATAAAATTATAACATAATTAGAGACTCTAACTGACTAAAATGTATGTGCACGGCTGCCGTTATTTAAACAATATTCCATATCATGATCTATCTAATTGAACTATACAGAATTCCACATTTGATACATTTATGATCGATTTCAGTTGTAACAATATAGAATCACAACGCTGAAATATAACAATCACTAATTGAAATTCTGAAAACAAAAGAACAAACGAAGTCAAATTAAAATTAACTCGGGGCGCTAACTGAATGCAATGAAACTATAAATAGGTAATTAAGAGCACATTAAAAAAACAAATGAAAATTCTCTTTTCAAAATAACCTACAGCATTTTTTTTTAAATTATTCAATTCGAGTGAACCAATTCTATTTTCGGGTCCAAATAAATTGTGTCAGGAATTTAACTGATTAATGGATCGCATTGTGCAACTTTAATGTATGAAATGGCACGTGCTGTTTGGTCTACTTATTGTTTATAATTTAAATTTATCATCCGTTGAAACTTTCTGGCGTCAGGTATCATAAATTAATTTCCGCTAACATTTTTAAACAAATTCTTTACATACCCAAATAATAAATCACAAATTTACGTGACTCATGTTTATGTTTTTCATAGTATGATAATAAATTTATATGTTTCTGTGTTGAAAAATAAAAATACGAAACTGATGTCCACAACTAGAAGCGTTTTTTCAAAAATTCATTATTTATTATTATGACCTGGCCCGGATTTATATGGGCCCGGTGGCGCAGATGGTAATGATTCTAACTAGTGCGCCAAGGGCCGTGGATTCGATCCCACCCGGAGCAAATATTTATATGATGATATTTGTGTTTGTTATGTGGGTGTTAAATATATGTACATTAAGGATTCCTCTGTTGTCTGGCGTCCGTAACACAAGTGCTTTAAACGAAGGACCGCGGAGGATGTCTTGGGAATTTATTATTATTATTTCTGCTGCCAGAGCCCACATCTCTATTTTAATATGTGGGCTGAGAGGAGCAGAGGAGAATTGTGCAATTCTCATGTTATGCAATTATTATGTTTTGTTAAACATTTATTGATAACGTTAAACCAAAAGATCCTTAGTGCACAAAAAATATGAATGCATAAAGTTCAAATTTCAAAAGAAAGATTTTAATATCTATTCATAATTATGAGTATAAAATATTCTATCTGAATAAAGTCCCTATTTAGTATAAAGTAAATAAGTAGTATAAAGAGAAAATATTAATTTAAAATTTACAATAAGAGGTAATATAATTTTAAAAATATTATTTTAAATAATCAGAGAAAATATTAAACCGTTTTTAAAGTGATTTTACCTTTCAATATCTGCATTGTCAGCAAAATGCATAAACGGCTCAAGAAATCTTAATAAAATTTGATAAAAAACCGTATCAAATGAATTCGGCGACTTGTGTGTGTAAAATCTGGGAAGACGTAGGAGCGAGCGGCATTCAAGCTAATAGTACTAAAGAACATAAAGATGATAGTAGAGACTATACGCACTATTTTGTATTAAGCCAAATGTCTATATGTCGCCGAGCAGCGAAGCCCGCAAAGTTGAACGACGACAACATACAGAAACTTAAACATTGCTATATTAGCTTCTACTCACATCTGTAGCTAAAGGACCTCGTAAACTTGCAAACAAACAAGATACCGGTGGCATAAATAGTTGCATATTAAAACTAAAGCTACTAATATTTACTGGAACTGTCTTGATCATTTTCTACACGATTTATGATTTTTCGATTTGAGGAGCCCGATATGCGCGCATTCGACAGCGTTCCTATCTTGTGCGCTAAAGGTCATGGGTTCGATCTCCACCCAGGGCAAATATTTCTATTATAAATATTTGTGTTGGTTCTAAGTGTTAAATATGTATTTAAGTATTTGTGATGGCAATGTTATCTGATGTTCGTCACAAAGGTACTTTAAGCGACTTATCTCTGAGTCAAGTACGAGACGAAAGGGAAAATTATTATTATTATTCATAGTGTTAAGAAACGATAGCTTTGTGAACTTTGTGAACCCGAGAAAAATCTCAGACAAAATTCCCTTTTCGCATTCAAAATGTTTTGCATGTTGTTTCATAAAAATGAGGGCAATAAAACTTTATGACGCAACATAAGGACGTCTGAGTAAACCTGAATACTTTTTATACCCAAAATTTCTTCACGTCTCCTGTAAAATGGCAATTTTTCCCTTGAAACGTCTGTCTCCCTTATCGTGGGTGAGACAATACTCCTTACATAACGTGCCGGTGCCAATTTATCTGCGCGATGAAAAATGTATAAACATACAAAAGCAGATGAAATATGCAAATCCGGGGTTAATAACACAAGTATAAGTCAAGTCAGCCCACTCAAACGATGTCAGAGAATTTCAATAGGAAAAATATATTTATAATGCAAAGTAGAGGAACACGACAATGTTAAAAATAATGAACAAAATGGAACATGATATAATGTTATGTAATGATCTGTCGATATATTTCAATGATATAATATACATCAGACAGATAGACAACGGCACGTTCTTACAGCGAGCGGTGGGCTTAACTTATTATATCCAATATTATAAATATTGCTATTGACTAAAAAAAGAATGATGTAAAACTACTTATTTCGTAATATTTTGGAAAATGTTTATTATCAAACAATCTGTGCCGCTCTCAAATCGAACTAAGAATAAAATATACAAACATTCTCTAATTATTATTAATATTATTGATTATATAATGTCAATACTACATCATACATCAAAAACTGTCTGAGACGAGTTTACAATGAAAGTAAAATAAGATATCAGATTATTATTCCTCCAACTCTAATAGCAGTAGCATAGCAATGGAGCACATCAAATTAACGCGTGCAGTGAGACAGTGGGTCTGAATCGTTATACTTCATAACCATTGTTCGTCATAAACATAATGATCCGTGCATTTTGAGCAACTCAGGCAGCAGTGGTTAATACGCCCGTCGACAGTGAAGTTTCGCATATTGGAATTAGCATAGGTAATCCAAAATTATCATCTAGAGCTCCTTCTTGAAAGCTTCTTCTTCTATTCCAAATCGCATTTGTAGGCCGTTCTCTAGTTACATAAGCTCGAGGCTAAGGCTCTGTGTTGTAGTTACATAACACTGGTTTGTGTTTCTTACCTCCAACTCTAGCACCAAAGGCGACTCCGACAGCGCACAGCGAGTTGTTGGCAGTAGCAGCCACCTCACCCGCGCACCTTGTGCCGTGTCTGTTCGAGTCTATCATGTCGTACCGAGGCTGCGGGTCTGGGTCGTGCGAGTTTACGTCGTACGATGCCATTGGATCCTGCGAAAATGTAATAAGGGATTAATTTTCTATGAAATTTGTTTTTTAGGGAAGAGGGTACTATTCAAAAGGGGGTATAGGAAATTGGATTTTATTGTAAAGATCAGAGAGTAATATCCAAATTGAACTAGAACCAGTAACTTAGATGAGTTTACATTAATCATTATTCGGTTCATCCTTATTCGGTGCACACGTCAAAAAAAGACGCATACATACAAGTCCGTTCATTATTAACGAACAAACGCCTATAGGCATGCACGGGCCCAATAGCGCAGATGGTAGTGTTCCTGTCTTGTAGCTTGGCATACTGAGATCGATCCCAACTCAGTACAAATATTTATATGACGATATCTGTGTTTGTGCTGCGTATGGGCGTTACAAATAGGTATTTAAATATAATATTTGAGATTCCTCTGTTGTTTAGTGTCTGTAACACAAATGCTTTAAGCGACTTACCTCAGAGTCAGGTCAATGTACGAGATGTTGTGTGAATATTAATCAAAACGGCGAATAGACAAATATACGAGGGACGGCTCGAAGTTCTAAACCTAAGGTACTTTAATAACTCGCCAAAATTGTAAACGTGACTAGTTGAATATTATCATTTTAGTACACGGGTATAAAACAAATATTTTCTAATTAGAATTGTCAAGTTAGGTCAACTTTCAATTTCCAGATTCAAATTGCAATCTTCAGGACTCCTAATTATGTCTATAATAATCTACAAATAAGTTACCAATCAAAAAATATTATATATATAATGGGCTAAAATCATTCCTTCTCACAAAAATCTGTTATAATATTTAAAAATATTTAGATGATTGTTAATAAATATATAAAATAACTTTAAACTTGCAAAGATTAATGAAAATATTTGTACATTGTGCAAAAAAGTTCAGTTTAGTAAAATAAATATATAAGAATGGCATATGTTTTAATTAGCTAGTATACAATATGTAAGAAATAGGATCTTATATAATACATAAAATTATTTCAACTTATTAATTACAAGTTAAATTTTAAATATATAATACACAGTAGTATTCTATATATACTATACAATCGAGAACATTACAACGAGCAATAAAAATTAAGGACGTAAACATTTTCTTAAAATATGCATAAAGGATTTTTCCATTCTCATACAATTTTTTTTTTACCGTTTTAACTTGCCCATTGCATCTATTTTTTTTGTTTTACCAACAGTGGTTATAACATTATGAAGTGCATTAAAGCAATTGAATATTGACATAGAGTACCGACGGAGTAGCATAGAACTATCCAGCCTAAGATGTCGTGAAAGACGACTAAGGTACCAGAACTATTTAATGTTTGCTTTGAATCTTGGTTTATAATAAATCACGAACACCGGACTTTCCGATTAAAAGACAAATAATGAACCACAACGCCAATGAAGCTGTTAACAACCGCAAACTTCACAGATACTTACACACATTTCCCGTAAGCGCAAATGCTTTCAAAGTCATTAAAGCATCTCCCGCTCTGATTCTTAATAGTGCACCACAGACGCCCAGACACAACCGCGACCCAATTCCCAAATGGCAACAGTGGAATTAAAGCTAGAAGATGAATCGTGTAATTTGAAACTCGCTTTGTTCGGCAGATGTCACTTTGGGCTGTTACGCCAGTGAAATGTGCGGAATCCATACTTTAACAATCCGTTACAGATTGACCTAAATCAAATCTTTCTAATGCCTACGATTCAGCTCGCCTAGTTTATTTTAGTTATTTTCACAAATTTATCTTTTATGGTATATTTCTGTGGGGTAGCGCTGCTGAAGTCAATTTAATATTTGTGCTGCATAAGAGGGCTATTTATGCGATTTATAAAATTACACAAAAGAAAAATTATTATAATTTAACATAATGAGTAAAGAATTAATAAATGTCCGTATATATATGAAAACATTAAGTATGTATATAAAACTTAGGCATGTTTAAGAAAAACTGTGAAATACATAATATTAATATAAGAAATATATATAAGCTCGGAGTGCCTACCACAGGGCTCAATGAAATAAAAAATAATACAAGGGCAACTGCATTAGATTCAACAATAAAATACCAGGCATATTACACACATAATAAATAAATTTAAAAATTACGTAGAGAGAATATATATTTTTAAACAAATTATAGTGTTAAAAATTATATTAATGATAAAACTGCCTGGGATTAAATTGCTCTAACCTAACTTTAAGACAATGGTTTGTTATCGCCGACGTATGGATTCCGTTAAAGCAAACTAAGGTTCCTTTCTGGTGGCTTGCGTAATGACTGGTTTATTACGTTAAACTCAGTTTTGAGACCGGTCTGGTGCCGGCAGACTAGTATAAAGTAGGCCTAATTTATATGTAAGATAAGTTATGTCTCCGTGGGGTCATTATTAATTATTTTTACGAATCGAAAGTACTTGTAATGTGTAATGGGCTTGCTTGAATAAAAAATATATTGATTTGATTTGTTGAGAGCTAGCATAAAAATATTAAAATCGGTTTAGTCGCTTTAAAGTTCATCCTAGACTCATTCCGTGACAAGTAATTTTATATAAAAAATAGAACGAACACGCATTACAAATAAAATATTATGTATTGCATTATATATGTAACTAATTTTAACGCATAGATGTGAGATCACTACGTTATTATAAATTAACAATTTGTACAACAAAATTAACAGTGAGTTTCATTAAGTGAGAGTAAACAACCGTTTAATCAGCCGCCCAGGAAGGCTGAACAACAAAGCTATCAGTTATACAACTACACCTGTTTTATTGCTGCTGTAACTGCTCCCTGAATATCTAATGACTACTCAATTCTCTTATTTGTTGCTCGTATTTATAACTTAAGCTTATACTTTTTTTTATCTATTAGTACTCGATGATGACTTTATTTGGTTGTTTTGATAAATTAACGCGATCTTAAAATAAAAGGACGATTATACAAACGTCACACATAAAAATGTTAAAGCGTTATGCATTACTTTTTAAGCCCGTTAAATGTGTATTTATTCAGTAAAGATGTATGTAAGACCTGTGAATGGGATTACTGGATAATGTGACATAACATCTTTAAGTCGACGGTCTCGATGGCGCAGGTGGTAGTGATCCTATCTTGTGCGCCAAAGGTCGTTGGTTCTATTCCAACTTAGAACAAATATTTATATAACGATATTTATTTTTATTCTGTGTCTGGATGTTAAATATATGTATTTAAGTAGTATAGTAGTAAGTCTTTAAACGAAACTTCGCGCGAAAGAGCAACAGACATAGATCAATACGCACCATTTTTTGCGTGTATGATATTAGTATACTATGTGTATAATAAACAGAAATGTCATACACTTGTTTAATTACTTTTTTGTCATAAAATATCCAACTGCCAACGAAACACCCCCTCTGTTACGCTCAGATATTGTAAATCCACCTAATTGTGTTTCATCTAAAATTTTCTTATTTACTCAAAGTGCCATTTAGCGTGACATCGTGTCAGCAAAACAGAAATGGGGAATGTAATTAAATACAAGATGCCAGTTAATGTGTTCTATTTTCAATGTAAAGGAATAATTAACATTAATATAAACGTGACGATTAAGTTTTATAAAGGTGACGTTCCGTTTACTATTCCGTATAATATTTAAATTATGTTATTAACTAATTATCCTATACCTTGTCTATGTTCTGCATAGAGAAGGTATAGGAATAGGAAAAGATGCAGGTTCAAGTCCCGTTTGGCACTTCAGACAAGTTGTTTTTTATTAGTAAATATCATATGATCTAAAAATTATATGATAAATGTCTAAGTAGAATTGTAGTGAATTGTTATTAACTGTAAAAATGTTAGTAAAATATTTAAAGAAGGGACTAGTCTGAAGTTCCAAGACTAAAAAAAGAGTGTATAGATGAAAAAGAAAGCGAGAGAGGTATGCCAAGATCGTAGGAACTGTAAATCCATAGTGTCTGGCTACACTAATCGGATAATAATTTCAAAAAATTAAATAAGTTACTGTCTTGGGTTTAAAACATTCACCTTGCAGAATATATCTATAATCAGGATGTTATTGGAGTCAATTTAAAAAAGATTGATAAATTAATAAGTGAAGTTAACAATATTGTTGAGGTGGCAAACAAAAATGACCTCAATTACTATTGACAAAAAGTGTAAAATTTTCAGTATAATATATGCATTTCTATAATTAATATTGTAAAAGTAGATTTGTTACACTTCGGGCACGAATAGCTGAATAAATATGAAAGAAATTTGGAGCAAAGATCGATTATGGTTTGATATCCAAGTACCATGTAAGTTATCTTTTATCTCGGATCCCGGAATAATCTATCTAGTATATCTGTGTTAGCTATTAATCAAAGGGGTTACAGAGATGTTTGATCCGGAACCACAGTTTCCGAAGGTTCCGACATAAAGTCAAGTCCTTGCGGACGCCGTCGCAGGCTGAAATTTAATTCATTATATTAGTTTTTATTCATTATAATAGTTTTTAATGTCTGTCTGTCTAATTTGATCATAAATAACCGACTAATAAAAATGTTACTCAATGAAGGTGCTCATATTATTGGCATTTCATTTAGACACCACTACACCAAAGACGCCTTTAATTTATCAAATAAGTTTATTAAACATTAATTTTAGGTTTAAATATATATATATATATATATATATTAGTATTATCAAATTTTTTAATTCACACAACTTCTTATACATTAGCATTACTGATTGACCAGTCGCTTACAGCACTTGTGTAATGAACATCAGACAACAGAGAAATCACAAACATATTTAGCAACCATACTTAGAACAAACAAAGATATCATATACATGTTTGTCTTGGATGGAGCGCCATAAGGCCCGTCAAAGTTGTATTGTATTTTAAAACTATCACCCCATAACTTCATCCCCATGACATTTACGCTATATCAATTACGTGAAAGAGTACCTACCTGAACTTCTCGAATGAACATATATATTATTAACAAAGGTTCAAATTATTCCATCGAATAATCATTATAGCGCAATAGATAATCAGACAGCTTCCTGTCTGTTATTTTCGAGTTAATAATATTAGTATGGATACAAAGAACAAATATTTACCATAAAAATCCATCAGTCCCAATCTCGAGTGGGAATCGAATTCACGACTTTAGAAAAACATCACTTTTTGTAAAAAACAAAAAAATATATATATATAAAACAAATATTATAAATATAAAAAAATTATATAATGTAAAATAGAAAAAAATGTTGAGAGGAACCTGAATCTCAGATGGACGCAGACGTCAATTCCGCAATTATAACGCAACTAAGCTACGATAGATATTGTAGCAATTCTTTAGTCCTAGTAGTCAGTAAAGTCGTAGCAATACAACAATCCATAGACCGTAGCAAAATTCGTAGTGTTCTACATTTGATCTCGATTAGGCCAGTGTTTCGTGAGGCCTAATTAGCCTTATTTTCTTTTAAAATCTGACATATCTCAGTATGTTGTTAACTGAGCGTTTACTTTTATAATAGGCTAGCTGTGCCTGCGATTTCTTTCACACATTTTAAATTAGTAGTTCCTGGAATAAGCATCAAACTAACTCTTCACCTTTCATCGTCATCATCATACCAGCTATGGACTTCCACCACTATTGGACATAGGCCTCCCCAAGAAAGGGGGATTTAGCCCATATTTATCGCGCTGGGCATGCGTGTTGGCAATCGCAGTGCGCAGCTTTCGCGACGGGAAAACTTCTACCCATCCCCGCCCTATGCATTTGAGCTAGACTGTTGCGGATGGATATACCGTCATCTGTCGGTTCTGGTACATTAGTAGTCTCTTACGACACCTGGTACAGGTGGAGGTACTACTACTACTCTGCCAGTATCTTCAGCTTTACTTCATTAGTATTTATTCGAACTAGGCTTTGTCCTATTTGAAAATAGAACACGAAAATTGAGAATTCACTTTTTAATAATATTATTTCAACAATAATAATTAATTATTGATGAAATAATATTATTATTTTGTGTAAAATTTGCTGGAATATTAAAATACTATGACGCTAGGGAGCTTTTTCCGAAATAAGGCGACGTCGTATCTCTGCTTTTTAAATAGATTTTACTTACGTAATTTGCTACTAAATCTGGGTGGTCAGTTTCAAGGCCGTCGTCAAGTATGGTCACCACGACCCCTCGACCGGTGATGCCTTCCCGCCACGCCGGGATCACGTTCATGTCAAGGCCCCCGCCACGATTCTGCACAAAAGCACATAATACAAGATAAATATTATGTATTTTCATCGGTTTGCTTTTATAAATTTGCTCTAATAGTAAATGCCAACACAAATAATAGTAAATGCCAATACCAAAATCTAATCATAATAAAATCTGAGTATACACAAGATCTAATACATAAAACTTAATCCCAGATATGCAACTCAAAGCATTGTGTTATGAACATCAGATCATAGAGAAGTCAAAGATATAATACTTAAATACATATATCTGTATTTAAGTATTATATTAGTTTGTCCTAGGTAGCGATTGAACCTACCGCCTTTGGCGAATAAGATGGGGATACGACCGAATGCACCATCGGGTCCATCAAATACTGTATTGAACATCAGCTACCTAACATCTAGATCTGAATTATTTTTTATATCATATGCATTTATTGCGTTTATTTATACAAATATGTATGTCACGTTTATCTATTTTGTATATATATTGTCTGCAACACTATATATATTTTTTCTGTTTCGTGTTGACTGGGAGATAATGCCATTTGGCATAAAGTCCGCCATTTCTACATTTTGTGCAATAAAATTTAATAAATAATTAAAATTATACCACTCGACAAAAAAAGGATTCAAGATCATTCCTCAAAACATGTCCGTCTGCTGAACGCAGTTATTTTGTTAATACAAGTTAGCTAATAAACGTATGGTCTGCATTAAGGCTTTCAATTCCGTTGCCTGTATTTAATCACGGAATTTGAGGTCCGAAATTTTAATCCCGCGACATCCCGGTATTTGCCGATCTGGCATAAAATTATAAGGAAACAGTGACCAGCTTCTTCAATTTCGCCTGTTTTTTTTTTTTCAAGTGAATGCCAACTAAATCTCACTTGGTGTGAAAGCTATTTAACCTAATGTTTATTTATATCCGACATTATTCAACTTACGGATTTTTATACAATATAAACATACCCCATTTTTGTTATTACGAACATAGCAAACAATCTATAAAGAACACGGTGGCCAGTTTCTTTCTATTACGAAAATTCATGAAAAAGTTCATAACCCAGAATGGAATATGGCTTTAACTTTAAAAAAATGCATGTAAATTTACAGAAGTTACGAATACACTCAATGGTGATCCGTCCTTTGCAGTTCTCTTTCAATGAAAATTGAATTTTCCAGTCGTGTAAATCCCGCGGGGGGTCTCGCACCCGTAATCCCGCAACACGCGGTACTGAAAAATGATGCGGAATCCTGAAATACGGAGTTCTCGATATTGCAAGAATAGAAGACTTAGTAAGCTTAATAGTAAAGATTATAAGTTCATTTAATAATAGGTAGGTACACCGCTGGATGCAATAATCAACCAATAATTAAGTCTATCATATACTAAAAGAACGGACAATGTATCTAATTCGGAGATAAACATTTTATAAGCCATCTGTTACATACTTAGAGATATTATTACAATAAACAGTCATTGTAGGCACGTAGCTATTTTCACATTTTGAAAGAAAAAATAGAATATGCGGTAAATATACAAAAGTCAGTTGAAAGCGGTTAGTTAGACTCTAGTTATTTTATTTCTAAAGATAGTTAGTGATCTCTTGTGACTTCACAGGATTTTCTTATTAAGCCTGTCATCGAATTAAAATGTGTACTTAATAAAAATTCTACTGGTAGTTTTCGAAGTATTTAAACAAATCATATCAAAAGCAAAATGAGGAGTAAAAAAATCCCAATACCGTTTAATAAATGGATTGCGTTTCTAGTGCGCCCATATTTAGAATAGCTTGGAAGGAACATTATTTTATAGGGTTGGCACTAATAATTGAAATCAACATATATCAGCATATTTTATTGTACCGACTGCGTCTGTGCATTTCAAAGTACTTATGGGCGAATTCGTCTATGATTGGTGCTTTGTATAGACCAAATGCACCAATGCCTTAATGTGTATTAATTTTCGGTCTCTTCTGAGATCCTGTCATACAAAGATTGATCATGATCTAGAATCGAGGCCTATACCACAGCAGAGATTACAAGATAGCATCTACTATATTGCGTGGATGGGAACGCAAATAAACAAAATTTAAAAACTAATTATAAATAAAAAAATGTGAATATTAGTTATTAGTAGTAGTATTTAAATCCTGACACACTATCTTTTGTCAATCTCAAGAACTGTGGATTATGGAATTAATAGTCCTAGCTAAGGCTGATCCTCTGGCAAGTTACCTCATTTGTAAAAAGTATAAGACTTTTCGTCTGAACAAGAAGTGGTCCTCGGACGAGTAGACAAATTTTTTAAAACAACTGTTTTAAGGATATTGGTTGTTTCGTCTGGGCTAAGAGTAGTCCATGAACATGTGGCCTATCTACAAAATAACTATTATTTGGCGTATTGTAGTATGGCGATTCTCAGACAAATTATGAAGACGTGAAGGATTATTTAAAATACCTATAAAAAGTTAACTACACATAAATCACACTTCATAAACTTAATTAAAACAAATATATAATACTTTTCTGTAGACAAATAAAAAAAGTTTAATGAAAATGCTCCCAACTAAAATATTTTAACAAAGATCGTTCTCAATAGCGGTCGCTTTACCACGTTCACCGAAACGTCGAACAAAAAATGTAATTAGTTAAGCAAGTGTGTTCTCATTCTGTTAAGAGTAACTAACAATCACTGCTATTAAGAACGATGACAAAACAAATCACAAAAGTTATGACTTCATAACATAGTCGATTAATTCACACGCATCATCTTTGTATATCTAATACTCACTACATATCTAAATACTGACTACTAACTAAACAACTACAATCATATTGACAACCCTAAAACAACCAAGTCGTAAGAAACAAGAAGAGATGAAAATTAGACCCAACGCAGTACAAATTTATAGAAACCGCGTAATTTGAGGCGTTGATGTTTGTTGAATCTCATTTACTGTTAATAAGGTTGAAGGCGAAATATTTTACTGCCTTTGAGTTTTGAAAACCAAAATAACGAGTCTTAGAGGGAGGGGTCACTGTTATTTTGTTGAAATGTATTCTCATCACATTTGCGTTTGTTTCGTAAGATAAAATCAGTCGGCTCGGTTTAGAAGGCCGCGAAAATAAGGAAACTGAATGGTCACGGCTTTAAAAAACTGCAACATGTTGACTGCGGGTTATTTTGGACTTTGTGACTTGATGATATAATGTGTGTTTACGAGCATGGGCTGCCGTAGGCATATTTGTCGACCTGGTCCAATAGAAATAAATATGTAACATGTGTAACGTCTAAAAAACGTAACTACTCTGCCAATACGCCACGGCTTCTGAAGTATACCAACTGAGTAATAGTATATATATAGATAGAGTATATATATAGAGTATATATACAAAATAGTATTTACTGGAAAATAATCAATTTGTATCAGGTATCAGGCCGGAATCGAACCTGCATCTTTCCTATACCCGAGGACTACATTTGCAATACCTCTGTGCTAATGTTCTAGTAAATTTCATATTCAATACAATTCAGCATTTTCTATGCATAAAACCTGTCAAAGTACTTACAAGATACCACATATACGACCACTTGAGATCGTTGAGTTGGAACTTGGTGTCAGCAGCTCGGGGCCGGCCCTTGACTCTCGACTGGTGTTCTCGCTTTGACCCTGTCTCCCTCTTCGACGCTGACGATGGGGCGGGCTCATCGGATGACTGCGTTTCAGCTGTTACACAAATAAAATAAAAATGGTAGATAAGAAGATACAAAAAACCTTTTCAGGTATCTACCCTATTATTGTAAAAAGGAAAGATTTGATTGTATGTATGTATATATGTGTAATATATAATATAAAATACACTTAGCAAGTACGAAACCGGTATAAAACACAGAAAGTTATATTATCAACAAATAACAAAAAATAAAATATATCCCCATATTTTCAAGGGAAGAGGAACTAAGCTGGTGAATGTACGGGGCTCTGCTAGGCTGTAGTTAAACACATTCTTTCTGATAATTACTCAATAGCAGTGAATAAGTATGATGATGAGATCTTACATTTTAGTGAATTATAATATTAGTAAATACATTTTTTAAATTAGTAAATCGATAAATTTGTTTCGTGTTAAAAAAATATTGTTAAGATGTTACTCTCTGACTTACCAAAGAAGCAAAAAAATACCAAATATAATGCTTAGAAAAACTAACAAATCAAATCAACTAGAATATTTAAAAAGACAAATTTCAACCATATTCATTTCATAAACTCTAAAATCCTTCAATATCATATTAAATAATATTTTCTAATAAAATATTGGCACTTATTTTAAATACCCATTTATTTAAATGTTTCGTCGTGTTAGTATTAGCTAAAATAACCGTAGTTAAAATTAAATTCAAAAGCTATTTCTGTGAGATTTAGTCAATTGTTAACTAACGAAAAAGTTTAAAAGTAGATAGAGTATTATAAACAATGTCGGAACAATTATATTGACTAGAAGTTCTATTTGAACGACAATAAATGATCAATTAAAATAGCATGTGTGATTTACCGTGTCTGTGAAGCCGAGGCGCCTCTTTCACGTAAATAGGGGTTAAAGTCTAACTCAAAGTTAATGACGTAGTTTTTGAGAGGCCCAATGGCGCAGATAGTAATGCTCATATCTTATGTGACAAAAGCCTTCGGGCCGTACCTCACCCAACAAACATTTATATCACTATATTTGTGTTTTTCTTGGTGTAAAATGTATGTATTTAAGTATTATATTTGAAATTCCTCTGTTGTCTAATATCTGTAACACAAGTGCTTAAATTTATTTCTTTTATTTATATATTATTTTTACCATGTTTTATATGCTGCTAGTTTAAAGTTGCTGCTGAATAACAGCTTACCACAAAAGATGAAAAAAATACATCTTTGTTGGTCGACACGTATGAGTAACTTTTACATTTTGGCAAATGGCCACGCAATTACCAATCCGCATTGCGCTAGCCTGGGACCCAAAGTTCACTCGCAGTGTTTGTGTACACGGCAGGCTATAAATGTGGCACTTTAGGAGTTTTCGCAGCGCCTTCATTGTGCCTATTAGGTGCTTGTTCACATCCTTACTAAAACTCGACGAGTTGCTAGGTAGGCCTCATATGGGTAGTTAGGTAGGCCTCATTAGGGTTCATGTTACCAACTCCAGACAAATACAATAGAGCACGTCGCCTTTACAAAAATTACACATTTTTTTTTCAATGATTACGCGTTCAGACAAGGGTTGAACTTACAAAAAACCTTATTATAACATTATGCATTTAGTAAATTCGTAGTCATATTTAAACTAATAAAATGATATCGTGTTTTCTTACTGACTAACATTTAAAAAAAATCTACAGGATCAAACCCGGTTCCCTAAGGGTATAAAAAACACAATGGAAACTCGGAGCCTAGCTCAAATCATATTCGGTCGGTTGCAAAGGGTTTCGCACACAGAAGTAAATGTATCGGAAACCATTTTAAACAGCCGCTACGTTATTTGTCTCCGTGGAAAATTTATAAGAAACTTTCTTAAACAACATATTATTAGAATATCCCGCGTATTTTGTACCCATCATCATTCTCATCATAACAGCTGTAGGAGATTCACTATTATACATAGATCTACTATAGAGGTATTCTAATAGGATTGGTTCTATGCGGCCTATATCCAGCGCGATTGCGTGGTTGACTTAGTATTTTCAGACTATCTAATATAAGACGTTTTCTGCTGTGCTTGCCGGGGCGTGGTCACCATTCATGAATCTTACGGCTCCATCGGCCTTCAATTATGTGTGCTCGATGCTGTGCTTACGTAGTACAAACCAAGTGCTTCTGGACAGGGCACTTAGTTTTTATGTTCAGTATCAAAAGTGTATACATACACTTTAGGACCTTGTCATAGTGAAATAATATATATACTACCAACAGTAGAAGTTATGGTGACCACGTACTAAAATGTATGTATACTTCTGTCGCTGCATCTACTACGCACTGCAAATTAATTCACTTGTTTTAAATAGTAGCGCTAAGCAATTGCGCACGCGTAGTTCTCCTTGCCCGTAAGACTATAGATACAAAATATAGTTACTCGGTGAAAAAATTGTTTTTAATAGTAGAAAAAAATTTAAATACCTTCCAGTAGTTTTTCTTTTAAATCGTGACAAACAAACAATCTTTTCTCTCTGAAGTATTAGTACATACATGAATACATAACGCTTGTGGCCCATCAGGGTAGGCAGAGATTATGTATCCCAGGAACGTAGGGATATTGCTCACGGTTTCCTTACTCGCATTAGTCCCTTCATACACGCTCATTTATTCTTAGTACTTATGACCTAGCCAAGTTAGGAAAAATTTTCACGCTGGGCAGGCGAGGTGGCAATCACAGAATATATCTCCGCGACGGGCAAGCTGCTGCCCATTTCTACCCTGTTGCATTACAGCTATCGTCTTTCGGATAGATATACCGCCATCTGTCCTTTCTGTATTTCATTTATCACTTACGACACCTAGTACAAAAACCTTTGTACCTATCTAGGTAGGTATTATTGCTACCACCAAAGTGCATATATTGTTTTGAATATGCATATTTAGCAATGGTTTTCGTATCACAAGAAAAAACCATTCCAAACTTTTTTTACATAGCTCTTAAGGACGCAGCCTGGCGTAAAAAAGGTTATATATCTAACTGCGGAACTACGTACAACTTTCTAGCTCGTCTAACCCAACTAA
Source organism: Heortia vitessoides (assembly GCA_020976665.1). Taxonomy (NCBI): domain Eukaryota; kingdom Metazoa; phylum Arthropoda; class Insecta; order Lepidoptera; family Crambidae; genus Heortia; species Heortia vitessoides. The sequence continues at coordinate 8,177,006 of JACJUM010003129.1, forward strand.
GGACCGACAAAATAAGCACAAAAGTAAAGCCTAATTGGTCACGCGCAATCTAATTAGGCGTATGAAGTTTCCTGATGAGCTTAGTTAGTGACCTAGTTGGGAATATAGCTGGCGAGGGTACAATTAACACACTTGTTTTATTAACTCATATACGTATGTGTTTTATACTAATTGTACATTTTGACAACTCGTCATTATCGTCCTCATACTATTCAGCAGTACAATGCTGCTCACTGCAAAGTTTCTCAAGCAAACATTACGCCTGGTGCCATCGGAGTAGGCAAAGATAATGGATCTCTACTTGTGACCACCTTGGCATACCTCTATGGCTTCCCTTACACATATTAGTCTATTCATACATGCTCGTTTAATCTTGGTACTTCTTACCTGGCCCTTCTTTAATATCTCTTCTACCCGGTTAAAATATGTTCGCCTAGATTGTCATATACCAACTCTTCAATCTATTTCTGTTCTATATATTTGTGCAATCATTTTAATATCATCCATCCTTTCTACATGTCCAAACCATTTAAAACCAAAGGAATGTCCTTTTTCTACTATTGTCACAACAATATCTTTTACACCACATTGATCTCTTATCACACTATTCTTTAATATATCTCTCCAACTCACGCCATAAATACTTCGCAGTGCTCTCATTACAGCAGCATTTATTCCACTCGTGTACTTCTTCTGCCTCAAAGTCAGAGTTAAAACCAACACATATCCTCTCTAAACAACCAGTTGGGTCCTTTTTTTAGTTTCTTAGGGTAATTAAAGTAGTAAATAGGAATTATCGTACCGTTATCATGTATGTGAAACATATAAAATAGGTTTTACGATACCCTTATAACCCGACAAAATTCAGATACTATTCTATGAGTATATTGAGCCTTGTAAGAAACACCATATTATTTGCGTCGTAAAATTTGTGATTTGTAGTTTTATCTGATCATCTGCATTGGTACCATTCACTTACTATATGCTTGTTAGCCGACCTATTCTATTAACATAAAAGATAAATTGTAACTTACCACTAAAGAAACTTCAGCAAAAAATGCACTAAGCATATTTTATTTACTTATTTTTGTTGTTAACAAATAAACTAATTTAGCAAAATTTGTTAAAAATCCTTTCAGACGTGTAGTCGTGAAAAGGTAAAAAAATAACCGACAGACAATGCATGTGCACAAAATAAAATATATCCTATGTTAATAATATAATAATAATAATAATATCCTTTTATTTAACCTAATACTCAACACATAGAATTTCAAATATAAAAATACATAAAAGAAAATATTATTCTAGTATTTGTAGCTTGCTTATTTTCTGAAGATCTGTTTGCCAAAAGGCAAAGGCCTTCTCCAATATTTTCTATTCTAACCTTTACTGAGCCACTCTATGCCATGTTACTCCTGCCACTTCTCTTATATAGTCATTCCACCTTTTCTGTGGTCTACCTTTTTTCCTTTTTCCTCTTCTAGGATACTATATTGTTGTTATCACATGATATCCATGATATGTTACAAGTTGATAATGTGGCTTTGTGTCGGTGAAATTATTGATAACATTGGTTCATTATTTTTTAAGTAAATCCAAAACATACAAAGATCATGCAATTCCTCTTTATAATATTTTTACAATTTTTTATTAACACAAAAGATAGATAGATAGGTTTAATTACCAGTAGGATAATAGTTCGTAGGTTGTAAAGTGATAAGGTCTCTTTTCTTTCTTGAGAGGGCTCGCTGCTGTCTCGCCCACCGGACCCGCGAGTCGCCCTCGAGTTTACCATGATGATTGTGCGCAGGTGTCAGCGATCTCTTGGACACCGCGTGATGGTGAAAGTGATAGTGGTTGTCGAATATCTGAAACAAGAGAATGATATGTTAGCTGCATGAATATGAAATATTGAATACATACTTAGAAAAAATCAGGGTTGGCGGCGATGGGCAGTAGCATCCTCGTCGCGAACTATGCTTTGCGATTGCCACCGCACCCGCCTAGTGTGAAACATCTTGGGAGGCTATGTCGAGTGATAACGACTGATGTGATGATCAATGCATAGTATAAAACAATTTCGTTCTCCGCTGTCTATCTGTATGCTTAGAATTTTAAAAACTACACAACGGATTTTGATACGTTTTTTTTAATAGATAGAGTGATTCAAGAGGATGGATTTTATAAATAATACATGAATTATATTATAACACTGATCATTTTAGTGGTTTCTAATATGATGCCGTAAATGAACACATTTTTTGTCGCTTAGAACGCTGGTTGTCGGTACACAAATCAAAATAATGTATTATAGTATTGTATACTTAAAAAGGTCTACACAAGACCGCAAATTTTTTAGGGATCACAACAATAACTATTTTATACTTAATTGTTTCATGCAATTTTTAACATTACTGCATTAATGCATATTTAAATTAGTACCTTCAATACATTGTGCATTTTATAGAGAACAAAATATCCTTTAAAAATAAAAATACTATTTGTAACAACAACTAATAATATCCGAACTTATATTTAACTTTATTTGAGTAACCTGACGCAAAAGTAGGTTGTGCGTGTTATTTTTTTTCTGTGAAATATCAGTGTCTGTTAAATGTCCGTGAGAAGCCGGGGCGGACGTGAAAGCAATGTGTATTAGTAACTCAATATAATTTCGATGGATATTATTAATGATAATACATTAGATTACAATTTATAAATTACTAACACGTTATGCTCGGACTGGCCATGGATAATAAACTATATGGTTTATTGTATATAAACAACAGTAAACACCAATTCAGCCTTTGTTATTCGCGGAACTAATCGTACACTAAATAACTATTAGAACAAAGAAAAGGTAATTTCCATTATTAGTTAATTGCACGAAATATGGAATAGGGACATAAATTACTTAACATTTTTAAGCTATCTCCATTAATAAATTTTAAATTAGAGCGAATAAGATATTCCAAGTTTTTTCGGATAAATCCTAATGCAAGACTAAACAAACTTCAATTTAAGTTGCGCCGAAAGGAAAGGACACTTAAAGATTCTTAATCTTTGAAACAAAATAAACAGAATTTCAATATAATGTTGCCGTGAGTATAATAATAACGTCCCTCTGTACCAGGTGGCGATGGGTGGCGGTATAGCTATCCGGGGTTGGGCATCACGCTCGACCAGCGTGCAAAATTCCCCCTTTTTTGAACAGGCTTTTATTAGTAGTGGACTTCCAATAGCTGATATGACGAATATTTAATAATTTAATGTAGTCAGAAGTACCAAGTATAAACGAGCGTTTATAAAAAGAGTAATGCGAGTCAAGATCGTAGCAAGAGCAGGCGTGATGTATGTATGTATGCAATTGTAGTTTATGTAAGTTATAGTTTAGTAAGAGTGACAATGCTTGTATTAAGGTAGTGAAGTGAATATAAAGTGTAAGTAATTAATGTTGGTGTTTGTAAATTACTGAATTAAAAAAAAAACAATTTTAAAATGACATTCTGTAGGTGGTATCAATTAACGAACCAATCTTTGCGCACTTTGGTGAATACACTTTTATATTCAACATAACAATATACAATACTCAATTCAAGTACAAATTGACCTTGATGAGAATCATTAGTCACCTATATCAAACTACCCATACACCCGGAAAAGTCGCCGATCAAAATGTACTGCGAAACCAGAATAATTTAAACTGCGGTTATGCTGTAACAAAAGCGATTTCACGCTTATAAAACTTATAGTAGGGGAGCTGGTAGAGTATTCCGGACATGTACCAATACCTCCTCCAAAGCATCGTGCTAATTTTAGCAAGAGAGAATTTGTCGTGTATTATCATATCGTTAGTGCCACATTTCAAAATAGCACATGTAGCAATAGTGAATTTACAATTTTTCAGATTCGAATTTCACTTTAGGCTAGGAATTTAAACCTAATTGACAACTGCTACTTACGCAGTATTGAAGTATCCTTGTCGATATCTGATTACAATACGCAACAGTACCATATGACTTTATATACCGTATTAATCGACCCTTAATAAATGAAATAGAGTTTTATTGTGATAAATTTAAAGGAAACATGTTTTATTTTTTTTCCATGAAGTTTTAATATACACGATATCTGCATTCGAAACATATTTAGAATGAAGATATCAGGTAAAGTATAAATTCAAAGTTTCATAATATAAAAGAGTTGACAAATGTGGATCATGTGTTATCAACCACAGGAAATTCACATAAAGTAGAAGACCTCATACAAAGGTTATCTCTATCGGTACCTCACACTCACTTATTTCTCCCACCAGATGGCATTGCTGTGTTCTCGTTTGAAAGGTGAAGGGGACATATTACTGGGTAATGTGACATATCATCTTCAGGTCACATGGTTGGCAACGCCAACTGTATGCTTGTTTGTCGTCCTGGTCTATTAAAAAAAAAGAAATCCACTGCTGGACATCTGTCTTCTGAAGAGATTTTTACAAGAGACCAATTGTGTGCGTCAGCGCTCTTGTTTCGATTCTGAAAATTGTTTGTGGACTTTTTGGTTCATTTAAACTTGCACTTATTTGAAGTTTTGCTATCATATGTAACAATGATTTTATTATAAATCATTTAGTATGTGTTTGAACAACCTTCTACGATGCGTTAAAAGTTAAAATCTATGAACTGAAAACCCTCGGCTCTCGGACTATTACAGCTTACTGCTATTCGACTTTATTCAAATTGGCCCGGCATTCACACATTGCAATTATTGCCATTACAACTTCCCACGGGAAGCGGGTCTGAAAACGGTGGATAAATAACGTACATAAATAATTATGTATGCTCCCGCGTGGAGGAATACTTTTAATGTTTGTTCAAGAGATAAATTGCCCGTAGCGCTTGTGAACTTTAAACAAACCACGGTTTCTAATCATTATAATTTTAAACTGATGACTCTCTATATAATCAAAATAATTATCCTAAAGTAATACTTTACCTACCTACAATACTAACAATCAAAATAATACTAATATAATAATAATAATACTAATACTAATATATATATATATAAAATAATACTTTACCTACACAAAATACTACTTGCAACTCTTTACTTCTATCAATGTAACATTCAAAATCATTTTACAGATCTGGGTGGGGAAACGCAGACCACACTTTCATATGTTTAGAAAAGAATGTATATTTATTTAATTTCCTTTGAAGAGTACCTCTTTCATTATGTATGTATAAGACATAAAAACAGATATTTCAACAACTTTCATTCACTTTGTATTACTTTGTTGTACTTTCATAAAAACAGAATGTTTATTTAGAAATATTAAGGCTGATTGGCCCTTACATTTCGTTATGTTAAACTAAATCTCTCTTTAGACTTAAGATTCTATGAGAATTATGGATGATCTCATGAGATCATCCATTATTCTCATCGCCTTAACGAAAGCCCAGTGTATGAGGAAATAATTACATCAGTTACAAATGCTTAACATCTGCGTATATCAGATATACTATTATTTATATATTTATATAGCGTCTTGTCTGGTATAATCGTGCAACGATTATACCAGACAAGACGCTATACAATTCCATTGCGAACTTTCCGGTATAAACAACGCCATCAGTGTTAAACACAAATATCAAACTTTCCATTTCCATTCCTTGCGGTGAATTGCAGGAGAAAACTTGTTGAAGACTGAGATAGCCGCGAAGTTTATAATGTTGAGTTTCAGAAGAGCAATAAATATGGGCACGCAGACAGCACGATTTGACTGACTACGAGCAGAGGTCTCTTGGTAAAGTTATATTACATTTTATAGCGCTTTTTGTTAGTTTTTAACGTACCCAACACCGTTTTAAATCGACTTTACAAACAGGTCTTCAGCGAGAAAGTTCTCATCCGAAATAGGAAAGATTAAGTTAAACTCATTTTATATGTATTAAAACAACAGTTAAAGACATATCTCTATATGTTATAAATCGAGTCACGTAATTTTTCTTCAAATTACCAACCGACCGACCGATTCAAAAATATTTTTTGCTTACTGTGTACAATATGATCCAACTTGAGAGACTTTTATATCTCAATTTATAGTCGCAATATTTTTCATGATAAACAAATTTAGTGCCGTCGTAGGAAAACATCTGTCATATTAACTAGTTATATATATGTTCGAACCAGGTTCTATTCTATATTATTATTATTTATAAATACTGTACAACAAATAAACTTGTTTTAGGTACACAAACAGCATTGTGTTCGTAATATAGTAGAACAATTTTATACGAAAATCATTTGAAAGAATATAAAGCACGTATTTCATGGTGACTATAACATGTCAATACGACCCAACTTTATTGCGTATCCTAAAACAGCAATGTCGGGATCAAAAATATTCTAGTTCCAAGCCTAGGATTCCATCTATCAGGCAATATTTAGAGAAAATTCGTTCACCGATTAAGCTATGGTAGCGCAACGGACATACGGTTGATTCTTTAATATGACATACAGGCAGATAAGATACTAACATCAAGAAGGACGAGATTTTTCTGGTTAAATAACTAATCTAAATATGTGAAATGATCCGTCGAAACGTGGAGTCGCGCATCAACCTTATGCACCGAATTGGATTATTCACTGTTTGTAGAGTTCGTAATAGTCAGGACTAGATTTAAACAGGATAAACGGGATCAAGAAGTTTTAACAAGAAAATGACAAAGAGTTATTTTATAGGTTAAAGATCTAATAATAAATTTTAAACTCCAACGGTGATAGAATTAAGAGGACAAAAATGTACTATGCACCAAACGAAGTCGGGGTGCGCTTCTATCATTTTGTAGTTTTGCTATTTTTTTTATTGAAAACAGTCGACTATTTCATTCATTAGTAAATCATTTATACGCGACATATATAAAAGACCGCGCATTTTAATATTTCAAAAATAATTACAATCTATGGCCTCCGTAGTCGCAATACATAACAGAATGTCATATTTCTTAGCGCGGCTAAATAATTCAAGTCGTATGATATTTTCCTCTGCACGAGTGGAAAGTCACAAGAGTATTTCAAAGTTAAATAAAATCTGGCACAATTACGTCGGTGCAACTACTTCGAATGTCTGCTTGGCGGATATATCACTGGGAGATTTTTCGTGTATTTTGAAACGTCTTATACTTTTACCTATTGAGTTTGGTTTCTAAGATAACGAGACGATCTAAATTTATGTGATTATGCGGTTCTACGAAGTGAGAGGCAACTAAAGCCTCAGCACCGACAGATGGCGTTAAATCTATCCGGAAAAACGTTGTTCAATTGCAACAAGACGTGATTGTGCAGCAGCATCCCTGTCACACACTGCGATCGCTATGTCACTTGTAGAAGATTGTAATTTTATTTTATATCAGTTGTAGATAGTTGAGATATTTTCAATATGGCATGATATACCTACCCTATTATTTTTTTATGATCAAATTTTCTTTCATGACGGCAATTTTATATTACAGAAATAATATATTCTTAGAAGATTGTAAGTTATGAGAGACGAAGAAATAGGCTTTTGAAAATAAATTTTATTTTATTACGTTTTTCATAAACGATCAAGAAAAACGATATAACACAAAAGTCGAAAATAGAACTCGTTATTTCTATATTTAAATTTTGTCGTTATGAAACACCATTTGTTTTTGTGTTGTGTATTTGTTTTTGCGAAAGAGTTATGTGTCTTTTCACTCGATGTATCTTAAAGCTAGTTTTATTATTGTGACTGTTTTGATTTCCCACGATTGTCTGCAGTGCGGTAACATTTGGTATGAATAATTGTATTATCTACGTAACAGAAGCTTATGATATCTTTTATGTCGCACTTTAGCGCTAGCGCAAAGTTATTGCTTTGTTTTATAACATGCATGTAGAGAAGAATACCAAGACTGACTAACTCGGCAGTACTGAGTGTTTAATAAATTATTTCACTACTATAAATCTTTAATTTGTAGACTACTTGATTTGCTAAATCAGTAGAACTACGAAATTATTTTGTCTAATTTCGCCTGTGCACTGCGCTTTTTTGTCTTTGTTCGCTTTAGGATTGCCCATTTTTTTTAAATATTCTATTCCACTAATATTTATAGATGAGTTGTATCAATGTATGAATTATGGATTCAATCATGTTTGTACGTAGGATTATCCTTTGAAGACAAATATTATAGAGAGCTGAATGTTTTATCTTTTGTATATACGAACCATTTCCTACTATTACTATAAGCTAGTAATCCGCCAGAGCTTACAAAACAACTAAAGGTACTAGTTTGCGCGACCTCGTTTGGGAATAACCTATAATTTCTGAAAATAATGAATGTTTGGTTTAAAACCTATATTTGTACATATAGCTTTTAAACCAAACATTAATTACCAATTTAGTACTAGGGCTAAATTTTGTTATTAATGACGCAGACAATAAACTCAATGACGCAGATGGTAGTGATCCTATCTTATGCGCCAAGGGTCGTGAATTCGATTTCCACCCAGGACAAACATTAATATATTTGTATTCGTCTTATGTCTGGGTGTTAAAAATATGTACGAGTATTTAAGTATAATATTACTACTTACCACGGTCTCAGGTCAAAGTATGAGATGCTGGGTTAATATTATATTATATATATTCTTTCTTTCGTGATTATATCGTTGTTCCTCAAGTAACACAATCAATCTTTTAATTATAATTACTAAAGCCATTTAATATTCAAATGTAGGAAAAGTACTTTACCAGTCCTTCATAATAAGCACCTATTTCGTAATTATAACTGAACAAAAAGATTAGGGTGCTTTGAAATGGGTGAACACGACAACAGCAGTGTCACAGATGCAAGGTTTGCCAAAAGCACTCGACCCTGCCTTTAATTATTCACTGAATTTGAAACTTGCTCATTTGTTTTGTACATCCCTCCTCCCCGGAGACGGAATGAGAGAGAACACGTTTTTTCTATGCACGAGCGGCGCGCGTTTTACCTTCCTAGCCTCTCTTCCGTGCGAAGAGATTTAAAGCTTCTCCGATAAAAAATGTTGACCTAGATACTTTAAATTAGGGTTGTGACCGTCTACGTGACTGATGTCTTGACCTTTGTAATTGTTTCTTTTTTTGCCACATACGGCTTAAAACAATTTTTGGAGTTTCACTCTTAAAGGTTTAATAACAAAGTTTAAAAGCATTCTCCAGGCATGCATAACTAACCATGTAGTATTCCTCTGTGTCGCAGTGAACATTATACATCAATGTCAATGCATTCATCATAAATAATTATACTGCTACAACTAAAACTACATACCACTTGTTAACTAATTTCTACCAGGGACTCCGACAGCGTGGACTTTACCAATTTCTGGGGTCAAAAACTTCACAAAAATACAAGTAATGTATTTCGTATTCGTATCGTATTTGTGTGGAGTAGAATTGTACCTCTCTTTGTACTCTGTACTGTCGTAAGAGGTGATCCAGGTACTAGAACCGATAAATGGCGGTATACTCATTCGGGGCAGCGCAACTTAAATACTACAGGGTAAGTAGCAGGCAGTATATAGGTTGACAGCAGTATCCTCGTCGCAAAGTTGCGCTCTGCGATTGTCACCTCGCCTGTCAAGCGCGGCAATTAATACGTTATGATGATGATGATGATAAGTAATATTAGTATGAATTGACACTATCGCAATTTCGCTCAAATCATAAAACGAAATGTCAACAATAAGTAGTCAATTCTATCGTATTATGTTTTACTTGGTCGCAGCCCTACCTAAAAATAATAGAAGGAACTTTTTACTAACTGAAGATCCATAACGATGATTACATCGTCTACCATTTGATCTGCTATAAGCAATTCCTTTTCATGTAACTAAATAAATGTTTATATTACACAGTAAATGGAGCGACTTCATCCTAGTCATATAAGAAAGATTAAAAAAGAGCCTTAATCTTTTTCAGCCATCTATAAGAGTAGATATCCAAGGTTTCAAATGATTTTTACTACCTCTCCCTTTCGTTCATTTGTAACTTTCGTAGAGTTATTCGAAAAATACACAAGCATGGCATTATGGCTAAGCAAATAAAAAATGTTTATGCTCTTCTCAACCAAAAACTAAAATGTCCAACATTCAGGTTCTTATAAAGATTAGCAGTGAATATTCAAATCTAGATGTTCCAAAAAACACATATAAATTGGGAAAATTGTCACATTCCGTACCTCTAGCATTCCTCTCAAAATGGAACGTTCCAATTTAAGCGTTTATGGCAGAATCTACGTAAACTTACATCTTATTTTGCCTGAATAACAAACACTCAATACGTATATATATCTTGTACAGTCTATATCATCTTCAATTTAGTTTTAAGCAATTTAAAACTTTCTCTGACCATCACTGGTAACCTAGTTTTACTAGAGTTAGTAAGACTTGTACTCTTTTCTTTAAGAATATAAGATAAAATACAATACTGAACTCTCTCAGTTCAGTATTATCAGTAAAGTAATAATGTATCCGACTAACACGTGGATAAAGATTTATATATATATAGAAAGAGATATAGCGAAATCTTGTCTATGGTTACGTTGTACAACCATAGACAAGATTTCATAGTATCCCTGTCCTATCTGTTCCACATGGAAAGTGAAAAATATGGTCACATTCCCGGTAACGACCCTTGGTTTGGCCCGGGGCAATGCATTTATGAACTGCCCCGGAAAAGGGATCTCGAGCCAGCGAATAGACCCGACTGTATACCCAAAAGTTAACTGCGGGTTCATTTACCTGTTTAGTACGCTACTACTATGCTGAACTATGTTATGCTCGATTTCACCGACCCCTACAGTTTATAGATGTCTTAAAATATTACAGTATACGCCTTTTCTTTATTTATTCACTTATTAAATTAAATACATATACAAACCAAACTTACAAGAAAATATTAGAAGAAAAAGAAATAGTACTATTAATAGTATTTTCTATAATCTAATTAAATAAATTTTAGCTTATATATGTACGTTTATATTATTTATTCATATTTTTATTAGTTTATGAGCATTCAATAGTGTCCAAACATTTAAAGACTTCGTTTTTAAATTTTAAGATATGAAAGTATTTTGGGTTCTTTGAGTTACACATACTATTATGTTAATGTATTTCTTTTAGCAAGGTTATAAAATTTTAATAATACATGTAAGCTTTTAATATTTACATATACATATGGCTAGGAAATTTCGTAAGTTTTCTATTATCTTAACAAAAAATTGCCTAATTTTAGCTATATATATAGCTCATCGAATATACGACAACCAGACTTGACTAGAATAGCAGTATTGCAAAATGTGAACCCACGCGTTGAACCTTCAATTGCTGAACAAAAGCCTCCTCTATACTTTGTAATTTTTGAGATGTTTTTTCCTAATCTTAGCTAAATGTTTAGGATATACCGCCATTTGTCATTACCGTCTTACAACAGTGTTACTATTCTGGTCTGCTGATGTTCCAAGATACCTGAATAATAATTATTATATTATTATAATATAATATTACAAATGATTCACCACCACACACAATTGTAATTGTGAATGAGCTTCTTAATTAAGTAATTATGATGAATAGCTGAAAACACATCCAAAAAATGCTGTGAGACATTTTTTTATCCTTGACATAGATTTGGCCGATGGAGTCGTAAGGTTCTGGTATGGACACGTAGTACCGGCAGTGTCCACCCGCCAGATGAACAGACGATTTGACTAAAAGCGCAGGATCGCGCTAAACACAGGACGCATACGACCGGCCGGTCGTGTCGTCCTGTGGAATATTACTAGGACGTCTTAAAGCTAATATGAAGATGATAGTTCTACATGTATTTAAGAAACAGCTGCTGTATATTTTTCAAACATTTACACGTTCTGTAATCATAATTAAACTTCTTTTTAACAGATTTGTCTAGCTTTTTTAATTCGGTGTCAAACTTTTCACAACTTTAAAAAATAATTGCAGCACAAAGTCAATAATAATAACCCCGTTTTAAAGCCGTTAAAATGTAGTTTTGATATAAACATATCTAGGTACATATTACAAAGACATTTTAAAATTAATTATTTAAAGGCATTTTCTATAATCTAGTATATAAATATAAATTGCATAAAATATAAACTGTGACACAGCAAAAGGGACTACAAATTTTAGTCACCCGGAAAAGGGTTTCCATGCCTATAATTATGCCCTTATTTGCAAATCGGGAAAAGCACTGGACCCTGAAACGATCTTCATATATAAATATTTCTTACAAATTCTTGAAACAATCGAGTCCAATCGATCCTCCCGATCCAATTTATTTTAATTTCAAGCTTCATTTACAGTCATTTTACGTTTGATCGGCAATTTTTTGGAAGCCCGTCCCTTCTAAATAAAATACAATTTCAATTTACTCTTATGAAATCGCATTAAAATAATTGGGTTGTACAACTTTTTGTGCTTGGATATAAAGCCTCGTTTCAGAAGAGTTTAAAACGCTCTATATTTTTGTCTGCATTTATACCTTATCGCGAGATCGCGAGTTGTTATCTCAAATAAATATTTAAGAATCATCATAGCCGCAAAACATCCACTGCGGGACATAGGGCTCTCTAAGAAAGAGGGAATTTGCCCATAATGGCGCACTGGGCAAGCGTGGTGGCAATAGCTGAGCGTACCTTCGCGACGGGAATGCTGCTGCCTACTCCCGCCCTGTTGCATTAGAGCCGCACTATCTCGGTTGTATATACCGCAGGTAACTTAATTGCCTCTTACGACACCTGGTACAGTTGGAGGTACTATTCTATTCTACCGGTACCACACAGCCAGGACATATTAACTTAAACTTTAACCTGCTTTTGTCCAAGGCTGTGAGATTAAAAATGACAATCCCTGGAATTTCACAGGAATTTATTTTCGCGGAATCACTAGTAACGTATGTCCTTCAATAAGGTCCACGCTGTACACATGCTGAATTACATCGCAATCTGTTCATCGGTTAGTGCGCGAAAGCATAACAAGCAGAAAGAAAAATAGACTCTATTATCATAATTATATGGTATTTTATATCTTATAAAATTATCTTTTTCAAAAGGGGGGAAGGCCTCTTTTCCTTTTGTACCGCTGAACGAGATACTAAAACCCAAAACGTAACATTAATATTATTTGCCTCTTCAAAAACATACCCAGACTGGGATAGTCAAATCAAAAATGTAAGCCTTGATTTGCTCCCTGTATTAAGTAGAAAAGAGTAAATAAAAATATTTATATACGCACATAACATAAACTATAACAGAGTATAACTAAAGAGTAAAAAGTCTTATATTATTACAGTAAGTCAATGCCTTTTTTATTATTGGACCAGTTCGACAAACAAATCTACAGTCCGCGTATAACTGTTACCGCAGCCTATAGAGACTCGAAATATCACAAGAATATCACTAGCGCGTTGCCAACCTTGTGGCTTAGAAAAAATTACGTCAAATTACCCAGTAACGCGTTAAGACTTGGAAGATATTATGTCACATTACCCAGTAATTATCACATCATAGCAATGCAAACCCTGTTATTTGGTGGTAGATATCAGTGAGAGTGAGGTACCAATAGATATGTCCTTTGTGTCAGATCTACCTCATGCAACTATTCTATTTCTTATGATGTGAATTGCCTTTTTTATTGTTTCTGAACTCAAGTGACTTTGTTTATTGTATAAATTTACAGAATGTTTACCTTCTACTGTAAAATATATGTATAAATAAAATGGTTTTTAAGAAGTAACATTCACGCCACATAAATGGGACGCTTTGAATGTACCTCGGCAGCGCATTGGTCACACAAAGCTTAGATAATGTCCTCGCACCGCTTCGGGCGACACGCAGCTCGTGTTGCTCGCTTATAGACATCTCCTTTTTATCCTAAAAATAGGTACTGCAACTACTACTTAACATAAACATACACATACATATACATTCATACATACACACATCCATACATATACATAAACATACATATACATTCAAATAGATATAAAAGATATAGTTACAGAACGAGGAAAGTGACAGAGTCAGAAAGAAAAATCAAAGTAACAGATAATATCCTTCACCATTCTGTTAAAATAGAAAGAGAACGAGCAGATCTCACTTCAAGGGGAAGCGCATTCCACAAACGAACGGCTTGAACTGTAAAGGATTTGCTATAGAAGCTTGTGGAGAGCGGAGGCATTTTGAGTGATAAATCTTCTGACGATCTTAGGGATTTTTCATGGCTGTCATGGACAGAAGAATGGCTTCTATAGCAAAGAGACGACATGAGCGTTCCTACGAAGTCAAATAGGTAGCCATTTGAGCTTAGTACGAAAGTTGGACACATGATCAAACTTACGTAAACCGAAAATGAATCTTATACAGAAGTTTTGAAGACGCTCAAGCTTGTAAAGTTGATCCTCTGTAAGGTATGGCATAACTGGCATCGGCATAATCAAGGACTGGTAGAAGTAGTAATATGTTATGATCTTTTTAAACAAAAGACGAATGAAAATCTAAATTGACTTTTTCCTCTAATACGGTATTTCCCAATTTTTTTTATTCCGAAACTTATAATTTTTAACTTGGTAGTTTTTCATTAAAAGTTCTGCTCTAAAAGTTCTCTAGTTTGGGTGTTATGAAATACCTGCAAAGTTTTAATTCAGTATTCGTTCAAAGCGTATACACAAAATCATAAAGGGAATTGTAACCAAACAATGTGATTTATTTATGTTCCTATTATTTTATTATATATCTAAGCTACAAAAAACAAATCCATCTGAAAACACAAGCACATTTCCTCTTAAACATTTTTGAATAAATGTTATCGGGTTGACAAATCGGCGTATTCGTAGAAAATATTCCAAAGGTCTATTTATTCACTTGCTTGACAAAAAGCTGTATCTCTCTTTTTTACTTTCTATACAAACAGTATAAGAAAACAGTAACTAAAGTCACAGGTAAAAGAGTTCTAAAGCAAACGCCAACATGATTTCGCTTCAGCGAAAGTAATAGAAAAAGGATTATCCAGATTTAGCATTTCCATACAAAAATACAAGCGAGAGAATCTCCAGTAGGCAACGTTTGTGAGAGAAAACTGTTTCGCGTCTCGAACTCATTGAAATAAATCGAATAAAATACTCTCAAAAGCATAACTCATTCGCGTTTATGAAAAAAACCGATAAAAATTCCTCGTGATTTAATTCAAACGAAGTATAGACGTAATAAAGCCCTCAGATATTCCATATTTCGTTTATAGCATATTTTTCATACCATCAACTCGTTACTGATTTGTCGATTACAATCTGGTTTCACGATGAGGAAAACGAATGACTGAAGAAAATTGGGTCACGTTGATTCTCAATCAAAACCTTTATACACAATCAGTCTTAGAACTCCAATGCTTGAACAGGAAAATAGTGAAAATTCCAAAGCAATTGTAAGGTGACATTAAAGAGAACTAATATAGATTTCTCGGTCCAAAAGAACATTTAGAAAGAGTCAACATACAGTTACTAGCAGTGCCCCGGGGGTTTCACTAGTTATAAAATAAACCTAGTATTGTTTATGCTCTGCTGTTATTAGTCCTAGCGTGATGTCATATAACCTATATTCTTTCTAATGCCATGTAATACAGATTTTTCTGGCTTTATAGTTTAGTTAGGCCCTTCGTCTATATGTTAGTCAGTCAGTCAGTCTTTCACGACTTCAATAATTCTTTCACTAATGGAAAAGTACAATATCAGCAAGGAACATGTTTAATTTAAGTTTTCTTAAGGGAACGAGGACAGAAGGGGGGCGTTGCTAGCATGTATATATAAACTTACATGTAGAATTAGCTTCGGAAGTATGTATTTATGGAATCTAATATAATTATTACTTAACAATGTACCGAGTGATATATTTACAAGCAACACCTGCTATATCAAATATCTACAGTTGATGTGTCTTAAAAATTACATGTAACAACCCCACCTTTTGGTTCGGGGTCTGCGTCCGGTTGCCATAGCAACCGGAGGGTCTACCTTTCATTGATCCTTACCCCATAACAGTAAATATTCTCCCTTCGTGGACCACCTTCGGAAGGACCAAGCTTTGAAATGGATACCTCGTAATAACATCACGCATTTAGACTTTATATTGTTGACAGTTGTAAAAAAGCCTTAGATACTACGTGATAATTTTACCCTATACCAACACAATTGTATTTATAAATTTACCCAAATCTACTATTATATATTATATACTAATCAAAGTCACCAATTAATTTTATACAATATATCTGATTCCAAAACCGGGAATGATAAATATTATAGTAATATTTTTAATATTGTACATATAAGTTTACACAAAAGATTATATTTAAAATAAAATAGTTAATTGGGCGGACCTTACGCTCAGAGCGATCTCTTCGAGGTAACCTTTGGTTGGACATATTACAGTAGTAGTGTACAGTATTAAACACACATACAAACGCTATCATCGATATTGTACACATACATTTACGCTATCATCAGCCATAGAAAGTCTTCTGTTGTACACAGGCCTCCCCAAGACAGGGAGATTTTGGGCAAAAGCTCGTCGTCTGCGTTTGTACCTCACTTGTACTTTACTCTCATCTATTTATACCGCCAAATTGATATTATCTGTCTATATCTCTCTCTCTTTTTATATATATATATATATATATAAAAAAATTGCAAACGAAGTTTTCGTTACGAAAACAAAATTAATGTACCTGATAGGTAATCGCGATACAAGGCGGAAACGACCGTCGGTTGCCATGGCAACGCGCGGGAGCCACCTCAGTGTAAACAAATAAAAGTCATTAACTGGCATCTAAATGCATTACAACATAATAAATGTTCGCGTAATGTTATATTTACATGACATCTGTTATAAACTTAAAATATATGTCAAGCATGCGTTACTAAAAATCTTTATCATATTCCATTTCAATGGCACCTACTATGTGAATTATGAACCAAAAGATGGAGTAAACAAAAAAAAATTAAAAACAATATCGGTTAACCAATTTAAAACTCAATGACAAACACGGAAAGCTTAATAAGCAAAGAAAAAAAAACTACTGGTTTATTTGAAATTCACCGGAATTGAGAAACATAAATGAAGAATTTAAAATGTATTTTATTTTTTATTTCGTGACAAATATTAAATTAAATAGTTCAAGTATTTATTTTACGACGAATCATTCTTACGGATAATCGATAAAGTTTGAAAGCACCATTGTGGCACACAAATCATACGAGTAGAAGTGCGAAATGTAGAACGTACAATTGTGTTCGAGAAGAAATAAATTATAATTGGTATTATTAACCTGTCGTAGGGTGCTGGCAGAATAGTATAATACCGAAACGAATCATTCTTATGCATTATCGATAAGTTTGAAAGCACTATTGAAGCACTCAGATTTTTCGAGTGAAGTGCTAGAAGTGGGATATATTATGTGAGTAGAAATAAATTACAATTAGTATTATTAACCTGCCGTAAGTATAGTACTTCTCTTTTCAAATTTGAAAATTGTAAGCCCCGGCTTTGTAACGGCACCATAAGTCAATAAGCAAGTAGTACATTAGGTGCACCTAAGTCTTATAGACTTTCTATTATGGTTAAAAGCTATGGATGAGACGTAAAATTATCAGTCTCAATGGCTGCACCAACGAAAATTTGTGTTATGTTAAGTTCTTATTCGGAGAAAAAAATAAATTGCAATCTTAGCAAGATAAACACTAGAAAACAAGATAAACACTAGAAAAAATTTAGCACTCAGTTCCCTGTTATACGTTCAATTTAACCTTTTTCATTAATGATTTGTGCAAATGGTATAAAAAACCAGCAAACAATTGACTTAACCTTGTTCTATAATAGCATTACGTATTTAAACAAAATAACCTTATCGATATGTTGAATACAATACATAAAATTTAACTAAATAAAGCTAACGAGTGTCGCTATAAATAAAATGAAACTACTTTGATATCAAATATGGTCCGAATTTACGAAAAGTTTTGATGTAAAGTCAAAGGAATTTAGTCCATTCAGCCTTGTAAAGGTAAAACGTTCAAAATCTTATTCTCAATGAAATTCCGTCTCGAAGCCCGATTCCCACTTTATACTTTTCAGGGGATCAACTTTGTTCAACTTTGAAACTAAAAAGACTGACTATTTAATTCATAAAATTTTGCAGATTTAGTCCCTAACTCCACAATATCTTGTATTCAGACGTATTCGGAGATTAAGTTGTTTAGGAAAACAAATGAAGCTAATTTATTTACGTTTTAAATAAATTATTGTATGATATAAGTTCTCTCGGTAATAGTAAAAACGTAATCGATACAAATATACATTGATAATCACGCGTCGAGAGCTAAGAGAAATCCTTTACGGAACGTGACGTGACTGAAGAACTACGTGAAAAAATCTTTTCTTAGAATAATTATAACAGAGGTCCTGTTTCTTTAAACCTATATAAAATATATGCAACATGCCGTGTGGTACTGGCAGAGCAGAATAGTACCCTGTAAGTGTCGTAAGAAGCGACTGAGGTTCCGGAACCGACAGATATCCATCCAAAGCAGTGTAGCTCAAATGCAAAATGATGGGGGTGGGCAGCAGCTGTCGCGTAGCTGCGCTTTGGAATTGCCACCACGCTTGCCTAGTGCGGCCATAATGGAAATATTTTCAATCCCTACTAATATTATAAATGCGAAAGTAACTCTGTCTGTCTGTCTGTTAGGCTTTCTCGCTTAAACCTCTTAACCGATTTTGATGAAATTTATCACAGACAATCTTTAGACCTTGAGAAAGGACATAGGCTATTTTTATTCGAAATAAGGGTTGTAAGGGGTAGAAAATGGGAATAAATATATTACATCAATACAACAACAATATTTTCCAACTTGTACACAAGTACCCAGATATAATACAAAACATTATCCCAATAGAGCCCAAGGAGAACCCGATTGATTTTATGAACTCACAGATTTTGTAAATAAAACTAGTTTGGGATTTGATAAACTGTTTCGAAAGTTAACGCCACATCGGAGGGTGCCATCTGATGAGATTGTGCTTGTTTAATCACAACCCTTTGTCGGCAAAGGCGGAATTCTCAAATATTTAACACCAGTCTGGGAAGTTTGTACCTGCCTGCACTGCGGAAAATAGACTTTAGTTATATGGCCGAAGTTCTGCTCAACTTGGTTCACGTGTTACATCAATCTAATAATAAAGTATATATATATATATATATATACACTATTTACTTGCTTCAGCCAGCGACTTTGAGACTTTGAGTGGTCATTGGCTTTATTTGATAAAGCATACATACTTAGATACGCGGTGGTAGTGATCCTATTTTGCGCGTCAAAGGTCGAGGGTTCGAACCTTCCAAGAGTAAATATTTATATGATGCATATTCGTATTTGTTCTGTATCTGGGTGTTTTTCATATGTATCTAAGTATTATATTAGAATAAATCTGGCATGTGCTTTAAGCTACTTATCTCGGATTCAGGTCAATGTATGAGATGTAGTGTGAATTTATTTATTAGTGAGGCCTATGTCCAGCAGTGGTCTTCCAATGGTTGGACTTTTCTTATAAATTTTGTTATATGAAAGGTAAAGAATACTTGCATATGCGTTTATTGAAAAGCTTAAAATAATTATTTGAAAGCTTTAAATAGTTATTTCTTATGTTTTACGTCCGTTTTAAACCGTTCTATACTATGTTTATCGCTTCTTATAAGGGTTAGGAAATATAACTTACAAAATATACCAATATTCGTTGAATTCTTTTGATAGGCAACACAGAATCGCAGTAAATTTGACGCCCCGAAAGTATCGTAGTTCAAATCCCATAGGTCGCCGGCATCAACGGAACGAAGACCAATAGCTCTTGCAAAACAAACTTTCCGTCGAAAGATTTAGGTTTGAATTTTTCTAAGCCGGGCGTTTTCTTTTTTCCAGGGAACGGTTACAGCACTAACTATCAAAGGAATAAGAAATCGCACACGAACTCTATTGAAGCGTTTGTATATACTTTTGTTCTGTAGTTTTAAAGTGATTTAACAAGCGATTTCGGATTTATGAGTTCTACTGTGTGACCGTTTATTTCTGTATATATGAATGTAGGATATAGCATAGATGGTATATATATTTATGGTATATTTTCGGTATATTTTCCCCCAGACTCCCAGTTATGGGGGGCATGATATCCTTTTTAATAGATTTTTCTGGTCCGAGTTTGTGCTAACAGATATCTAGTAATAGAAAATACGAGTATTTAAGTTTAATTACTTCTTTTCTGTTCTTATTTATTTTTACTTTATTAGACTAGGTCGAGGTCGACTTGCGTGACAGTAAGCGTCACACCAGCTTATAGATGTTCATTATTCAAGGATATCACTAGCACATTGCCAACCTTCTGTCACTCTCTCGCTCACCCTTTAAATTGGAACATACTAATACAAAAACTGCTATGCAGACAACCTTTTGGATAAGGTCTACCTCATGTAATCATTTTACAAATTAAAACTTACGGTATTGTAAAACACATTCAACATCTAATATATTAAGGAAAAAACTCGAACTTTATGAAGACGAAATCGCAGGCACAATTTAGTTTTAAATACACAAACTTCCATGACCCAAATTATATACGAGTAGGGAACATACTGCTATCTCCAGTTGACATAGGAATTTGTTTACTCTTCTCTATTTGCGTAGGTTGAAGTGACAATAATGTAACACACTTAAAAGGCATTGCCTTACTGTCACATTCAAAACCGAGTGCCCTATGAAGTGAACAACTGACACATATTGCATGTCTTTCAATCACCTTTGAAACACTTAAAGTTACTAGTACCTTAAATTAGAATACTGAAGTCCAGGTACCGACTCTATTCTGACGTTTTACATTTTCATATACAAAAACTTCGCCAACTGATTTGAAACAAATATAACCTTTCAAAAGAATAACAAAAACTTGGCTTGAAAACTCGGTACATTTGCCTTGTGGCAAACAGTAATTTAACAGACATAAAAAAAAATTAAAGAAAATGTCTTCAATATGGTCATCGTACGTCGTAGACAAAATATCTATTTTTTCTTTTAATCTAGGACCAATGCTAATGATAAATTAAATATCTGCTAGTTAGTGCTAACGCAATTTTCCAAGGATCGGGTGTTATGAACCGAAGACGGCGTCAGCTTTTAATGCTTACTCGTGATTCTCGTGACCTCCTGTCAATTTCATCTGTAGAACCCTATTACTAGAACAATAAAATCCAATATTGCTAATTATTTTAGTATATATAGCTGTCAGTGTGCAAAAACCATTTGAAATTATATTTTCGTTAATTTATGTTAATGTACTTTTTATTGAATGTTCAACATTGTAATGCCGCCGTGAAACTACGTCATAAAGAAATATAACGTCGTGCCTTCAGAAGTCTTTAAAATATCTTCCAATAATAAAATAAATAATCGAATTTGAAACACACGATACTATTATCCATTTTTTTAAATTGAACTCCAGAATAAATGAGAGTCCCTATGTAATTCCAATGAGGCTATATTTATATATTTCCTTAACCTTAGAAACGTTACAAATACGGCATGCATATTATTACAGTTACGAGCAAATACACTTTTCTATATTTCAAAAGAAGTAAACAATAAGATAAAATACTACAATGCTGTTTATTACAATTTCACTAAAGCGTTTTCGTTTAAAGTAAAAACAAAACAAAGCATTGCAATAGAAACAATAAAGGGATAACGGTGATGGAATTTCCTGCAATTGCCGGTTTGTGTTCTGGCTCTCAGTGCGAGTTCAATACCTAACTGGGACTCGAGAGACTACCGCCAATACCATAAGTCTAATTACAGTCAGACGCGACAAAGCACTTACAGTATAGTACCTATTTCTTTTTAATATAGATCACTCATATAGACGACATGTGGTAAACCTCATACAATAGGTCATTTGCATTGGTCCTCAATCTCACCTATTTCTACCGCAAAATAGTAGTGTTCGCATTGCTGTGTTCCGGTCTAAAAGGTAAGAGAGGCTGTGAATTTATTGAATAATGTGGCATAATATCCTCAAGACACAAGGTTAGCGACGAGTTAGTAATGTGCTTGTCTATAGGTTGCAGTGACGCTTACTGTCACGCAAGCCGTATGTTTGTTTGTGGACCTGGCCTAATAAAAAAATAAAAAAGACTAGTAATTATTTTGGTCACAATATGTATATGAAGCTTTCAAAACCAGTAATAGCCGAAATAGCAGTAACAACAATTAATAAAGTCTCAAACAAGGAATAATACTAATATTTTAACAGCTCTAAAACGTGATCTTTTAACCTTTAATTTTTCTTATTTTTGTGCCACGTTTCGGTTCCTACCTCTCTCACTCTTTGAAGCGGAACACTGCTGTTTGAAGCTGGAAATTTGTAAGAGAGAATGAAGATGTTACATGCACACATACAAATTTTGCTCCCTTTTATTCAATTGTATATCATTTTTTTCCTTCATTACATGGTGAAGAAGAATTTCTTCTTCAAAAATTTACATCTTTATATATAAAAATGAATTTACCGTGAGATACCGGCAGAGTAGAATAGTATCTCCCACTGCACCAGGTGTCGTAAGAGGCGACTAAAGTACCAGAACTGACAGATGGCGGTATATCCATCCGAAGCAGTGCAGTCCAAATGCACAGGAAGGGGCAGCTGCACCCCCGTCGCGAAAGCTGCGCTCTGCGATTGCCAAAACGCTTGCCCAACGCGGTAATTATGAACATAAAACCTTCTTTCTTGGAGAGGCTTATAACTAGCAGTGGACTTTTAATAGCTTGTATGATGATGATATAAAAATGACGTGTCACGGTGTTTTTTCGGGATGAACTTCTAAACTACTGAACTAGTAATATTTAGTTAGAAAAGAATCAACTTGTGTTACGTGTTGGGTGGGACTCGAGCCATTCATTTTTTCCAGGGGCACAAGCAGATAACCGGTTTTAATATTATTAGATTTTTGGTTACAGTTTAATCCAACTTGAGAGATAAATTAGTTAATTATTGTACACCAATGAAAACAACAACAAGAACATCACGAAAACATGGAATAATAGATACAAGAGGTGGCCTTATCGCTAAATGCAATTTCTTACAGGCAACCTTTGGATAGAAATAATGTTAAAGCTGGTGTAAGATTGAGGTGCATTTAGTACATACATACATAATAAAAAAACACACATATATACATATAATACACATACATTCAAATATATATAAAAGATAAAGTTACAGAACAAGGAAGTGACAGATTCAAAAAGCAAAATCAAAGTAACAGATAATACTCCTTTACCATTCTCTTAAAAATAGAAAGAGAACGAGCAGATCTCACTCCATGCGGTGGAGCGCATTCCATAAACGAACAGCTTGAACTGAAGAGGATTTGCTAAAGAAACTTGTGGAATGCAGAAGCATTTTGAGTGATAAATTCTCTGCCGATCTGAGGGATTTTTCATGGCTGTCTTATATATAATATATAATAAATAATAATAATAATAATACATAACATGCGTATATTGTTAAATGTTACTATGATAGTCATTCCGAGAATTACGAAAACGCATCGTTCCATTGCCGTATCGATGCTATACGTATTTGTAGAAACGGTGGAACCCAGCATAGTAGCTGGAAGCCTGCGCCATTGTGGAATAGAGGTGGAAGCCTTTTACGTCCACCCGCAGTGTCGTCCAATTCCACTGAAAACTAACCGTCCCGTATAATATTTCCACCTGCTCCGCACTGCCTTATTCAGGTATTGCTTTGAGTGTCCATTTTAAAGCTATGTGGTGAGGCTCCTGGAACGGAATTCGGTCGGAAATTTAAAATCCGTAACATTTCGAATTTAGTTCAGTGCGACATTTGAAAGCTACATTTTTGCATTGTTAAATGATACAATAGCGATTGTTAGATCAATGTAAATTTTATTTTATGACTAAACTAGCAGTTAACCGTTAGAATATGGGTGTAAATGTATTCTTATGTTACACGCAACAAAATGTAATTCTCTATTAGTTCTAGAGCGTTTAAAAGTGGGCCAGTAGTTAGTACATTCAATTATTTCAAACAAACAAACATACAAAATATGTGATCATAGGTCAATTTAAGTTACAATTTCAGCTATCTTCAATTTTTTTAAATAATATTTTGCTTGTTGAAAGAATTTTTTAGTAGTAAATATAGTAGTTTTTGAAATTAATTGTAACGAACGAAAATTAAATGTTTTCTCTGTATTATATTAATATAAACTAGTAACTCGTTTTTTTAAGTTTACAAGTATCATTAACGTGATAAGATGTTACCTTATTGGACTTTCTTTACTGTGCAAAAGTAGTATGTAAACTATTGTTATAAAATGTGAAAGTATAAGTATATCTGTTTTTACACATTTAAGGACCAGCATTTTTGATCAAATATGTCATGCATAGATTACTTTTGACCCCTAATAATGCCAAAGTTCCTGTGGAACGCGGAATAATGTGAAGTCCAGCGAGTCACGGGTACCTCTACTAAGCTCGTTCTTAAAAAGTAGTCGTAAATTATTATATGTCATTAACAAATGCAATAAATATAACCTTATTCTATTATGCATCGTTTTATATTACCTAAATAATTTCATATATTCACACAGCATATCATACATAGAACTGACTAAGAAATATATAGCTTAAGGCGTTATATATATGTGACCACAGAATTATGCACATAATACTTAAATACATTTATTTAACACCTAAACACAGTATAGAACCAAATGTTACATCACAATCATGTTTGTCCTGAGAGGGGATAAATGCATGACCTTTGGCGGCAAGATAAAAATACTTCCGAATTCCCCATTCCCCGTCAACTTTTTCAACTTTATACTACTAAAAAGCCTAATTCAAATGATCATATAGTATCATCATTATATTTGTTGTAAAGTTTAAAAGCTTTATTGATAGGTATCTCGTTTAAATGCAGACTTTCTAATAAACGAATAACCTTTAGCGCTGTTCTAAAGCCATAAAATTGTCACTAGAAATTATGTCGACGACTGTAAATTGTACCTGCATAATTGTGAGACCAAGTGCGGTACTTGAACCCCGTTCTGTCATTTTAGCAGTCCGCTCGTTCGTCACAAATTATAATTAACGCCCCAGAGGTGCAATTCTCGACCGTACTCTAATATTCTCTGGGCACGGTGGGTGGGGCAACGTTTGACTACACACTTACATGTTTCAGTGCATTTATCACCTCATACCAAAACAAAATCTTTCATCGTCTATCTTCATGGATGTTCGCGATAAACTCAATGTCTACTGAACGGATTTTTCATTTTGCACCGGCGATGGAATAATTTAATACGAAAGAGTACGATGTTTGATGAATTTATGTTTCGGGTGAATTGGTAGAAATATGAAGTTCTTGGAATACGTCGCAAATAGGTCAGTTTATGTTTGTTTGTTAAGATTTAAATCAAAAAGTTGGTCGCTGTAGTAGAAGACAGTAGCAGACATATTATAAAGACATATGTTTATAGTGTAATTATGTTTATATAATCTTAAAGGGCAGCCGTGAGGTACTGGCGAGGTAGAGTAGTACCTACCCCTGTATCAGGGTGTCGTAAGAGCCGACTGAGATACCAGACCCGACAGATGGCGATATATACATCCGAGACTGAGTAGCTCATATGCATGGGGTGGGGGTGGGCAGCAGCATCCCCATCGCGAAAGCTACGCTCTGCGATTGCCAACAAACTTGCCCAGCGCGGCAATTATATATTAATGTTATGTAATAAATATTCGTATAACGAATAAACTCAACATCGACTCGAGCAAGTATCAATCCTTATATTTTCATCGCGTGTTGTGAGAACAATGTTAAGGGAAGAGGAATTATACGAGTAAAACGGCTGAGCGCTGTTGGTAGTAAATAAATATATTTAATTGCATCACGTTTGCCACTGAAAAGCCTAGACGTTACTCATAAAACATTGTTCTAATGGACTCATAATATAGAACAACTGACAGTACGTTTGCTGCATGGTAAATAAACGGTCCATCATAAAATTCGAAAGTTTAACAAGAGACGTTTATAAAGGGAACACGAAAATGTTAAACCAATATGAATAACTAGCCATAGAGTACCGACAGAGCAGAAAAATACCTGTCATCAGAGGTGATTATAGTACCGGAACTGACAGATGGCGGCATTTCCCTCTAAAAAAGCGAAGCTTATATACTACAGGGTGGAGATGAGCTGCAGCATTCTCTTCGCGAAGTTACGCGCTGGGATTGCCACCACACCTGCCCAGAGCAAATATGGGTATAAATCTCACTATTCTGGGAAGGCTTATGCTATGATGATAATAAAAAAAAAATTTAATGAAAAAAAAGTGTGACACATAAATAAAGTTCCACAAAAATACGAGAATGGAAACCCTCGCCGCAAGTTACAACTGCGTATCCAGTAGCTCGCTCGGGAATGTCTATTAATGTAACAAATGTGCGATGTTTTATTTTGAAGCCATTATTTTGCATTGGAGCAGCTTTTGCTTTTTGTTTTATGCATTCATTTCGTTTAAGTGAATGAAGTACGCGAGTGTACGACCGATTACATTAACTTGACCTTTTATTTTACTCTTGATGTATCTGTTTGAATAATTTCATTTGTGTTCAGCAAATTTTCGTAATTGACTTGACTTACACCTCTATTAAACCTCGGTATGTTAGTCATCATCCCTTACGACACCTGGTACAGGCGGATATTATTCTACTCTGCCGGTACCCTACGGCCACAGTTAACAAACATCAAAAACACTAAATTTTAAAATAAAGTATGTTTTAAGCTTGAGTTTTGTTTATATATAAATACTGTTCTCTGTTTCTGTTTCCCAGAATCATAGTCATAGCCTAAATTGCATTTTGTTTAGAACATTTAAATTAAGATTGGAGTCGTAGACGATTTCTATTCTATATAATAAATTTCACTGTCCGTCTCTATGTTTAAGTTTGATTCGCTTTTACGGCTTAAGCTCAACCTTGCACCTATAAATACAAATTGATGTCTAGGCAAGGACGTTATATTCCGAGAAAGTTACATAACACTTGGTCCCACTAAAACTTAAATAGACGTCGATGGATAGGTAGGAGAACTAATTATATATAATTAAAAATCAATTCTTAAGTGAACTACATGACGAAATTTATCGTTACGTCACAATTTTCTCTTCTACGAATTTCTCAAGCAACACAGAAAATAAACGCCTAGCCAATGAAATTCAACGTAGGTATTCTAAGCTGATGTAAAGTCAAACGTTTCGGGGAAGTCCACTCGTGCCAGTCAGCTTCTCACTGAAATATAGTTCCGCACGTTGCTTCAGCTGATATATCGTAGAATAAGGTTTCTCAAACATGTTAGTCTATTCATTTTCATAGAAAATGTTATGGCTTAGCTATGAAGTGACTTAGTTTAGATTTAGACTTCAATCGCATACCACAGGTATAAACTGGAGATCAGAAGCCTAAATATATGCCCGATTTTATATAACTCACTAGAGATAGACCTTATTCAAAGATATTGGTCCGTCCATTGAGCACCACAGATAGCAATACTATATCAAAAAATGTATAAACACTAATAACCACAGTTGATTCGAGTATTTTGTGACAAATGAAAATGCTGCCATGCCCATGGCCCATGGTTAATTCATGCCTTCGGTCATCAGTTAAACCTTCCGGATCTGGAACTTGTACTGGTATGGATCTTCGGAGATACCCCGAGCTATCACTGGGTATATCGGTTCTTCCAAAAATAAATGCAAAGTTGGAGATAAATTTTATATTTTGAGATGAGATGGACATAAGATACAGAAAATGCCGATATACTTTATTTAAGATAATTTACAGGGTACAGAGGCGGTCCCCTGTGCCATAAAGAATGACCTCATTCACTAAAACCGACAGATGGCAGTATATCCATCCGAAACAGTGTTACTCAATTGGATCGGCAATTCCTGTCGCATAGCGAATGCCATCACGCCATCCCAGCGTGGCAATTATAGGCAAAATTTCCTTTCTCTTCAGAGAGACCGTGTCCAACAGTAAACGTGCTACGGCTGTTATGATAATGAACGCCATAACTACCATATCAGCCGTTGGACGTCCACTGCTGGACGCAGAGCATAATATCGAGACGGGTATGCTGCTGCCCATTGCAGCTCTGTTGCATTTGTGGTAAAATATTTCGAATAGATATACCGCCATCCGTCGGATCCATTACCTCAGTCGTCTCTTGCTACACCCGGTGTAGGGGAAGGTTAGGTGCGATTCTACTACGCCAATACCCACGACGCTATAAACGAGACAGAAATTGGATAGGAATTTAATGATCCCAATGTGAACCGACACTAAAGCTCGCTTTAGATAAATTTTGGCGCCTAAATAGCTTTTCACGTACTGATATCGGTGCTTAATATAACTTACATCTAAAAGGGCTTCAAATAAAGCGGTTTACTGGACGCGCCAGATTGAAGTGTGGTTTGTTAGCGATATCAGACAGGATAAGTGGGTTAAATTTTACATAGATACCAGTTGTTAGCCGCGACATTGTTCTCGTGGAAGTTTCTATATGTGGGGCATTCCATGCCAAGTGGACAGGTAAAAAATGTTTGCTAAAAATGCTTCAGATTTCAATAATATTTTAGTATATTATTTTTACTCTGTGATATATAGTTATCGATTTTGAGTCTAATGAAGCTGACTCTACAGCAGGTAGGCACTATTTGTAGTCCCAAAAAACAAATATTTAAAATGTAAAAACAATAAACTTAATATATGAATTTTATAGTATAATTATTAATCTTTTAATGACAAACTTGGACCACTTCAATTTTTATTTCACAGATAGCTCATAGTATGTAAATAATCTTTGCCAAGTCACAAAAGACTTTTTTAAACTTGACTTTGTCGACCACAAAACCTAAGACCATCCGCAATTTGGACATTTCCGAAACCACTGCGCCAACGAAGTACATTACAGCTAAGATTGTTGCAAACAAGATATTAGAAGGCGTCAGAAGACTGGTCATACGAGATGACAAGAAGTTGACAATTGATCTGTATTGCACTAACTAGATACATAAATATATATCGGTAGAAATTAGCATAGATACGAGATCTCGCCCGGTTGAGGTGTTAATTACTGACGACTGGAAGGTATCTAAACATTCATTGCAAAGGTACAGGTCATTGTCTGAATTTTAACCGTGTAGGCTGAACTATTTTGAAGTAGGAAGTTACATCACTCTTTACTGATAAGAAAGTGAATTTGGCCTTCTATATAGCCTCCCCCCCCCAGAGATTTTCAATATTACTGTTTGTATACGGCCTGCATCCGACGTGACACTGCGGTTTTAGCTAGATAGATGGTCTGTCACCTTGAGGGTGAATGTACTTCGTTGCGCTTGCATGGCCTCCATTCCAGAATGCCATGGCTCCATCGGTCGTGGATTCTGCGTGCTAAATGCCTTGTACATTGCCGTTTGAACTGGCTAATGAGATAGTTGATTTTTAATCCATTGTTTTGTATATATTATTTAACTATTTTGCAGTTTATAGGTTTCTTTGAAGCGATTCGTTTTAAGTGTATTATAAATTCCGTATTAAATATGTACAATTAACGCGTAAATGTCGGAACAAAATAATTTGTAGCGACGTTTTTTACATAAAAGTAATTATTACAGAAATAAAAGTACGTAATTCCTTCAAAGACGCCCCACGGGAGTTGTGAAGGGTGGCGCGGGGAGAGCAAAATGGATTATTTTTCCTCGGGTGATTAAAAAAGGGCCGAAACGTGGACTTCTATGCGTTCACACGCTTCCTTTTTCTACGAACTTTTTCTTTATTCTCCGTCCCTTTTCATTCTAAATGAGAACAGACAGGGGCGTCACTGAAAAAAATGGCGCCTAAAAAACAGAATGGCGCTCAGGTCTGTGCCAAATCATCATTCAACAACTAACAGCACCTACAATTTTTCTAAGGAGTTGTCTTCAGCTTAAATTTATTAATTTGTCTTGAAAACTTTCTGATTAACTGTCCAATCGGAATACAAAATGTAAGTAAAATATACAAGTATTTGTAGATTTTGTTTTCCGGTAAGAATCTAATCTTTATGATATTTAGAAAGAAAGTATGTTTTTAGTATGAATTTAAATTTTAATTCGTTTCACGTGCCTTTTAATTTACACTGCAGACATCATAGTTTCAATAAACTCAAGGCTTTTATTGTTATATTGAAACTTCAGTAGAACTAAATGGCAACCTAGATGTCTATTAATTATCTATAATTACAGATTTATTTTATGTATAGGTATTAAAATTTACTTCACAGTTTCATTCCCCACAAATTAAGCGCTCCAACTGATAATGGACCTAACCTTAATCTTCAATAGCGTATATATAATCTTAATAGTTCATAAAATGTAGGTAAATTATTTTTATCCGGGTATTATAAAACTTGCAACGGATTTCCAGTTGCCATCGAAACTCAAGGATAAAATATAGCTATATTGTCTTCTATAAATTTTTGATTATGTATCTTTCCATTAGTTAAATATATTTTGAAATCAGTCGAGCAGTTCATGTTTATTTGTTACAAACGCCCAATAATATAAATCGTGCCTTTGTGAATTCCATTTCAGGTGTTTAAAATATAATATTGTCTACGTTACTTAGTGACATTTTAGCTCTAACTAATGTCAATCATAATCTAATTATTTGAATTGGTCGAGTAGATTTTTAGATAAATCGTGCTATAATCGAAAATGTTCTCTTTATAATACTAGTATAGATAACACTTCTAAAATTAATAATATCATCAAATATTATTAACTAAAGCTTAATCAAGATATAATAATAATTATCATATATATCCGAAGTTTCACGTCGTTAGCATGTCCACTCTATATAAATATCATCGTAAGCTTATTCCCAGGGCATCCCACATAATAACCAGAAACATATGATAGCTCTTATTACAATTATTATCATTAATAATATTATTTTACTATAACAGCTAGGTACTTTGGACTTTATAATTGGCTATGTAAGGTTTAGAATATTAAATGAATACTTTAGTAGTACATCTTTTACTACTGCAATAACTATTTATTATTATTTACATCAAAATAATAATTAGTTAACTTCGCAATCGATATTAAACTATAAAAACGAGTCATTTAGTTCAAAATTGACTGTAAAAATTTGTCAGATTTGTGTGTTAATAGTTGCTTATCGTACATACGCTATAAGTAAATACTACATCTGCCCAAGAGATCTTCATACGGTTTCCAAGAATGGACCACGTGATTTATGATAAGGTTCCGGTGGCTAATTTTAATAATCGCTTGCTAATTTAAAAACAATTAGGTTAATATATTATTATAATAATAGTTGACATGCAAAATATTATGTCTAGAAACTTAGGTTTCATGCTGTGACCTAAGCTTCACTTATTGCAGTTGGTAGTTTTACATGAAACAGAATGATAAAGAATAAATTTAATAACAATTCAGTATCTAGACAATTTTAATAAAAATTCTTGCATTCCTTAGAAATGCTTAGAAGCACACGCTGGATATGAATAGAGGCTAAACAGGCGAGAAATTGTGTTTAATGGAATCATACCATCCCAACCATATATATTGGACTTTGCTCGTAGATACCATACTGTAGGATCGTTTAGAATGCTCATCGACTTGGGTAACACAGTTGCCAATTGCTTCCGCCAAGAAGCACTCTCATTGCTAAGTACCAGTTGGAAAAGTAACAGTGGTAGAAATATTACTAGGATTCTATTTGAGACAGGTATCAACGGGCTCAAATGTGGAATGTATATATAATAATAATAATACATTTTATTGTTCACTTTAAGTTTATAAACATAACAATAGTAGTACATAGTAATCAGTACAATTGGCGGCCTAATCGTCTAGAGAGAAAATCTATTGAAAACACATAAGGTAGTTTGAGGTGGTATATATGATATATAATTATAACACACACTTTTGAAAATAATTTAAAAAAACACAATAATTTAATATTTAAATATAGGTTTACAATATATAATATGAATCTTTTAAATACGACAGTAAAAATATAACGTTCTAGAATCGGTTTAACTATACCCGTCCACCGCACTTGCAACTTGATTACTTTAATATATGTAAAGTTATTGTGCATTAGTTCTTAAGTGTGAAGGAGAAATATATAAAAGATAGCGACAGATTACAGTGCTTAAATGTTGGCATAGATCCGACACTCAGGATTGTTAGGGGAGGAAGTGCATTCCACAGACGAACACCATGAACCACAAAGGAATTACTGTAGAATGTTGTGGAATGCACAGGCATTCTAAGCGTTAAACTCTCTTAAGATCTAAGAGATCTCTCATGGCTGTCATCTAAGGAGACAATACGATTGTTTATTATAAATGTATATAACTAATGTTAAACTTCTCAGACTAAGACTAAGACCCCTCTTAGTTTGAGCGTTACTGGCGAAGGGTCATTAGATGCCAGGTCCATTTATTAAATGCCAACTATCACATTTGCTATATGCTTGTAATATAAAAATGTAAACATACAGTTTTAAATGGAAGCTTATTAGAACTGTGTCTATAAATTGTTATAACTTGTTTGACTCTTTGTTAATTTTACATAACATTTGAAAAATAAATAATTAAGAATTGATACGGAGAATTGAAATTGTTTTAGTACTTATTTTTTTAAGCCTCGTTAATTATTTATAATTCCGAGAAAAACATAATGTAAAAATTGATGCGAACAAAGAAATCTCTTGATGGTATTTTTCTCGACAGTTATGATAAGAAAAATCTAACTAATTTTACCAGTTATTACGTATCTAGGTTCTGTCTATTTAGATTTACATTTTTAGTTAATAATTTGGCCATGAGGTGCCGGCACAGTAAAATAGTACCTCACTTTAAATCAGTTGTCGTATAAGACGACTAAGATACCGAAACCACAAAACGCGGTATATCCAGTTTAACTAGCGTTGCTCAAATAAACTAGTGCGAGTCAAATACATTATCACCGCGAAGCTACGCTCTGCGACCAGACCATACCTTAACCAGCGTGGTAATTATGGGCAAAAACTAATGATTACAATCACTTGGGGAGGCACATGTCCAGTAGGAGAACAGCTGATATGATGATGACGAATTGGTGTGCCTACATGCTAGGTGCAAAGTATAAACGCGGATAGATAAGCATCTCGCTGCGTGCTCATGTTAGCTATTAACAAGGTTAAATAAAATAATAAAGTTGGGCAAAACTATTACATGTCAATCAACTGTCAATAAAATTCATTTTACATTTGAGAGAAGCCATAAAGGCTCAGCAGAATTCCCAATTATAACCAACATTCCAATAGCATTTTAATCACATCCAGATGAAATGAAAACTACCACGAGAAATGTATATCGGACCACTCACGATATTGTAATGAGTGTCACACATTGTATTATAAATGCTTCATTTGTTTTGCAGCGATATAAAATGGCGTAAAGCTTTCGTATTACGCGGCTAGATTTCGACCGCAGCTTCGTCCGCAGCTCCGCCATGGATTATTTATCGTATATTTTATATTACGGGAATAATTATTACCTTGAAATTGGCATCTGTTTTAATATACTATAAGGGCATCCTATCCTAGACATAGGCACGGGTCTTCAAATAACATTTTTGACTACGTCTCTACTTTCTACTACGTTTCTCAAACTGTTTGTCGCTTTAAATTGTTATTTGTGGTGAGAAAAACCGTTAGACATCCACTGCTGGACATAGGCCTTCCAAACAAATAGGGAATTTTGCCCATAATTACTGCGCTGGACAAGCGTGTTGACAATTGCAGAGAGCAGCTTTCGCGACGGGGATGCTACTGCCCATCTCCATCCTGTGCATTTGAGTTACACTTTCTCGAATGAATATACCGCCATTTGTCGGGTCTGATACCTAAGTCACCTCTTACGGCACCAGGATATCAGTACCGGATACAATCTAGTTACCCTAGTTCTATACACAAATTTGCAAAAGCGATGTGGGCGTTAAACTTTCGGCTTCAAGAAACAGCAATTAATTTTTATAATTGATTATAACAACGACTTTTAGATGAACAATTTTTGTGAACAAAGCGCTAATTGCTAATTGGCTTCTTCATATTACATCATAAAAAGATAATTATCTTTCCGTTTCTATATTTCTGCCTGTTGTATATATATAATACTTTAAGAAATCATTAAGCTTCTTACAATAAAATAATTTATAGCTCTGGTACTCGCTAAATTAGTAAGTTTATATTTAAGGAGTAAACTTATACATAAACGACGAGCGACCAGTACCAAAATTATTTTTGCTGTTGGTTTATCGCATTAATTAAATTATGTTCACAAATCGTTTGCGAACACGACTATAAGGTACATAATATGTTTTCAAACTTAATTTTCAGATTCAGTCCGAGGACATCAAAACCAACGTTTTATAAAGTATTAACCAAAATCCGCACCTAAGGCATTCCGTCTCGAAAGTTACTTTATATATATATACTTTCTGATCATTATTAATTTTAGAACCCTCGAAGTTATATTAGTTTATAACGACCAAATATTATTTCACAATCAATTAGTTTCCAACAAAATTTAACGGTCCAGTAGCAACTATACGAAGCTAAATAAGCAAACTTTACGACAAACTAACTCGCTTTCGTCCGTCAAGTTTGTCTAAACGAAAGCAAAGGTGGAAATATAACGTTCGAACGAAACTCTGTGATACTCTAAGTAACTTACACTTCTAAACTGTGTTCTGAAACTTTTAAGAAGTCTCAGACAGGTTCCCGAAGTTATCATTTCGGGGTATCGCAAGTTTGTTTTTGGTTCGCATTCGAGTTTATTACAGATTACGTAAATATTTTTGATAGCCAACATTCGATGCGGCTCAATCAATTCCGCAACTTCCAAATTAGACTTGGGAACTTTTCTTCGGGCGGTTATCACATTCGACGAGATTATCTTGTGCGATCGGTACTTAAGTCAGCTAAATGTCAATCTAATGAAGGTTATACAATATCTTGGTAGAATTACATTTGAACTACCTATCCGATTCAAATTTGGGGGTATACACCAATAAGACTAATTCCATTACACAAAATATCAATTCGGTACAATCAAACAAAAAATGTTACAAATTTAAATGAAAAAAAAACAAAATATAAAGTTTAAAGTATAAATATATTTTCACAACAACACAGTTTTACGCTACAGCCAAATTATTAAACAATTCCACGTACCGTTAACAAAATTGTTGTCAGTACTATTAAAGCTACATATTACTGGAAGACGTCCCAAATATATTCATATTCTAAGTAAAACACCTATCGTGCATAATAATATTGTTTCAATACATATAAAATATTATACATTTTTGGTTATTCCTAACAAACATATTTAATATATGCTATAATATTCACGGTCGAATAGAATTCCATTCGTCTTTTTAACAGGCGCTCTTTAGCTTTACCTGTACGTGTTTGAAACCGACTTCTTTGGCTTCGATTTTCGAACGGACATATTCAATATAAATACTTGTCATCAAGAACCGGTGACACTACAATAATTCTATAAGTTGATCTCATTAAAAGAAATAAAACATTAAATAAAATACACGCTTCTAAAGTGCATTAAATTGATAAGTGAAAAAAAATCTTCATATAAGATAGATAAGGCTACTGCATAGAAAAATATGGCTAAAAGAACCACGTTTTTTTAAATGTAAAACATTTTTTTAATATCTTATTATTTACAGCTTATATTAAAAATATTGATCAGTTTAAGGTTTGATGTGGTTAAGAAACATGTACTTTTTAAGACTATTATATTTTAATAAATTATAAGAAATATACAAAATATAATAATAAGATACAAGAGATTGAATTAATATCTTCGATATACGATAAACAGAATCGTGACGTTCCTTATCTTGTGCTACCATTTAAAATTAATGCATGTGAGAGAGACAACACTAACTCCTGCTAATACTATCTAACTGTCTAAGCATTGAAGTATTCCATTACAAAGAAGTTTTTTTTATCATACTCGATCATAAACAAACAAACATAGACTCTAGAAGACAGTAGAATTTAGCATAAAGGCGCTGATAATATCACAAGGGTATCATTAGCGCGTAACCAACCTTGTGACTGTCACATTACCCAGTAAATTCATTTTCTCACCCTGCTATTTAGCGGTAGAAATAGGTGAGGGTGAGGATTGCAGACGACCTTTGTATGAAGTCGACCTAGTGTAAAGCATGTGAAGCTGAAAAATATCATTAAAAATACAATAAATAAAGAACGTTTAACCCCCTGCGAGATTAAAAGGAACATAATATGACATTCCAGATATATGTCACAATATACGATATCACATACTTTTATGTGCCCACAAAAGTATACCAAGAAAGACAAACCAAAATATGAGGTGGCTAGCAACAAAACGAAATATTAGCTAAATATTTCATCCCCAAAGCAGTTAGCGAGTGATAAAACGTTTAATATGAACAGCCACAGTGCGCGGCGGCGAGATGGCTATTACTGGCTTCATATCACTACCGAAATAGCACCACTACCGTTTTAAGCGCGGAATGAAACTGTCTAATGAGTTAAAAATAAAATACACAATATAAAAATGTTTGAGTGCACTTTAAATAAAGAACATATTAACCGCTGCGAGATTAAAAGACACATAATATGCCATTCCAGAAAATAAACATGAACCGAAATGTATATTTTTTGACTTACTCGGAATATAGGCAGCTGTGTATTTCCTGTGTTGCTACACTATCTCTGCGATTGCCATCAAGCCAGCCCAAGGTGGCAATTATGTCTTGGGGAAGCCAACGACTAACCATGATCGTCGTACGGCTCGTTGGGATTGTATGACAAAGTGTTTAAAAATCTAAGTTACGTTTTTTTTAATATGACCAGGTCGACAAACAAGCTTACCGTGTTCGTGGTAGTAAGCGTCACTGACTATTGACGTTTATAACATCACAAGGATATCACTAACGTATTGCCAACCTTGTTACTTGAGGATATCATGCCACATTCCCCAGTAGATTCACTGCCTCTCTCATCCTTCAGACCGGAACACAGCAATGCGATTGCTGCCTTTTGGCGGTAGGAGTAAATAAGAGTGAGGTACCAATGCAGACAAGCTTTTGTACGAGGTCTACCTCATGTGTCCAGGTGAGAGGTCAGATTAATAGATATTTGTATTGTATTATATTAATAGACATGTGACAGCGTGTCCAATTATCGGTCTCATAACCAAACCGGGGTACCGATTTAATGAAATAATAAATTATAATTCCCACAACATCTTATACATTGACCTGACTCCGTGGTCGCTTAAAGCAATTGTCACTTGTACGGACGCCAGGCAACAGAGGAATCACCATTATACTATTTGAATAATATTTATCACCCAGACACAGAACAAACACATATATAATTATATAAATATTTAGTCTGGGTGGGATTCGAAACCACGAACCCTGGCGCATATTTTACAAATATTTTACAGTAAGACCGATTCTTAAATAATCAAAGTTATGGATTATTATTTTTATTTTTACACGAGATCTTACAACTTGACCTGACTCTGAAATAAGTAACTTAAAGTACTGGTGTTAGGAATATCAGTCAACTGAGGAGACATAAATATAATAGTTAAATACATAACTAATACCCAGACAGGACAAATCAAATATTCAATAAATAAACATTTGTTCAGGGTTGGGATCGAACTCACCTTTGGTGCACAAGATAAGATCACTACCATCTGCACCAACAGGCCCGTCAATTATTATTGATGTGCACATCCATAAAATCTTCGATCCTAATCGCGCACCGCATTTTATTATTCCATTACCCTAAAAAGATCATACTTTCGCATGTTGGTCCGATAAATTTTAGAGAATTAAATCATAAATTCCATTTCGCGCGGCCTGACCCGAATAAGTTTGCACCCGGATTGGACGCGTCATTAAATGTGCACGCCTTGCACATTCTAGCTGCTATGATTGCACTCTGCGTAAATATCTGACATTACTACTATGTGCATTTATTCCTATATGTATGTGTATATATATATATATATATATATATATATATATATGTATAAAATAATCCCTACTAAATTAATACTCTATCTAATAACTCTATCTGTCTGTCTGTTACGCTTTCCCGCTTATACCTCTAAACCGATTTTGATGAAATTTGGCACAGATAATCTTTAGACCCTGAGAAAGGACATAGGCTTATTATATTTATATTTTGTAATTCGAAAAAAGCGTTGTGGGGGTCAAAAGGGGGTTGAAAAGTTGTATGGAAGTATCGCTAGTTTTGGAGCTAGAAACTTGAAACTTATTTTTCAAGCCACATTTGACATTCAAAGTTTATACAGGTTAAGGTAAAGAGTATGGTGCCCAAAAAATAAACTATTTCACGCGGACGAAGTCGCGGGCCCAGCTAGTAATACATAACCATTGCAGTAAAATAGATATTTTCCATAACACCATCGCAGAAATCCAAAATGTCATGGTGCGGAGAATGAACAATTTATAATCGTTATACAAAAGGAGAAGTTGACTGGCTGACATGTCAACACAGGGCCTTAACTATAAGGCCAGAAAAAAGTAGTCAGTATTACCTAGCCTTATTAAGAAAGACTAATGGTCGCTAAAACTACGCTAGGACCAACAGCGGAGCATAAAATACCAGGTTTGTTCTATAACTGAACGCGGGTGAAACCGCGGGGCGGGTATCCAAAATTGTATAATTATGTAGGATATAGATTTATGTATGTATGTACATAGTTCTACAAATACAGTTAAGGCAAGAGGAAATTACTTATAAAAGGGGTATGTTTTTAGATATAAGTATATTGTAATATAAGATGTATATGTATAATCTATAAATAAACTCACAACATTCTATACATTGTCTTGATTTTGTGATAAGTTGCTTAAAGCACTGGTATTACTGATATCGGACAACAGAGGAATCACAAATATCATCATATAAATATTTGTCCTGGATCGCACCCACGACTTTTGGTCCATAAGACAGGATCACTACCATCTTCACCTTCGGGTCAGAACTTGTATAAAAATATATAATTACATATATGTATATAAGGCTTATATACACATTATAATAACATATATTTTTTCATAGGTTATACACCTATTTATGACTTACAAGAAACCTTTAAATAAAAATATGATCTTAAGCTGCCGGTATTTAAAAAATGTATATATTTTTTTATACTTGTTGAAATTTTAAACTCTCAACTTTATTTGGAGTAACCTGATTCTGGAGAACTCAGACGTCAATACTAGAACTGGAGTAGGAGAGATCGCTCATTATAAAGCATACCCGAGCGCTGCACACGCTCTGCGAGACTTTTACAGTAAAGCCGCCACAGAGATCGCGAGATATGAGCGGGACTTGAAGCTTAAATTATGAACGAACAATAACGTATCTGAATTAATGACCTTATTAGCAAAGTGGCAATGAGCTCGCTTCATACAAGATAAGTACGAGTATCTATCTAATTAACTTCTGCTTCACACTTCTTTAATTCTTCTCTAAATATCAGTGAAAGTAAGTAGTTTGTAAAATAGGTTATACGTTTTTGAAAATAAAAAAAATACAATAATAATAAATAAACAGAAAAAGTAGATAACTCGTGACTTCAATGCAATGAATTATGTGAATTTAACTCTTAAAGTAATGTAATTTCATTTCATAGTGATTAATTTGTCTAAAGATAGTATTTTTGTAGGAGATTAAATAAGTACTGTAAGCTGACCAAACTGCTAAAATGACTTTCAATGCTGATTTTTTGTAGATCTGTTTGGATGTGTGTTGTTTTAGTGCTAACACATTTCGTAAAATCTATCCCTTCTTTTTTCATTTTGCAAATCTTGTTCTACTAATTAAATCTGAAGATACAAATGTGTGTTTGACTACAACGCTATTATTATATAATCAGATTTTACAATCGTAAATAAGCTTTAACATACAAAAAATATAAAAGAATTTACTTTTTTTATATTTTTACGACATCTCGTACATTGACCTGACCCGTAATATATAGCTTAAATCGCTTGAGTTACGGACATCAGACAATAGACGAATCAAATACTTGAAAGCATATATTTCACACCCAAACTCACAAAAAAACCCAAATATTACCAACATAAATAGGTGATAGAAACACTGCCGACAATTAAAAATTTAGTATAGCCGCGGGTAACGTCTAGTTACAAAACGAGAATGTTTACAAACACTCCAAGCTACCATTTCATCGCTGCTATTAAGTAAATTTATTAGTCGCCAATACTTTGTTTAACTCTTTCGTCCAAATTTGCTGTTTTAAGTTAAAGTGAATTCAAAACTTCGCCTCAGTTAATTAACCAATATCTCGTTTGGCTCTTTGATGTAAGTTCTTTCCCAACAAGTATAACTTAGTAGAAAATAATTTGGTAGCGCACGGTTATGATGTGAACTTGATAATGTTACAAAGGCGTGTAATTAACAAATAAGTGTGCGTTGTAATTAAGCGAATGTGTTAATAATTGCAATACCACAGTTCACGCTCCGTTCAAGACAAGTCTAATACATTTTAGTAGCTAGAGGCCAGTAGACAAGCAAATTATGTTATACTGTATAGTGTTATTTAGACTGTGGGTAATTTTCTAAAATTTAACTAATTACTGTAATACAAATTGTTTGGAATACTATTAACGGGTCCGATGTCGCAGATAGTAGTGATCTATGTTGTGCGCCAGAGGTCAAGGATTCGTTCCCCACCCAGGAGATATATTTATATGATCATTATAAATATCCATCATTTCGGCTAATTGAAGTCCAATGCTAGACATAGGCCGTCTTAAGAAAGGGGCATTTTTTCACATAATTGCCGCTGGGCAAGCTTGTTGGTAACCGCAAAACGCAGCTTTCGCGACGGGGATAGTGCTGCTCATCCCCGCCCAGTGCATTTGAGCTTCACTGTTTTAGATGGATATACCGCCACCTGTCGGTTCTGGTACCTAAATCGCCTCTTACGACACCTATGTCAGGGGGTGATACTGCTATTCTACTCTGCCGGTACCTTACGGCTATTTATATGATGATATTCATATATATACGTACATTTATATATTCGTAATTAGAAAATTGAAGTTCCAATACATTTGAGAGATGTAACTACACTGATGCAGAATCAAATCGAAAGTTTATTTTATTATAAAAACGAACATACTAGTGTGACTGAATCACGAATATATTTCTTGGAACTCTAATATCTTGACCGTGGTACTCTCAGGTTCCGTGGAACTCACCTTAGGAATCGCTAGAGTATTGCAAACGTATCTTTATGCTGTAAACTTTTCCTGGAATTTACTTCGAATGAGCAAAATATTTACCTAACAACTAACCTTAAAAAAACATGTATAATAAACGAAGAATCTCGAAGATATTAAACTCGTGTTTATTCAATGAACTTAAGCGGAAAAAAAAATCTAATTTTGGATTCGTTTTAAATTAGGGACGGCCGGGACGATCCCATTTTTGCAATCAAAGTTTCATTGCGCCAAAATTTGAATTTGAAATATCGCTGTCTAACGGTAAGATTAATTCATAAAGTCGGCCTTACTCAAACGCGGACAATTGCCAAACTTTTTGACAAGTAAAGCGCTCAAAATTAACGTTAGCGCCGACTTGGAAGTTTGCACGGCGTGTAAGGAAGACGTTAATGGCATAAGAATATGCAAATTTGCGTGTTGAGATTTATTCAATGAAAGAAAGAAAAATATTACAACAAGTAACGATGCCTCATTCGCCTGAAGATTACCCCAAAGTTACTGCCCGAACTGAGAGTCCCCTCTTTCTTATTTTACAGGCAAAAATCAGCCTAATAAACACTATCTATATCATATAAAATAATATATTATTAAACATTCCGAATGCACGGAAATCGGTGCTTCACGATTTAAGAAAGGAATGAAAGTAATAGTGGTAAAGAGAATATTTTTTCAAAATTTTTCTTAAAAGTTTGTTTATTTCATTTAATGATAACATAAAAAGGATAGCAATAGCACATACATACATAGTCTGAAATTTGTTTAAGTTCTTTTGTTTTACCCCAAAAATGGCATCAAACAACTCGACTGTTAACTCGTTCTGCTTTTAAATTCTAAACCTGTCCTGTAAGTTTTTATGTAATGCCTTTAGATAAAAATCTTACTAGCGAGATATTATAAACCATTTCTTTTGCTAATGACATCTATTTAATAAATAACACAGTAAGTACTAAGAAGCATACAATATTATTTAACTCATATCATAGACTGTTTAACGGATGATTAATTCTAAATACAAAATCAGCATGAGTAAAGAATACTTAAGTATAACAAATATACACGCAATTTCCGGGAAGTTCCAATTTTATTTATTAATCCTATAATGTGACAACGAATTGTTTAATTCGTAACCCATATTTTGCGGTACACCATGGTTATCAACTATTGTACATTTAATAAAATTAATCATATAATAATTATATCAATATTATTATTACAATAGGGCTATTATATGACAGATAATCCAAACAGTTGAATATAAACAAATTGGCAAAACTAATATGTAACTTCAATTCTTACTAGAGGTAGAACTCATACAAATTTCGTCTCGTTCGTCTGCATTGGTACCTCACTTATTTCTACCGCCAAACAGCAGTGTCTGTATTGATGTGTTCCGGTTTGATGGATGAGAGAGGCAGTGAAATTAGGTATTGTGATATAATATCTTCAAGTTACAAGACTGGCAACACGCTAGTTATATCCGCTGCGGTACCGCAAACTTATCCAACAGTCTATATGCTTACTCTATTAGATTTATAAAAAAAAACTTGAGTGTTCATTACTAATAAAAAAAATACTTAAAAAGTATAGCCGGATTAATGACTGGCCTATTTCGCTTTTTGGCAATGCCTATGCTTTAAAGTGCACGAACCACGATTTATTATTAATATTAATTTAAATTAAAAATATTTTTGTTATTATTCGAATAAGATTCAGTATAAAAGTCCTTCATAAAATGTCATAAAACACGTATAAAATATTTTTTTGAAAATCTTCCTATAAGGTGGTAAAAGGGGGGTGCTAAGTTAGTGATAGTTCTACAACTTCACGCGAGTCACACCACGGAACGCTGCTAGTTATTAGTTATATTTTCCGTGAATTTATGGATGGGTTTCTAGATTAAATTTGGTCAATGGTTTCTTTTAGTTATAAATAATAGTTTTAGTTATTAATGTATTTTTAAAATACTTGTACATATATATTTGTATTATATTCATATCTCTGATATTTACCACATCTTTAACCTGATAACCACTAAGCTAAAAGGAGGATTTACAATAAATAACATCAAATAAGCAGGACCAAGGGCAAAGAAGTAAGTGGACGTTATACCCAGGTACGAAATCGGGGATTGTTCTATAAACGGGACGGTCGTTCCGAGTATATCCCGCTGTGGTCATCCTCGCCCGGATCAATAGGCAGGCGAAGGGTCCGGCAACTATTTACCATAACAGTTGTTGCCTGAATATGATTATTAGAGGACCCCAACTATTTATAAATAGCGATGCCTCTATTTACCACCTGCGTTATTGGTATAGTGTGTCAGAGTAATTTTATCGTATTATTTAGTGCCTCGCTGGTAACAGGCATGGTGGTAATCGCAGAGCGTAGATTTGCTACGCCAGTAAAAATATAACGCCATCTGTCGGTTCCGGTACATTAGTTGCCTCTTACGACAATGTGCTTTTATCATCATTATACCAGCAATTGAAAGTCCACTGCTGGTTATAGGCCTCTCCAAGTAATGTTCAATAGGACCGGTTTTATGCGGCCTTTGGCAAGCGCGATCCTGCGGCGTTGTGTTTGCACAGGGCGGGGATGCTACCCACCCCCGTCCTGTACATTTTGAGCTGCACTGTTCTGGATGGATGTACCGCCATCTGTCGGTTCTGGTGCCTTACGACACCTGGTGCAGTAGGAGATACTATTCTACTCTGCCAGTACCTCAAGACTTCTTGAGTGTGCTTTACACGCGTTTAAATAAAATGGCTAGTGGATTTTGCAGAAAAGTGTCTCCTTCATCCACAAGGGTGATCAACTCTTCAGTAGATTATTCCGATGGGAATCGACACATATTTCACTAGCTTTACGCCTAAAACTTTGTTTGCATGGTGAGTGCCATTAATTTATATTGAGTCCTCTCGGACCTTTTTCGGGATCAAAAGGAGAACAATAAAATAACTTAAAACGTGGTTTGTTTAACTATTTACATTTTTGTTCGACGTCTTAGTAAACTTGCGGCGACCGTATTTTTTTATTTTTATTTGAAAATGTCATCAGCTAAGTACACATATACCTATATTGTATCACAATATGATGATATTCTCATCATCATCATATCAGCCATAAGACGTCCACTGGTGGACATAGGCCTCCTCAAGTAATCTCCAATACGACCGGTTGTATACAGCCTGTGTCCAGCGCAATCCTCCGGTTTTAGTCAGATCGTCTGCCCATCTTGCGGGTGGACGCCCTACGCTGCGCTTTCCGGTACGTGGTCTCCATTCTAGAACCTTACGACTCCATCGGCCATCGGTTCTGCCAAATGCCCTGTCCACTGTCACTT
The DNA here is from genome assembly GCA_020976665.1 of Heortia vitessoides. Classification (NCBI taxonomy): domain Eukaryota; kingdom Metazoa; phylum Arthropoda; class Insecta; order Lepidoptera; family Crambidae; genus Heortia; species Heortia vitessoides. The sequence continues at coordinate 8,221,992 of JACJUM010003129.1, forward strand.
CAACTTACTAATCCGCCGGGCAATGTCGATAACTTTTGTTCTGTTGTCACGAATGTCCTCATTGCTGATTTGACCACGCAAAGAAACTCCAAGCATTGCCCTCTTTATAGCTCGTTAAGCTACTTTCAGTTGGCCAATAAGGCCAATAGAAAATAAGACCACGTTTCGCTGCCATAGGTCATCGCTGGTAACACACATTGATCAGAAACTTTAGACTTGTGGCACTGAGGTCTGTTGGACTGACCTCTTTTTTGAAGTATATAATAATAGTATAATATATAAAACAAGTCAGTACAGGCATTTGTGCACACCATGTACACTTTTTTTGGTACAATTTAAATTGTTATAATTTTAGATAATAATACAATCTAAGCATTAATTGACGGATGGTAGTGATCCTATCTTATGCGCCAAGGGTCATGGGTTCGAGTCCCACCCAGAATGAATTAATTATATATAATATTTATGATGATATTTGTGTTTTTCTTGTGTCTTAGTGTTAAAAGAGTATTTACGTACATTTGTGATTCCTCTGTTGTCTGATATCCGTAATACAAGTGCTATAAGCGACTTATCACGGAGTCATGTAAATTTATGAGATGTTAGGTGAATACTATTAAATGTTTTTAACAATTTTTTATTAAAATTTCTTTTGTGTTATAGGGGGCGTCCGATGTCACATGCTAATGGGTCACTTGATGGTAAATAATCAGAGTAGCTCATAGATACCAACATCAGAATCACCGGCACATTGCCAGGCATCAAGAAGACAATACATTATCCTAATATAATTATTCGTTATAGTAATGTACAAGTAAATATCACGTAAATTTTAGAATATAATATAGAAAAACATTTGTTCATTCCTAGCGTTCAAGATATCAATGTAACGAGTATCATCATACAAAAATCGATTGCTTATTTAAACCTAAAGTTATTTAAGTATAAGTATTAACCAAAAAATCAGTATGAAGATTTTTCAAAGTTCGCCCGTGTTTTGTAATATCACTGTTATATCAACATTATTTTGATTTATGGAGGTACAATGTTTCCTTTTTATTACATTGTCATTTCAAAAGCTTTTGTTTAATTCAAACAATGATTAAGTTATAGAAGTTACTAAGTATTAGGTTCTAGAATTTGGTATGAAAGTTTTGAGATGCGACTCTTCTTTCTAATTCATTAAATAAATTATTATTTTTCCGACTCCCTTTCATCTGTCCCGTTTTATGAATTATTTTTATCCTTAGAAGCCTTCTAGAAGCCCTGGATATGATTGCCCACAATTTTTTAAAGTACATTACTAATTTTATTTTAAACCTAGATGTTGATCTTACCTAAGAGATGCGACTACTTGATTTAATCGTTTTGACGTGACCTTTATTAAAATCTGATCTGAATCTGATTGAAAACTTTTGTCTTATCAAGTAAAATAGTTACATTGCCCCTAAAATATGTAGAAATAAGTAATATTCATATGAAAATCGAATAAAGCACCTGACCTGAAGCACCCGAAGTTCACATTACTTGACTATTGAAAATTAATTTGTTGGCTGTGGCGTTTAGTTGGTAGATTTCTTAATATCCGAATGATCTAATCTATTTCCACCGCCAAGTGGCAGTGAATTTACTCGGTAATGTGGCATGATATCCTCAAGTCACAAGATTAACAACGCGTAAGTGATATTATAAGCGTCTATAGGCTACAGTGACGCTTACTATCACGCGGACTGTATGCTTGTTTGCAGATCTGGTATAATGATAAAAAAAATAAAAAATACTATCAATAATACGAAATTACGTCTATTTATTAATTAGTCACATGTAAACGCAGAATAGATTTTAATAAATTTTGATATGAGAACAAAATGAGCTGTAGGAAAGTGAAAGAGGCTACTTAAAACTCAACGAAGACGCGAGTACAAAGCTGGTGTACCATAACTTTAATTTGAGACTTAATAAAATTAAGAGTTTTGAAAGAGAGATTGTTTTGAGCGTTGCAATCATTAGAATTACTTATAGGCAATCCACGACCTAGATCTAGACCAACCTCGATAAAACCCACTCTCTAAAAATATCCAGCTGTACATTAGGTCTTAAAAACTGATGTCCACTAAGCCCCAACTCGCGGGGAGCAATTAGGTCGTGAGCTAATGGGTATCGATTGTTTAACCCGTTATTTATTGCCGCACTACTTTACCGGCTGTTGATTTAACATAGTAAAATATTACAATACCACCCTGCACTTTGGAAGAGGTATTCTCAAACTTTTAACATTTTCACATAGTAAGTTTCACTAAGCTATTTAAATTTTTCGTTCGACGTGCAACGACAAAGAACTGTTGTCAATCTCGAAACCGGTTGCCGAACATAAAGTATTCAGAGTTAATTAAATAGCGTTTTAAAGTCGTTACAAATAAGTTTTACTAGGAGTAGTAAAAGGTAATTCGCAACATACCAAGGTATATTAACACTATCTTAATATAGTAAATAAAAACTTGTATCACGGTATTTGTCTGGGATGAACTTATAAACTACGGAACTAATTTTAATAAATTTTTGCTTCCTGTATACGGTTTGATCTAACTCTTTATCTCTCAGATTAAATAAGTGCGCTCAAAAATAAGTTTAGATTTTTTACCGTACCAATTTGCGTTTGCTTTCTTTTTATGTTAAACTGCAATTTTAAATTGGGAAAAAAATGTTTGTACATTTAGACTTAATATTTAGTTCTAAACATTTATGTTCTGATAAATGTATTAATCATAGATGATCCATTTCAATAATATGAAATAAAATAAACTTAATGGGTGAACTGATACTAAAATCTACTGGTAATAAAATCTTACTTATGAATTGAGAGCTCTTGAAAAGTATAGAATATTTTTTTATCCTAAAAAGTTTCCACCGATCAAAGTTTAAAACAAATGCACGGAAGTGCTAAAGCTAATCCTAGTAAATCTTTACGATAAACGCAAATATTTGTATAAAAGAATAATGTTTATAAAATATTATGCTGCTTGGTAAAAGATTATTGATAGTCTGAAATAACACAAACTTTTTAATCCAAAATCATGTTCCTGTGGCATCCATCGATCGATGGTATCGAAACAATTTTTTGTTTAGTTTTGGTGTCAGAGAACGACACAGACATCTTTCCGAAAGGCAAAGGGTTTGGGATAAGATAATAAGTAGAAACCTCAAGTCGCGAGCGAAAAGCTGGTATCTCATAAGTTTACGTTAATTATGCTTTTCTATATTAACTTTAAGAAATAACTTCAATATTCTTTGAAGTTTGTAAGAAAGCTGTAAACAAATTCAAGAGAAACTGCTGACACTCGATACCTTTCCTTTATGTTTATGTTTTCTTCCTATATGTTTTCAGTCGACTACTTGACTTTACCTGAAAAGGAAAAAAGGTATTAAAGGTGACAGTTTAGTAATACGAACAAAAAAGAAATAACAAAGTTTAAGATTCCCGTTTCAGGGTCGACAATAAAAAAAATCCTGAACCCTTTAAGATTTTGATGCTTGATTATATCTTGCTGGGGGCTCAATTAATTATTTAAATTCCAATTTCCCTCTCGTAAAAGCGGGAAATAATGGGAAAAATTTACGATCGTGCCCTATCTGTAATGGGTTTGCTTAATTGATAATGATACTTTAAACTTTAATTTAGTATTGCCTTAGCTTTTGACTTCGTTGGTACGGTGTTGTAATAGAACTTTCACGACTTTAAAGGGTAACTGCAAGTGGTCATGATTCAAGAACGACTTCGTCTCGACATATCAGGGATGCCTGCTACATATTCACTAACAGTCTTTATGTAAAAAACTTAAGTGTCACGGTGTTTGTCTAAGATGAAAAGCTAATCTACTAAAACGATTTCAATATATATATTTGCTTAGTGTATGGTTTAAGAAATATTATGGTTTACAGTTTCAATTTATGATCGTAATATCGATGTGATGTAAAAGATGATGTTGTGACAACAATAGAGAAAGAAATGTTAAGATGGTTTGGACATGTAGAAAGGATAGTTGAAATTAGAATTACTGCTTAAATATATAGAGCGGAAGTGAATGGAAGGGTTGGTGTAGGACAACCGAGGTAAACATGTCTTAATCAGATATAAGAGGTATTAAAGACTACACAATCATTCTTTTTAAATTACTGTGTCTGATGTACAATAATGAGTTTATTATTATTATTATCAACGAACGAAGAATTATAACACATTGACCAGATTCCATCCGCTTACAGCACTTGTGTTACAGACATCAGATATCAGAGGAATTACAGATATACGACTCAAATACGTATATTTGACACAAAGACGCAGAGCCAACAGAAATATCATAATATTTCTGCTAGGTGCCAACCCAGGACAAATATCGAACCCACAACCTTCAGCGCACAAGATTGGATCAATACCACCTGCGCCATCGGGCCCGTAAGTAATATATAGAATATTCCAATCTATAGTCTTTACCTGTATAATAGTTTAAGCAGTCTAACGCGAAACAGAACTAAAATTCTCATAAACCATCGAATGCATAACGTTAGAAATGTATGCCCCGAGCCTTAACGCGCCATACTTGTAGTCTTCATCAATGTCATTAAAACCGTTTTATTTTCTCACTTGGCCCGTATAATTTCCACTGCGTCGTAAGTGCGTGACCTACTAATAGTACACGTGACCCACAAACCGAGGCCTCCCCAGGGGGCCTATAAATTATATGAGAGAACGAGATGTTCGGGTTACTCCAGGTTGCTCTCGGGCCGAGGCTTTATACTGATAAGATAGGTTTATAGTATCCCGGTTCATTGACCTCGATTGCTGTTGGTAATTTATTATGATGATGATATTTTATTGATGATATTGATAGAAAATTAGTAAGATAAGTACATAATTAATTTGCAAACATAACTTATCAAAAGGTGAACAACAATGAATAATTAAAGATACATTGTAATATCTTTTCAAAGTAATCTAATTTTTCTAATCTGTTGGAAGTTATTATAGCAATATCAGTAATAATAATAAATAATAATTTATTCATATCAATCATACATTGACCCGACTCCGTGGTAAGTCGCATAAATCACATAGTTGTAAGTACATACACCCAGACATAGAAAAAACACAAATAGAATCATATAAATATTTGCTCTGGGTGGAAACAGAACCCACGACGCCAGGCGCACAAGATAGGATAGGACAGGGGTCAATAATCAACAATCATTATTTAAGTGGGACACATCTTTATATTATTATCTCAGACGTTCTGTTATATCACTATTCTGATCGTAACGCATAGCGACCGCACGGTTCTCTATATTCGACTTTTTTAACCGAATATAATTTTTTTCTTGCTTTTTTTTCAAACTACTGTTATTTTCTTAAGACTGATTTTGTTCGCTTTTTATTTCGTCGAAATAACGTAGCGACTGTATGAGTTGACTTTTTATCAATACATTTTTATCGAGATATTTCGATGGACTAAAAATATGTCAGTGATAAAAATGTAGCAAATGAAATGTTGATATATAATTTTCGGTCAACTGCAGCTCTGTCAAGTAAATTTCGGACAAGTGAGTGTAGTGAGTTATCAGCAGAGTAGAACAGTTCCTCCCTCTATACCATATGTCGACTAAGGTACCAAAACCGACAGGTGGCGGTATGTTCATCCGAGAAAGTGTAGCCCAAATGCACAGGGTGAGGATGGGATGCAGCATCCCTGTAACGAAAGCTGCGCTCTGCGATTGCCAGCACGATTGCCCAGCGCGGCCATTACGGGCCATATTCACCCTTTCTTGGGAGGCCTCTGTCCAGGAGTGGAATTTCAATGGCTGTATGATGATGATAACGAATGGGCTACCCGAACGCACTTGACTTGCTCAGTTCTACTATTTTACTTGACTACAATTTTTTTGCAAATATCCCCAACGATGGCCGCTCAAGCTGGAATTCGTGTGTTAGTAGCACCCGTTTGTGATCGCCGTCAGTCCAGTTTTTGCCTCACGTGCCCAGGATACTTCACATTCCACGTGGTAGTCTCATAGAGCGATTGACAAGTTCTATGCGCTGAACGAAGAGCAACCTCGGCTACTCTCTCCGATAGAATTGAATTGATATCCAAATAGTTCAACTTTAATTTTATGGGCAAAAAGATTCACATAAATCTAATTTAATGAACTTTCACATTTTACAGAATAGATATGTATTAAATAACCGGGTATTATATGAATTTTTCTATCCCACACACTCAGGGTTGAGTTTTAAACTATACCGGCCCCAAAGATATGTTATATATTAAAGATTAACCCAAAAAATAAGGTTGCATAATTTTTTATGTTTTATATAGGTCGATTGATTTCTGTACATTGTTTAACATTAACTATAATTTGAAACTAAACAGCAGATGTATTCGGCAGATATATTTGTTGAATAGACCTGCCTGGGATTTAATTAAAACTCACTGATTATTATTTGTTTCGTATTAAATACAGAGAGGATTTCTCTGAAAACTTTTCCATAGTATGTAATTACAAAAGGTTTGTGTGAACTTAAGTCATAGGTTGCAAAACCTTAGTAGAAAGTATATAAAGGTAAACCTTAATATACTTTATCATGAATATACCGTTACTATATATATATATCTTATGCATGTATCATGTCCATAGTATGTAATTACATACTATGCTACTATTAAAGCTACAGGTGTTTTGATATATTATATTATATATATATTTATACGGTGTTTTGGATAGGTATTGCCTCCCACGGCACCTGATGTAAAGAGTTCTCTCACGGTACCCTAAGGGTAATTTGATGCAGGAGATGCGGTAGGTCTGGCCGATTAACGATTAGTACCGCATTGATTAAAAATACACTCCTCATCCAGGGGTGCCTGAGGTTTAAAGTCGGTCACAACTCTTCACATCTTACTGACGATATGGATCGTCATTTAAGACATCGGATAAGGGTAACATGGTTGACACGGATAGTAAAAAGCGTGGTATGCTGTCAAAACCCCTTTGGTGATGTCACAGATATATCCGTAGAACATGATATGCCATCCTATTTCAGGCCGAATTGGACAGATGCGTAATATTGATCGAACTCTCAGATTGCACAAAGGCCTTTTGGAAAGACAATAAGTGTGCTGATTATCTCGGTACTGGTGAGAAAAACATTACCTCTTTAAACATTGTAAAGAGGTTGTCTTTCTTAACCGAGAGTGCGGCTGCTGGTAATACCAGTAAACGTGACAGTACTCTATCTACAGCGTAACGTAGACTGTTACGCTGTAGATTAACAGTTACCATGTCATATATTAGCTTTTCTGCAAGGCTGTTTTGTGTAGTAGTTCTTGTCAAGAAAGTATCAAAAAATGTTAGCCTTATTATTCCAATAGCTTGGGGCAGGTTACAATAGTTTTGAGAACCTTTGTACTAAGTAATAATAAACATTTTACGAGACAAATAGATTTCAATATGCTAGACTAGTTATTAAACTAAAATGAGTTTCGTATTAAATACGCAGGATTAATAGAAATGTAATATTCGAGTGTAACACTGCATGAGTTACTCATCATTGTACTACAAATAAAATAGTTTATATTTATGCAATATAATAGAAAATTGCAAGCAATTAGTTGGAGTAGACCTCATCTGCGTCCACCGCCGAATAGCTGCTTTTCGTTTTGAAGGTGCTAGTGATATCCTCGATGATAGGCTATAGTGCTAATATTGTGATTTATAAATAAAAAAATATATTTATACATCTAATACTGTCGATTTTGATCTCATAACTTTCAAGGTCACATCGCCGTTATTATGGCATAAGGGATAAAACGATCGAAGCCTGGAATGCGGCCAAAGTTAAGAGGGTTACAGCGAAACCTTTTACTGGTGCTATATTCACACTTTTCCGATATTTTTTCTGCTTACAGCATAAAGCAAAACACTATACTTCCAGTGTGATTTCTCGCGATGATACTGAATGAAATAGGCGTATTATTGGTATGAAAGCATTTTCCGTGTGCATTCTTATAATTATTAGTAGTTATCTTTTTTATTTATACAATACTAACAATGCCCGCAATTTTGCCCACCTGCAATAGTGACTTCCTCGATAAATTAACTAACCAACACTGAAAGAATTTTTCAAATCGAATAAGCAGTTTCTGAGATTAGCGCGTTTAATCAAACAAACTCTTCAGCTTTATAATATTAGTATAGATTAAGAACCCGTTTTCAGTCCTCGATGTAACATATGTATTTATATATATTTATTTATGTATAAAGGGGATTTAATATTTTAAAGACAAGTTTATGAATGAATTCATTAAGATTTTATAAATAAAGCATCTATGTTCATGTTTTAATAAAAACAATAATAGAAGTGTTTGGTTTAAAAATACTCTTGCGGCTTATCACAGGAACTGTCAAGAACTGCCAAAGAAAGAAATATCGCAATACTTTTGCAACAAGAAAGAGGAAAGATTAAAAACATCTGTTTTATAAACTGGTAAAGGAAATCAGCGAGAGTAATAGTAGTTTTGCATTAGATAGTATGTCGGCAGAACTAGTGTTTTGTTAAACTATTTAACGGTTTAAAAACGCATTTTATTTAAGCATTATTTCGATATTTTACGTTTAAAGCAAGCCTACATTTTTATATTAACTTATATGAACGTCATATTTATTTACATCGATGTTCCGATAGCCTAAAAATAACTTTTAAGCTTCTAGCTCTAAAATGAGCGATACTTCCATATAACTTTTCATCCCCTTTTCCGACGTGTTCAATACCTTATAATTAAAATGTAACCTATTTCCTTTCTCGGGCTCTAGATTATGTGTGTATTTGTAACTACTTTTGTATATATAGATGTATAGTTTATATATATGTATATATATATATATAAAAGAGAAGCTGACTGACTCACTGATATCAACGCAGGGCCTAAACAATAATGGTTAGAAATTTAAAATTTTGCAGAGGTGTCCCTTTAATAACGTAGGGGATCACTATGTAAGGGTTTTTGAAAATTATCCCTAACAAAACGGTAGTGCGAAGTTAGAACTTTGCTGTATGCCTACCTATAAAATAAATTAACAATATATAAATATTCTCTAATTCATAGACTTTATTAACAAGTGAAACATCAAGGTGGCATTGCATATTCTAGCAGGTTAGCAATTTTAGTCTCCGGTAACACTACATGATTCAAGCTGTAGGCAGAATAATAACTAGGCTGTAGCCTGCAAACCCTAGGGTTTGCAGGCTAGGTTGGGTACGAAATTTCATACGGGCATACAATTGAACTATTAGAGAATTATTAGACAACTGCATTATTCCTTGATAACAACAAATATATAAGGAATATAGAATGAACAAATATGTATTTTATAACTATTATCCAATTAGGCATAAGGCCGAACTCGACGCTCGACTCTAGCTCGACCGCGAGCATCTCCGAGTAATGAATCAGTTAGTTAATAACCACCTATTGCATATGCTGTCAATTATAAATAAATTTATGATACAGTTACTTTGATACTTTTTCCCCACCTCATCTTCAAAAACGTTTGAATTTTCTTTGATTATCTGATGACAGTCACGAGATTTCCTTGAGGTCATCAGATAATTTGACACTGAGAGCATGCCTGCACACTCCTCTGGGTCTCGGGAACTCGTTAACTGTTAAATCTATACGCTTGTGGAATGCGCTACCTATTAGTGTCAGGCAGTCTGCTACCACATTTAAATGGAGGTGTGGGAGTATTTCCTGTCACTGTAATGACTGATGGAACAGAAGACTACAGTATTCATTATTTAAATATATATGTGTTTATTTAGTAAAAAATAAGTTGTATTTATAGGTATGTAATTGTATTATTATATGAACATATATAGTATTAGTATTTGATTTACTTTATTTTTTATTATAAAATAGTACACATCGAACTGCCCTATCATTACATTTTCTTTGTTTATGTTCATCCAAAGGTTTCCTGGAAGAGATCGCTCTAAGAGATAAGGCCGCCAATTGTATTTTAATTTATAAGATTTTTTTGTTTTTATGTAATTATTTCATATCTGTGTACAATAAAAGTATTATTATTATTAGATAGAATATAATAAAAATAAATAGAAATAACTTATTTTCTAATCTTATTAAATAAATAGTTATAAACCCCGCAATATATACGCTCAGTGCTTATTTTTATTGTTACTTTCAAATTTATAATACTATTATGGTTAAGTGAAACGCTGTCTCAATAGAAAAATCATAGTGTCACAATAAAATATAGTGTTTACTAAAGCCGCATAATAGTACAGAGCCCAACATCTTATGCACTTGGCTTACTTCCAACTGTGATGTCAAACTATCACTAGCACCAATCTACCTTTCACCAATTGTTGACATTTAAACATGCCACCAGCTTAATATTTACGACATTATATTGTTTTATACTTGTAGTACTGCACAAAAATTACTACCTATTTTTGGGTCATGTTACGTGGTGATGTGATAATTTTGAAATTCTTGTATACAGATACGCCGTCATGTACTGCTAGAATATAATGAAGTACCGAAACAGCGTGGCAAAAATATCCAATAACTGGTTGTAGAAGCTTAAATAAGTAAAAAAAAAAACAATATGCAAATAACATCTCATACATTAACCTTACCAAGTGACCAAGGTAAGTCGCTTAAAGCACTTGTGTTATAGACATCAGACAACAGGGGAATCAGAAATAGAATACTTTAATACATATTTATAACACCCTAACACAGGGCAAACACAAATATCATCATATAAATATGTCCTGGGTATAATATATAATAAATACAACCCACGAATATCATAGGATCAGTACAAAATATTGACTGACTTACTAGTATGCAACCGGTCCTAATAGAAATCTAATATGGAGAGGCCTAAATCCGGCAGTGGACATATCACGTCTGATATGATAACGATTATGATAAATGGATTGACATAAAAATTAGGTGTGTATAAATTCAATCACATGTTTTAGTTATTTATTCGGCGATTATTCTTGTTTTTTATGTTTAGATTATATTTACATTAAAATACAAGTTACAAGAGTGTGCATTAACTCGTATCTTTATGAGAGCGACCATTAATTGCACTACCGCAAAGCTGTGCACGCTCATAAAAGTCAAATAATTTAAGAGTTGCAACTCACGTTGCCTCCATATAAAGCAGAATAATGATAATGCCAAATTGTGGATTTTATTTGTATCGCATCTCAAAATCTCTTCGAGTATTAACACACACGTGTACAAACAAGATTTTCAAAACATTTATGGAGAGAGCATTTATAAGCAATAATATTTTTATTGTTTACAATCAACCGTCGTTATTATAAAATGGTAATTATTTTTAATGGTACAGTATAAAAACAAAAGAAACTAACTGTGATATAAATTAATTCTTGGAAGATGTAATTATTGGTATTGATTGATAGACGTAATTAGCAACGGAACGAAGCGAATTCCCTGAACTAGAAATGTATTTTACTAGCCTTATTTATCTTAAACTAATAAAAGAGTTATTTTTTCTCGAATCGCTTAAAGTAAATCTTGGAATTAGTATGGTTTCTTCCCACATATTGTTTTTCTATAATCTTTATATATCCAATAAATTTCTTTAATACTAATTGATGACATATCTCACCGTGGCTGCCGAAAAACGACGACTGTTAGACATAGGCCTCCACAAGAATTAGGCAAATCTTGGCCATGATTGTCACGATGAGCAATCGCAAAGAGTAGCTTCAAGTCAGGAATGCTGGTGTTTAAACCGGCATTTTAGCATTCAAGTTATTTTTTTTCGGATTGACATACCGCAATCTATCAGTTCCGATATATCAGTCGCTTCTTACTATACCTGATTCAGTGAGGTAGAATTATACTCTGACGGTACGCCACAGCTCACGGTATATCTAGTTATTTTGTTCGAAAGATTTAGGTTATATCTCAGATCTAGATCTTTTTTTAATGACTGTTTATTTTTTAACGGTCTGTTAGCGAATATCGGACGATAATATTGTTGTACATAATAAAATTACTATTTTAACGGCTTTAAAATGCGGTTTATTTATATTAAACGTCTATTTTCAATATTGTATCCGAAACATCGAACGCAACATTTAAAGTTAAATACGGTTTGTACGTGTAATTTAAAAAACTCGTGTTGCTGTGTTCCGTTTTGAACAGTGAGAGTGGAGAGAGAGAGAACAGTAAACTTACTGGGTAATGTGACATAATATCAGGATGCGGTGACGCTTACTATCATGCCTGTATGTCGCCCTGGTGTAATAACAAAAAAAACAGATGTTATTTCCAAAAGCATCTCCGTCACAAAGCTGCGCCATGTGATTGCTAACACGCGCGGCAATTATTGGTAAATAATAAAAAAAAATACATGGAGGTCGAAAGAGACTATGATTCTCCACTCGTACGATCTTGGCATATTTCTCTTGTTTCCCCTGCTCTTTCATATATGCTCGTTCATTCTTGGTACTTTTGATAAGGTCTTTTAAACCCTCTTCTTTCTGTTAAGGTGTGTTAGCCAAGGTCGACTTTTACCAACTCTTCTATTCACTTTATTTGTGCAGTCATTCTTTTTTCATCCATCTTTTCTACATGTACAAACCATCACAACATTCCTTTTTCTATTGCTGTCACAACATCAACTATTTTTCCGGAATCCGGATTCCGGAAATAATACAAAAGCGTTTACGTTTAGCAATAGACGTCCTATGTTCTTCAATATTAGCAAATTTATAAATGTAAAATGTTATGTAAATTATAAATGTTTTCTTTTTAATTTAAATATATCTTGTTTAGTTTGTCAAATTCATTCTTAATTTACGGCGGCCACGAAATAGAAAAAAAAACACTGAAATAAGGAAGCCTTTAAAGTGGAAACATCGAAAAGTTGTGGGTAATGTGTTAAAGTCACAACAAACACAAAAGCTAACGCGACAACTTTGTCTTATAACATTTTTATATTATTACAAATATATTTATGTTATCCCAAAATATAACCTTTCCATTCTTATACTTATATTATTTTTTTTATTACCTATCTTTTATATATTTTTAAAGTGAATAACATAACAGCTAAATAAAGGTTACTCAATCTACCGACAAAGATGCACTATTTTGGCCACATAATAGATTTAGTGGAGCGTCCATCGCTGGCCGCAATCCAGCAATCGATTCATCCTGTGACTTGAACTGATAGTAGGCTTAAAAGCACCGATAACTTACAATATTCAATCAAAAATGTACCTCGGCGTGGACACAATGATGCAACATCTCGGCCGCGTAATAGATTTAGTGGAGCGTCCATCGCTCGCCGCAATGCAGCTATCAATCCGTAACATGACTTTTTAACTTATAGTGGGTATGCAAAACCTTTTGGCCTTCAAATATCTAAATCTAATAAAACACTAAAGCTACCTCTTAGTTTTATTCACTTTCTCCATCCAAAGGTTGCTTGGAAGAAATCGCTACTTGCGATAAGACCGCCCATTTACTTTAAGACATATATTTTTTTAAATATATTCTCATATTTGGTGTACAATCATGAATTTATTATTACTATTATTATTATATGTATCATGGTCATGTCAGGTTTTATGCATTGAAAAATGCAGAAATTTAATTTGATAATTGAGCTCAGACTTCGGTTAAAGTCGAGACTCGAACCCTATCCTGAAACTTTCTTTATCCTGGGGACTGCACTACCGTTGTGCTACCGAGACTTTAGTAGACACGTAGTAGACACGAATGAAGCCTGAAGTCTGACACGAGTTGTTTTTTTTCCAGTAAATATTATATTTGTGATAAATGTTTAAAATGAATTATACATTTGTAGGGCGAAGTAATAAAGCCATAAAAATATTGTAAATACGAACGTGTGCCTGTCTGTCTGTCTGTCCTTTCGATGAATCCTAAGGTAGGACTTAGACTATTATAATCAAAAGTTCCAGATACATGAGTAAATTATAATCCACGCGGGTGGAAACTTATTTTTAAATAAGTACACTAGATACCCGCCAGCAACTTGTCCGCGAAGACTTTTATATCAGATATCAGTAATGATATTATTTAGTATCTTTAAAAATAAGTATCTGGTCATTTTGAATGTTGCTGTAGTACATAAACATGTTTATTTATTTATTTCTTCATAAAACTTTGTGACTTCATAAAAATGGCGGACTTAATGCCAGTTGGCATTATCTCCCAGTCAACCATTACACGAAACAAAAAAAAATATGGTGGTGCAGAAAATAATTATACAAAATAGATAAACATTATTGTATAAATAAATGCAATAAATACAATAATACGAAAAATAACAGACATCAGAAATAGGGCTATAAAATCAGAGAAGCAGCATCAGTAAATAAAGTATGTACGGAGAAAGTGTTTTAGAATAAATTTTGTCAAAAATACTATAGCGATGAGAGGAAATAAGAGCGAGAGGATATTAGAAGAACGGAGATTACGTCCATGAGAGGAAGATAGGAATTGTAATCTGTCCTTCAATTAAGTTGGTGAATTGAATTAAAAAGTATTGAAAATAATATGGTTAGAACGTTAAAATTAATGAAAGCAGTTTTTTATATATTTTTTCAAGTTCTGGGGAATCCGAAACGAAACGAATCCGAAAATGTACAAGAAAAATAAACCGCGTTTTAAAGCGCGTTACGAGTAGTGAGCGCGTAAATATAAAGTTTATAATATACCATCAGTATATTTAATTATTTAGATAGGTTAAAGAGACGGCTGTAATACTCTTCATACCGGTAATTGGGCAACAATCTGACATTTCAATTAACAATTTTTTTTTTTCAATACAAGCAATTTACCCTTTTCCGTGAGAACACAAGATTTCACTAATGTATGATTATTTTAAATCTGTCCACATGATTTCTAGTTTACTCGCTACAAACGTACAAAAATAAATCTTTGCATATGTTTTGTATTATCCGTAACCCAATTTTTTTCGAAAATAAAAGTATTGAGTTACTTCTTTATAACATCAGCTATCTTTCAATGAAGTCCCATTAAAATCAGTCCAGCTGAAAATATTAGCCGCAACATACAGACAATACAAATGGACACTTGGTTTTTATTTTTATGGAAACATTGTACCGGAAACTTCAGAATATTTGCCTCGCCTCAGTTACTTGACCTGGACTGTTATGGATGGTTAGGTTCTGTTACGCCTGGGCGAAAGCTTTGCTATTTTCGCAGCGTTGGACATGGGAAAACTGTTTCATAAAGACCCTCTTAAGATAAATCATTTTAAGATAAACTCTGTTTAACAAATCACATACCTCTCAGTTTTTCATAGATGTATATATATATATAATACTAGCGCCCCGTCTCGGCTTCGCACGGGTAGACATAAATAGGTACATATATTAAAGTAATAAGCATGCTAATTAAAACGACCATAAATCCCTAATTTAAACAAAAAGATGCTTATTTGAAAGCCTCCCTGTGTACTACTTTAATTTCATACTGCATTTTATTTGGACAACTTGTAATTTCATACTAACTTTGACCGTTAAACAGTCACCGCCTAAGGGGGTAGCCCCTCTTATAGCCCTTTAGGTGGTAAATAGTGCTCCTTTATAAAAGGAACCTCTGCGCAATATTTCAAGTTTCTATCTTTAATAGTGAAGGCTCTTTTATATTTTAGTCTGCATGTCCTGATATATATATATATATATATATATATATATATAAAGCTGAAATTAGATAAGCTATTCAATTAGAAATCACCATTGGCATATAGAAATATTTATATAGAATATCCATAATTGATATTCTATATAAACATTTAAAGGTTAGCATTAAAATGTTCAAAAATCTATAAAAACATGTCATAGGGACAAGCAATGACATACACAAGTACAATTTCAATAATAGTTAACAAATAACCGGCATGTAATTAAATGACATTTAAAGGATACTTTCTACTTACTGCTTTCTTTAGTAATGTTTTAAGATGGTCGGCGAGTAGGTCAATACTACATTTATGACGAGCATATCGATTATAAAGCGTAATCTGCTTTATTGTACCCCTTTGGTCCCTTTTATGCTTTGCCCAATGGTTAAATGGTGATAGTTGAATAGTAAGAATACCACATTAAATCTGCTATTAGTACATAGTTTTATATGTATGCATAAAGTTAAATACATAAATAAATTTTCTATGTATCCGAACAAGGGCGGGGCGAACCTTTTATATTTAATTATAAAATGGGCCGTTTGTATGAAGCGTTCTCGAAAAAGACACACATTTCGGTCATTTTTCTAACGAAGTAATAATTTGACGATTTCAAAGGGCCTCCTATATATATATATATATATATATATATATATATATATGCATATAAGCTTATATGACACCGCTATAACTTGAACACTGTATTCTATTTGTTTATTTCATACGTACTATTTCATGAGGGAACTAGCAGTCTTTGTACTTATACGAGTAATTAAGTACATTATCTTATCTTTATACGCAACCTCTTACTGTGATGATACCCTACTCTTTGCTACGTTCGAAAATTATTTATAATGCCCAATATAATTTTTATACACTTATACATAAAATATATAGAAAAAAAATTATAGTGTAAACAAATTTATAAACATATTAGCGTTATATATTATAATGATTATGATGTTTTATTTACGCTTTCAATACTCATAATAGAACTATTTTCAAGAGGATTTGTTTAACTTTCTACATTTTTTCTTCCAAAAATTAATAACAAACATGTTGTATTATTAATGATATTATTAATTATTTCTTATAATTACTAGTTTTTAATAATTGGTCTTCAACATTTGATTGTGTAAAAAACATTACTATGTAAAATGCTATAAGAAAAATTTTTGTACTTTCGATAATAAAACATAAAAAGTTATATGAAAAAAGCGCACTTTGTTTGAAGTTCAGTAAAAGCTTCTGATTCAAGTGTTAGTTTAATCGCAGTAATTTTTTCTTTGCTTTTTATATTTGCATATAGATTCAGTAAAGTGCACCTCGAATGTCGTAGTATCGAATCTCATATTCGCCATAGATGGTAGCGCCGCTCTGATCAATGTAGAAGTAAATTGTACTAAATTTGACAAATAGAATTGCGACAAGTCAAATAAAAAGCAAGACTAGTTCATTTATTCCGCATTCCTCGCTGTGACATTTAATATATAAATAAACATTGTGAAATATCACACGTATTTCTATTTTATCTGAGTAATAATGATGCGAGTTTATTACAATCATCAATCTTCTATCACTATCCGATAGTGATGTTACGCAACACAATATAGTATCGATAATAAAGGGTTCATAGAATATTTTGCATGTCATTCGGCCAAATATGATGCTGATAAATGATATCCGCGGCTTTCTTTGCCTCCTTTGCAATGGGCGAATAAGAAAACTCATTCCGCAGTGCAGATGTATTATTTATAGTATGTTTACGATATGACAGACGTATATCTATGATTCAACGTTTTTTTATTTATTTAAGAATACTATTTAGACCTCTGATAAATGAAAAAAGATATTCAAAATGATTATTGTCAGTTCTCACACAATTAGAACACTCAATGCTAAGAAAACCGTATATTTTTCTTTGATAAATAATTGTTCAGACAGTTTGTAAGGACTTGTTTGAAAATGCGTGCCCAAGAAATTTTAACTTATATATATTCAACAATGTGTAATTATCTTATAAAATTATACACAGCATACATTAGCAGAGACCTTTTTACCGCAACTCCTCTCCATTTTATACCGTTAGATATGAAGGTATAAAATACGCGTAAAGTACACAATACCAAATAACGATGTATATCTGACTGATGTGTGATATTGTATATTCTACAAATAAAAATATGCACTGGATAACCCTTTTCACACTGTCAATTTTATTCTCTTTGTCTAAGTATAATGTTTTGTTTGGAAGAATTCATTGTTGTTTATAATCCGACCTAAAATTAAGCGTCACTAACGGAACATTATTTTCGTGACACATTTTTTATAGCGCGAAGGTTATGCTAGCTCTGTTTCTTGAAAACAACAAACAGGTGAACTAAGTCTTAATTATCGAAAGATTATTAGTACGTTAATTCGTCTGAAAACTTCTTTACCGTGACAGCGTAAAAAAAATTAATACGCGTAGACATGAAGAGTAAAAAGTAAAGTATATTACAATGTAGAAGTGATATAAACACCTTTTTTTTGCATGTGTAAATTTTTTTCACAAGTTATTTTTATTAATAATATTTACTAGTTCATCATCATCATAATGTATTCAATGATTATATTATTACATAATATAATCATTGAAAGTCGAATGAATGCTGCACATAGGGCTCCCCAGAAAAAGAGGTACCTTCGTCCATTTTTGCCGCGCTAGGCAAACGTGCTGGCAATCACATAGCGTAGACAGCGACAAAGATACTGCTGCCAATGCCCGCCCTGTGCATTTGAGCTACACTGCTTCCAATTGATATACCACGATCTGTCTGGGTCTGGTACATTAGTCGCCGCTTACGACACCTGGTACAGGGGACAATTCTATGTAAATAGCAAATATCACAATATAGCCTTCAGGAGGCTGATTGGCTACATCATCAATGCCGTGCATTACGGATGCTATGAGGTGTCAGGTTTCAGCTATTTCGAAAATTCATTGCATTTCTGAAACATCGTGTACGGGGCTGCTCCAACGATCTTCTGCGTACAAATTAAAGGATAGTAAGTTGACCTATAATACTTTTTGCTTACTACTTCAAAAACGTACTAACTCAGCATAGGCAAATCAACTAAAATAATAAGCCGCTTGTCTGCTTTTTTAATTAATACTTTCTAACATTTTCACGTTAACTAGTCATAATAAAACAACATATTAACGTTTCGGTTACCTTCTGGTGACTCTTAAAAACGCCTTTCAGTAGTCTAAGAGAAGTTTAATCGAGTTACTTTCGAGAAGCGATGGTACACCTCAAGTAATGTTTCTCAGTAATTAATAACAGATAGCATTATCAGTGGCGAGGTCATCGTAATTATAAGGCCCGGCGTTTACGCTGTGTTTAATGGTTGGTAAACAGCAGGCTCTTGTCTCTTACTGTTTAAAATAAGTTTATGAAAGCATTGTTCTTAATTACTTTATAAATCACTTATTTGTTTGATAAGTAACACAAGTACACTTAGTACAAAATCACAATAGAATATAACAGTAGAGGTAAAACGATGCTAAATACCGTACAAAGCATACTAATTAATTCATTATGACTACTGCTTACATTAAAGAAACCGTTAAGTTTAAACACAGTTTTAATAATAACAAAATAACAAACATATTGTTTCACTCACATGGTCGTTTCCAGACTACTTGTCATTTCAAAAATATATCGATAAAATATTATTTAAAAATAACAACCTTGTTTGAAGTCGATTAATTCTCATATACTGCATGGATCTTCATATGATGTTCAATAATGCAGAGTGTTACTGTTGAGCTAAGTTTAACTGTATAATGGAAGCAGAATCTTCTGAATATTCCGTTTCAAATGCAACCGGGCGAAGTTGATCAGCAGCATTCTAGTTGCGAAGCTGCTTCTATAATTGCCAGCAGACAAAATAATTGTCAGACAGAATACGTGTAAATGAATATCGCTTGGAAATCCAAATTCATACAGCCGAAAGCGGTACGCGCTCAAGCGGACGAAATAAAAAAAAGCATCTCTAATAACAAATCACGATATTTCCATCCGAATCACTGCAGCAGCGGGCGAATTTACTTTTTAACGCCTTAGCGTTAAAGTATATATTCGAGAATCGAACCTGAAATGACAAGGTGAGCCCATAGTAAGTGACCCGGAAGCTTTCAAATTACGCTCTCTGAATATTTTATTTGGATTCGTCCGATGACGTTAGGATATTCCTGTCTCCTTTTAAATATATGAGAATTTCCTTTCCACGCAAATAAATTCGTCATGCTGGAAAAAATGTGCCTCGCCGTAACAAGAGGCTTACGCAAGTTGAATTTGGCGTGCCATACTTTTTCATTTGTATTTGTGCAGTCGCCTTTAGCATCAAATGTACGGGGTGGTACAAAAGGGAATAATTTTTGTATCAACGGCTTGTTGAGAGTTAATGGAACTATTAGCTCTAGAGTAGGAACACAATGGGAAGGTGTTTGAACAGCTATACTATTACTATATATACAGTACACGAACACAAACCAGTAATAATAATGGCAACGCAATGGCAAGCGGTGATGCAATAATTACAGACTCCAGAGTTGTTTTGACTTCTAAAAGGACGACCCTAATGCTGGAGTTCAAACTTTAACTCTGTCCAAGCAATGACAAGCAAATGAAAGATGGCTGAATCGGAGCGGAACCGACGGCGATCACTAAATCGCGCCCATGCGCGTTATTCCTGATCCTGATAGTCCTGATTGGATCAAAACACTTTACTTACTGGCATAATCGTACAATTTCTGTTCTGCATTTTCTCAGGAACAAAATAATTACCTGAAATAAAACAAAATATGTGAGTACATTTCAAATGTAAATGAAGTTCAGAAGGAAAATCAAATATTCAAGGCTCTTAATGTACCACGGAAGTGTTTGCACTTCCACAAAAGCCTTATAAGCTATTAATGCCAAAGTAAATTAACGAATGTCCTATAGCAAGACCATTGTAACTGTCAACAAAGGAATTGAATAAAATAACCGATAGAAGCAGTAGAGTATTTATTACCATTTCAATATCTTCTCTTTACGAATTTAAAATAATTCCATCAGACTTTATGTAACGTTTGCAAGACACAAACCATTAGGCAAATTATTTTCGGAACGCGAAAAAAAATTAAATTACTCGATATTTCCCTGGGGCATAACAGCTGCGAATAAACGTTTTAAAAAATGCCGCCTCTTAACGACTTGTAAATATCGTATTTACAGTGAATGATATAAAAGTAAGCTTACGTTTGAGAATAAAGGTTCTGAAAAAGAAATTTTAGAAAACAAGTTATTTTGTGTGAGATGTAGTTTGAAAGATAATATTATCACTAAACTTGAGAGTGGAATGTTAAGGTTGCTTAGGAATACAAAGAGGATAGATGAAAATAGAATTAAGAAAAAGATTTATATGGCATAGTAAATTAAAGAGCGGTTGACCTCTAAGTAAATACGCCGATAGTCGGCAGATTGGAGACATTGAAAATAATCTACATTTAACCAGCATTCGTGTATGAAGTAAATAATAATGTGGATAAAGCAAAGAAAGTATGTCAATATCAAAAAACTACCTATTTGGTGGCACAAATGCATGTATGTATGGTAAAACAGTCAAAGAATGATTGACTTAAGATTTTCAGTAACGAAAAAAGATAAAAAAAAATCACAATCTGTTTATTGCCTCTAATCTTTAAAAGCTTTGTTCATACTGGTGAGCAAATGGATGAATATCAAACTCAGTTTGTTCTTTCATTGACATTAAGATTTTGAATAAACTTGTTTTTGTAATGAAAGACTGAATTCGGTGACCTTTTTTGTTTATTATATGACAAAGAGTTATAATTATCTGTTTGCCATAAGATTCTAACAAATGGCGGTGTAAGGTAGTTGAATAAATATCCAATACTACTGACATAATTGACGGCAACGGGATGAACGGGATACATATTTATTATGTACCCGGACGAAGTTGGGGTGGGCAACTAGTATATATAAATAAAAATAAATCTCTGATTCTCTAAGTGCCGGTATTACGCGTGAACAGATGACCGGTCTCGTTAATTCATTTATTTTGTTGAGTTTGTTATTGCCCCGAGAAGGTTATTACAAAAAATAATCACATTGATCAAGAAAATTAATGAAAAATAAACGAACATATAATTCTCCTTGTGTAACCTGACATTTGACATACCTGTTAGTCGTTTGACAGATGTCAAATGTGCCAACGTCTGTCGGGTCAACTGCTTTACAATTTATATCTTATTTATTAGAATTTCACATATATTCTGATGATATGCATTTGAAAGTGTATGAATTACACTTACATTCCTTACCCTGTAATTTGATTTTGATGAGATTTGACGTACGTCCTGATGAAAGACATTGGCTACTTTTAATTGCGGAGAAGATCCAGCGGTACTCTATATAAAGAGCAGTAGAAACACGTAAAAAGAAGTCGTCGTGTACAATCATCCAACTAATATTATAAACGCGATAGTTAGTAAGAATGTATGGATGTATGTTGTTTGCACTACAGACGCCTGCCAAATTTCATCCGCAAATGTGTTTTGTTTAAGGTGCAAACAAGAACGTTTTTATACTACATCTACATATAATCCAAATTGACGTGTTTGTTTTAATGCGAAAATAACAGCTTTTTTAAATAATCATATGAAAGTACGTAGTAAGAAATACATATGGTACGATATTAATAGAATAAGCTTTTAAAATTTGTGTCTGTATATTTGAGTTAAACTCCGAAACGGCTGGACCGATTCTAACGAGATTTTCACTGGCGGATAGTTATATCCTGAAATCACTTAGACGAGTTTCTTAATTTATTATTGGCATGGTAACGGGAACTACGCGGGTAAAACCGTGCGGCACAACTAGTAAATTTATAAAATATAAGCCACCCCTCAGAGAATAGGCCATTCGCATACAAACACGTGGGTAGTCATTGGTCCTACGTACATGGGAACTAATGGACAAGTACCAGTTTATCAACATATCACTGTAGAACGTCCACTGTTGGACATAAACCTTTCTTAGTGGATGTCCTACGCTTGCACGAACTCTATTCCAGAACTTTACGGCTCAGTCACTTCTACTTGCTAATCACGGTGCAATATCGATAATTTTGTTTTTTTTTTCGGATCTCCTAATTCCTGATGCAACACAAAAAGATTCCAGGCTCCATCTATAGCATGTTTAGCTGTTTTAAGCTGCGTTGACTAATGAAGAGATATTTTTATTTAAAACAAAATAACGATCAACTCACGGTGAAATTGAGCAACAGTCCACGTTCCGAAAAAGATCGGTTTTTAATCAATGGTCGGCGGTTCGCTTCGGTTGCTCCGAATAATTATATTTTATATGCACGACAGGCTTATCAAATATACCTCGGTAATACTTTAAAATTGAAATGGATAAACGGATCGTGCTCATATAGCATATAGTTGGAAGTTTAAATTTGCCAACTTATTTTTATCTAAATCTAATTTATGAATATAAAAATGAATTTTCGCATAGCTGTAGCGAATAAATTGACAGGCTCGATGGCGCACATGTTAGTGATCCTATCTCATAAACCAAGGGTCGTGGGTTCGATCCCCACCCAGGATAAATATTTATATGTCCTGCGTTTGGGTGTTATAAATATGTATTTCAGTATAACATTTGTGTTTCCTCTGCTGTCTGATATTCGTAACTCAAGTGCTTTAAACGATTTACCATGAAGTCAGATCAATATATAAGATGTTGTTAGAACATTATTATTATCATTATTAAAAAAACTTTTTTTGTTGTGTTTGCTATTAGCAAGATTAGTTTGTCCGTGATCGGGAAGACAATGAAAAAAAGTAAAAGTAGAATACGAAGAATTAATTTAAATAGCTTATACCATTAGAAAGTGCATACAATCTTACAAAAGCTTACTGTAAAGCCATGTTTACTTTATGACGCGATAAGTTCGCGCGGTAATCTGAAAGATATCGGCTGTAAAACGTCATTGGTGGATATGTCCTATGTGACATGTAGGTGTGATAGGAGAAAGGGGGATTTTGCCCATAATTGCCACGCAGGGCAATTGTGGTGGCAATCACAGAGCGTAGCTTCACGACGGGAATGCTGCTGCCCACCCCTTTAGCTTCACAGCATACGGTGACTATATCTGTCAGTGCCGGTACCTCCGTCGCCTCTAACAACACCTGGTACATGGGGAGGCACTATTTTGTTCTAACGGTACCACACAAATATTATTGCTGTCAATGAAGAAGTATAAAAGATAACTGCGCTCGCAAAAGCGAACCAGGCTGGCAAAAGAGCCAACAGTCCATAAGAACGTAAAAAAATGCAAAAGGTCGAGTTGCAGAAACCTGTCAAAGCTACAAAGGTTTGGGGTACCGGCTGATTAGAATAGTACCTCCATCTGTACCAGGCGTCGTAACAGGCGACTAAGGTACCAGAACCGACAGATGACGAGATCCATCCGAGATAGTACAGCTTAAATGCATAGTGTGCAGCAGCATCCCCGTCTCAGAAACTGCGCTCTGCGATTGCCAACACACTTGCCCAACGCGGCAATTATGGGCAAAATTCTCTCTTTCTTGGGGAGGACAATGTCCAACAGTGGACTTTCAATGGTTATAATGACTAAATACAAAATGTTATGGCACAGTACCATCCTGATCACATCAATCCCTACTATATGTAATGTCTTGAGAAGACCAAGTTCAGCAGAGGACGTTCTCCGAAAGATATAATGATGCAAAAAGGTATAAATGTTCATCAAAGTTTGGTTAAACTCGCAGCATTGTGCTTCGAAAGTGTTGTTCTTATTTGCAGAACCTTCACCTAAGGTGTCAATGTAACAAGTAGCAAGTATATATCTTATATATATATATATATATATATATAAGGTAAGCCGCTAAAAGCACTTGTGGTTACTTGTGGTACGGTTATCAGACAACAGAGAAATTACAAATACAATAATTAAATACAACCCAAACGTAAAACAAACACATAGAACCCACGACTCTTGGTTCATCTACACCATCGGGCCCATCAAATTTAATGTTTGGGAAAACAAGTGATTTTTAATACTAGCTGTGCCCGCAACTTCATCCGTACCTTTTTATTTTAACTTGTATAAACTTTAAATGTTATACTTATTTATATATATAAAAATTAACAAACCTAAATAACAAGTTTTAAGCTTCTAGCTCTAACAAAAGTGATACTTTCATACAACTTTTCATCCCCCTTTCGACCCCTAACAACTCTTATGTCGCATAAACTTTTTCATATATCCTATACCCTGTTTAAGGCTTTAGACTATCAGTGTACCAAATTACATTTAAATCGGTTTAGTAGCTTAGGCGTGATTGCGTGACAGAGAGACAGACAGAGTTACTTTCGGATTTATAATATTAGTAAGGATATCATCAAACATCCTATTGTTTGCAAGTTCTTAAAGTATTTCCATAAAAAAATAACAAAAGAGATACAAGAACTGTTCGAATATTTAACGGTTCCATATTTTGCTTCGTTAACAATTTAAAAACTGCCACACCGGGGCCCAGGCGAGTGTTTTGGTCAAAACTGCGGCCGTGGGTGGAATCGGAAGAATTTCAATCAGGAATTCAAAGCGAGCTTTTCGTTTTGCCGAGACGTCATTTTTCCCTTTGGAAAACCGATCAAAAATTTAGTACAGTGTTGAGTAAAAAGTTTGACTTATACGCGGAGGGGCCCAGGGTTATATTCTCAGCCGTACCTGGTTTGTTGTGTTTATTTATATACAAAATTAACAGTAATCTCTGAATGGAAATTTATAAATAAAAACAACTTGGAGAACCAGAGAGAAAGACGCAAACCAATCTTCTCTGTGATAATTTCCACTGTCTTGCCATCGAAGTTCATAAAAGAACAAAGAAAGATTGAGGTAGGACAAGACGGACAGACAGACTGACAGCGGAGTCTAAATAATAGAACACCGTTTTTACCCTTTCTGTACGTAATCTTAAGAATCATCTCATAAAGGTATAGATTCTTGTGTCCTTTGTTTGAACTAAGATTCCAACTTCGGGACTTGCATCGTCTAATTCGAACTCTGTGCCAAGCCATTGAAGTTGAAAGATTTAAAATGAAAAATATCGGATAAATTCCAATATTGCCCGGTAATAGTACTTATCGCTATTACCCGGCTTTTCCCCAAGCACTCCCGGAAGACTTCTTATTTCACACCGGTAAACAAGTGACCCAATTTATTAGAAATCGGATCCGTGATAATGAACACTGATGAACGACGACAGATCATTAATTAACAAAATTATACCATCAATTGGACAGGGGATGTAAATGGAAGTTATGAGAGTCGGGTGATAACTTCCATTATTATAGTATTAATATTGATTAACTGAACTTGAGACGAAAATGGATTCTCTATCCATTTGTGTTCTTTTTATTTTATGTTAAAAACTGCCATAGAATTAATGGAATTTTTAGGGGTTGTCAGGTATGACGCCCAGCGTCTAATATCATTATAACTCGGTGGAATCAAACTTTTGCTACCAACAGTTATTAGGCAGATTCTCTTGTGGATCTCGTAATGAACCTTCTTCTAAAGTATTACGATCCATCTAGAGGCGTCAGACAAGTTAGAGGAAAATCTAATTCAACATTCTATCATTTTTGGTTGATTTTGTAGACTTATATATGAACTTCGAAACTTATGAACCGATTTGAATCAAATTTTGCTCATTATGTGCAATTTGATCGAACTTGGGAAATAGATAGTTTATATCTTAATTCATATTCTTACGAGAAACATTTCCACGTATTAATGAGTTTATTTTAATTAACCCTGTAAATTGTATGAAAAAACATTTGACTAAGTAATAAGCTCACAAAACTCGTGATTAAGGGAATTATACTAAATTAAATTAAAACCCATAAATTTAATCTTTATTGTTCATTTAATGGAACGGTTATTTCTCTCCCAGTTGTTTTATTTTCAAGTAATAACAGCATCACGATCATCAGCGATTTTAACAATGGTAGTCTACCAGCCAACTTTTATATATATTAAATAAATTCCCACAACATCATTTGTGATCCGTTGGCCTGACTCCGAGATGATCGCTTCAAACATTTGTGCTACGCACATCACATAACAGAGGAATCAGAAATTCCGATGCCAAATGCTTATCACAAATTGGAATCAGGTCAATGTATGCGATGTTACGTGGATTCATTTAATAATATATAAATGTGGACTGGCAGGCAACTGTGTCTATTTTGCTTTGTTGACTACTATGTGAGTTAATTTAATTTAAATAAAAATGGACTGATAGGCTATTATTGTTAAAATCGCAGCATGTTAGGAAAGTATGTATACATATATAGCTGTTTTATTACATCGGAATGAAACAGCTAAGACATTTGTGCTACGCACTTTAGATAACAGAGGAATCACATATAATACTTAAATATATATTTATCACCCAAACACAAACAACATCATATAAATCTTTGACCTGGATCGACAGCCAACCCTCGACTTTTGGCGCACAAGATCTACGCTCGAAATCACCATCGAAATATTTAATCTCAGCCTTTATTTACCAAAACAGTTTGCATCAACCGATCGATCTGGGATTAATAACGCATACGTATTTGAGGAACAGCGTATGATATAAATACCGGTACTACACGTCCAAATTGAATATATAGGTATTTGATTTAAATACGTTTATTATATATATTTTGAGTACTTTTTATATGACAATTATATCCTTACCGACCTTAATAATGAAAGGTCGAGTTGACCTTAATAATGAAAGGTCGAGTTCCTTTGACTAGCATGTCGCCTCTTACGGAACCGACAGATGGCGATATATCCATCCGAAAAAGCGCAGCTGAAATACTTCAAGGCGAGGATAGGCAACAGCATCCTCGTCGTTAAATTGCGCCCTGCAATTGCCATCACGTCTTCCCAACGCGGCAATTATAGGCAAAAATCTCTATACCTTGGGGAGCCCGACGTCGAACAGTTGACTTAAGACATATATGAGGAATTTTTAAATATCGCATCAATGATTAGGATTAATGTTTTCACTGATTACATAAGCCGAACTTATCTTATAATTTTAGGTACAACTACAAATTACAATCTACGGTTTCTGGAAATATCGTTTCTTCACTCTCATTTTCATATCTATACTAATATTATAAAACTGAAGAGTTTGTTTGATTGTTTAAAAGCGCTTATCTCAGGAACCACTAGTCTGATTTAGAAAAATATTTTAGTGTTGGCCAGTCCATTTATCGAGGAAGGCCACTGTACCCCCCGGAATCACTATTCTACGCGGACGAAGTCGCGGGCAGCGGACAAAGTCGCGGGCACTGCTAGTAAGTAATATAAGAAAAATAAGACTTAGATATCTTTTAATTTAATTTCTCTGATATCATCTTTTTTAATCGTGCACTCAAAGACGTTTCAACAATCTACAATTAATACTTTACAGTAAAAGGAGTACTATACGGGTATCGTCTAAATATATTAATCAAAAGCATTAAAAAAGCATTGAAGCTACATTCATTTCAAACTAAATAGCAAATACTACTGTACGTCGCCGATCCTAGGAGCATCTAAACCACGACAAGATAGGGTGTAAACGATCTAAGCCATAGCTTTAATAGGCAAGAGAGGATGCCGCGCTAAGGCAAATGAAGGAACTTGCCAACTACGCAACTCTGACTGCAAGTACTTGGGCCAGATAGGCAAACTTAAATGGACGCCTATCGAGCGACGCTCTTTAATCTGTTCTAGTTTTAGCAAGTCTCAAATTCTAAATGTGAAGGTTTTACTCACTAGTAATATCTATGTTAGAATTTTGAGTTCTCTTACATAAAATATGTACACCAAAATTAATTAAGAACTCACAACATTTGACGGTTAAAAATCTTTTGATAATAATTTTATAACGTGTTAGATATTGCATTTGAATCAAATAGAAATAGTCATGATAAATCGTGGGTCATCTAAATAAATGTGGTCGTCCAAAAAGGATGTAGGGATTATTGCGGAGTGGAAACCTCAATATAACCAAGAGCATCCTCGGTATTGAATTTACGATCGGGACATGATTTACCGTTATTGTAATGGTATATAAACATGCACGTCCAAGTCCAGATATTGAGTCAGTTAAAGTGTCAGTCTTATATCATTTATCCTTACTTATAGTGTAAAGAGGAAAGGTTTGGCTGTTTATTTGCATTGAATGGACTCCGAAACTGCTACAGATATAAGAAAAATTCTTTTACAGTTGGGAAGCTACATTATACCTGGGTGACTTATGTTACATTATATTTTCTAAAAAAACTAAGAATTCTTAATTAAAGTCTATTAATGAAACCCAATGTGTAAAAATAGTGACCTGAACATTTCCTTATACCGCATACACTGCGAATATTTATTCAAAATCATGCTTTGTTATGAAAAAATCATAATAAAGTCGGTAAATTATACGATGAATGGAACTGAATGTCGGTGAATTCTTTTTTTCGCAATCGAATTGTTTTATCTTACTTTTGCTTGCACATGCCTATTCGTGATCGTATAAACGAATGTTTTTATATAAACCGACCATATATATCCCGTCGAATTTGTGCATAAGCTATCTGGCTGTACCTACGCAATGCAAGCTAGCTATTACAAATTCGAGTAAAAGCCGTGAGCGACACATCCACAATCAGATTATCCGATAAAACCTGAATATGCCTTGTATCGAACTCCGTGCTTTATTTTTTATATACATTCATATATGAATCCGTAAATGATTAAACTTGGAGTAGTACTCTTTTATCTTTTCTTGTGTTATAGGTACTGCTTTCTTTCCGGGAAATACATAAATGAAACAATAGTATATTAGTAGTTACCAGTTTAACATAAAATTCCTCCTATTTTCTTTTTTTAAATGGAGAGGAGACTAAAAGGTTTTATGCAGAAACATAGTTGAAAAAACTTCAGGTAGCTCGATATACGAAAAAATATAGCTTAAAGCGCCTCACGCGTTTTCCTAGTATTATTAGCATTATTCGTTCATTATTATGTTCAGCTCATTTTAAGAATTATTTTTCACTTATTAGTTTGATGTGCTTTACACGCGTTTTTTGTTTTTTTTAGCTATATTTATTTTAAAATTTTAATTTCTATGATATAGTAAACTTATCGAAATCTTATGTTGTCATCGGTTCTTGAGAAAAGTGTACAAAGTTCAAATTAAATCTGTCAGTTTGAAGTGGGTCAAAATTCAGTCCGAAAAAGTCGGCACAAACAAACATAAAGGTAAAGCTAATAGAAACGTGTTAAAAATTCTGTAAATACTTTTTTTATTAAACCATATAGCATATTATTACAAATCATTTGGATGCACGCCACACACAATCGATCCTTTTGAAATTCTCTATGGGAGGCGTAAGGCCAACCGAACAGTGGTGTCCTACAGCTAAAATGAGGATAATGCATTGTGATTATTTAGAAATATTATAATGTACAAAAATATATTAAATTCATTTATGCTACGATGATATCAAACAAGCATTAGGTACGACATGCGCGTTACCGATACGAAAACTTCATATTTTTTGAAAATTCCTTTATATTTTTTAGATATATAAAGGCTTTATAAACGATTAGTCGCTGCTTATATTCTCATTTGATATAACGAGGCGTCCGCTCATCATCATCGAAAGCATTTAGAATTGCACTTGTACAACATTATTATCTAGTCTTGAGGTACCGGCAGAATAGAATAGTAACTCTCTCTGTACCAGATTTAGTAAGAGGCGACTAAGGCACCAGAACCGACAGATGTACAGGGTGGGGATGGGCAGCAGCTTCCCCGTCGCGAAATCTGCGCTCTGCAATTAATTAACATGCTTGCCCAGCGCGGCAACTATTTGAAACATACCCCCTTTCTTGAGGAGTGGACTTTTAATCGCTTGTATGATGATGACAACATTATTAAAGGACAACCGTAATGGATTACCAATATCAGCCTATTATGTAGACCACAAACGGCGTCTGCTTCTATTTGTACCCGAATCACAATTGAAGGACTAAGCTCTAAACACATTATCCATCCAAACCAGTTGGAACGTGTGCTAGCGAATCTATTTAGGTTTTGGTGCATTCGAAGCATTAGGTGCGGAGTGTAGAAACTAGCTGAGGGCAAAATATATTCGTATTGTATTTATATTTACAACAACTAATACCGGCCTATGTTCCAATTACACACAAATCCACCTTTAACTTAGTTTCTCAGTAGAAAGAAACTCATGAAAATTGGTACATTATAATATTGATCAAATAATCCAAATATAAAAATCTCGTCTCGTTGATGATTTTTTTTTTATCTGCTCGAAAGGAAATATGAATATTTTTCTTAAATCTTACAATGTCATTGCATTACGTAAATACTACTTAATAGTTATTCTACCAGTGGATGGACGTCCACTGTTGGACCTTGTACATTTGCCTTACCACTGCGCTCGCGTAAATTGAGAAAAAGAAAAGTTTTTGCTATTTAATATAAAGATGAATAAGAAATAAAAACGGGTACCAATATCAAATACAAGGACGTTCTGCTTCCAATTTATTTGTAATCGGTATCACACCTCGGGAATAGATCGCAAAACACATTAAACTGATAGTATAGCGAATGGGTGCCGGCAAATCCATGCAGGTTTGGATGCAGTGGTGCCATTAAATGCGGAGTATAGACAAGCTAGCTAAGCGCACGTATATTCACAAGAAAATGGTTCAAAATATATACTGTACTAACAGCAATCCGCGTTTTTACTCGCGTAATTTTACTTATATCACTTGCTGATAATGTAATTTTCAAATTAAATTGATTTATTAGAAACTTACAGAAATACAAATCATGTTTATATAGTTCTATTTTAAGTAGCAGTGTTATATTTTATTCAAACATGCAACATAGGCTATATTAATCGATAAAGTAGCTTTCTAATGGTTAAATAACTTTTAAAACCAACAGGGAACTACAGGGAACCAACTACAGGGAACAATAGAAAAAAAACAGAAGATATTAAACGAGCCAGAGATAAGAAGATAACACAAAAGTAACAACAGGCAAAATTTGGAAGATGCAAAAAGGTGAATTAGTTGCCTGCCTCCTAATATGTTTTATTTTATTGAACAGATCTGATGTGGTCTGTAAAATTCTGAGACTATGCACCACCAAGCGCAGCATATTCCAACTAACCGCAAAGTGGGTAAACTTAAAGCGACGAATATTGACTATAACGATGAAAGTCCCGTAAACAATGATGACCTAAATAAATATAACATTGCGGATTCAGGTTAAAATACAAGTAATAACTATTATAATTATTCGTAAGAAACGCGATTTTCTGGGTGCATCATTATATTATTAAACTAACATAACTAAAAACTATTAAACAAATAGGTACTAAAGCCGCATGTGTATACATACAGGCATACCAGCATATTCTCGCTTCTGCTACATCAACTCTCTTTTCGACTTATGTCATTGAAGCGGCACCACGGATCTTCAGAACACATGTCATCTAGTTAAAAGACCAGGGCCATTGTAATTTTATAATACTGAATTTTACAAGACTTCCTGTATTATGAAACTTTTTGTACGCATGTATTTTAGTACAAAAATTTAAATATGTACATGACGGGCCCGATGGCGCAGACGGTATTGATCCTGGCTTGTGCGCCAACGGTCGTGGGTTTGATCTTCACCCAGGACCAATATTTAAATTATCATATTCATGTTTTTTTGTGTATCTAGAGTGTTAAATATCTAAGATTTAAGTAGTATATTTGTGATTCCTCAGCTGTCTAATTTCCGTAACACAAGTGCTCTAAGCAATTATTGAAATCAGGTCAACTTATGAGATGTTATGGGAATTTAATTATTATTATTTCCAAATATGAGTCAGTGCATCGGAATGAACACGTCAACTATTAGGAATGTCCACTCAAATTTTGTATCCGTACTTCTAGTTGTCGAAAACTGTCATTTAGACAGTAAACCGATATCATGAATCTGGATAGACTCAAATCTATGCAGAATCAAGTAGGTGGAGAGGAAGCATTAGGTGTGGAACGTGGCGAGTACGGCGAAAGTGCGGCGGGATCGCATCTGTTCCGAGGGGCCAAATTGGGTCACAGGCTTGCAGAACTAAGCATTGCATAATTAATAGTTCTATTCAGCGTCTCTTAAGCCTCTTCTCACAATCGCCGGATCCTAGCCTGGTAACTTTAGGCGACTTCAGCGGAAGCGTTGTAAATGACAGGCTTGGGGTTATGCTTAGACTTAATGAAAATTTATTGGGGGTTCTTCCCTAAGGGTTCTCTTCCTATTATATTAAATGGCTGTAGAAGTAACAACATATATTATTATGTTAACCCAATAAGAAGCACAACTTGCGATACAAAAGTTTACATAAAAATTGATTGTATTTTGAAGCCACGAAAAAAATCAATTGGCGCGACATTTCATATTGTCAACTGACTCCGTGATAAACCACTTAAAGAAGACACAAATATGCTACAAAAATACATATATTTTACAATTAGACACAGAACAAACACAGATATCATCATATAAATATTTATCCTGGGTGGGAATCGAACCTACGACATTTGGCTCACACTAAAGGATCACTACAATCTGCGCCATCGGGCCCGTTATATCACACGAATATCAGACAACAAAAGAAATACGAGTATAATATTTAAATAAACATATAAAACACCCAGGCACAGAACAAATACATATGTACATTACGTAACTATTAGCCTCAAGGATCGAACCAACAACTTTAGGCGCACAAGGTACGAACATTACTAAACGTGCCATCGGGCCAATAATTAATACAAATCTCATAAAAATGTGGTCTATGAAAATACAACAACCTTTTGACGACATTTCTAATTATTCAACAACTATATTTTTGTTGAATTATTAGAAATGTCGTCGCTTTACCACTAACGCTTGGCGTATGACCAAATTTTCGGATCAGTGTAAAATAAATTTTAAATCGCCAACCACTGAGTTTTCTCGGAGTGGTGTAAGGCATCTAGTTAGAAATTCTAAAGTAGTACTTAAGCGGTTTTATGCATTTCCTCTGCCTACTATGAAGTCTAAAACACATTCCATTATAGCAAATTTCCAAAAAAAATTACCGAGAACTCGCTTTTATAATTAGCACTTTACTAAGTCCGCATTAATTAATTCTGCTTGAATTACCCCTTACCAAAACTTTTTCATCTTTGCGGAATCTGACATTTGATTCGTTTCCAGTTGGGGGTTTTGGGGTTGTTATTATACTCAAAATTTATAAAGTTCTCGTCAGTTAGACTTAATCAAAGTTAGCCAAAAACAATGAGACATTTGCATATCTCGTGTCCTTTGTTTTTGTTCATGTTAAGCCGCCTATTTCTGGGTTAAAATGACAGGGTGATACGGTTTGTGACATTACCCCAGCATGCAAGGAGAATCAACCATTACAATGGGCTACTCTTTTTATGACTTAATTGACGGGCCCGATGGCGCAGTTGGTATTGATCCTTGTATGCCAAGGGCCGTGGTTTCGATTCCCTCCCACGGCAAATATTTATATAATACTATTTGTGTTTGTTCAACGTCTCGCTGTTAAATAGATGCATTTAAGTTGTATATTTGTGGTTCCACTGATGTCTCACGTCCGTAACACAAGAGCTTTAAGCGACTTACCACAAAGCCAATGTATGAGATTTTGTGCGAATTTATTACATATTATTAATACAATCGACAAAAAAGCATACGGTCCACGTGATAGTAAGCATCACTGCAGCTTATGGATGCTCGTCTTACGTGTATCATAAGAACAATGCGCTAGAGATAACAAGCGCATTGCTAACCTTGTCAATTAAAGATAATATGTCACATTACCCAGTAATTTCACTGACTTTTTTCAGCCTTCAAACCTAAATACGAATAGGCTGTTTGGCGGAAGAAAAAGAGTGAGAAACAGAGTGAAAGCATAGCCATTGCGGACGAATATTCTGCTTCTCTTTGCATAAGTCTTTAATTAATCAAAGTAGCACTTGTAAGGTACTATTTTTGGTTAAAGGTATTGTTTGTTAAAAAGAAAAAAGGTACACCTTAAGTAACTGTCTTACTTATTTTATTTACCAGGCCCAATGACGCAATCTGTACATTTCCTGTCTTGTGCGCCGAAAATCATGGGTTCGATCTCCACCCAAACAAATATTTATAAGATGATATATTTGTTTCTGTAATGTTAGGATATATATTTTATAATTTTAAAGTATTATTGTTGTGATTTTTTTGTTACCATTACTCGAAGTCATAAATGTAAGTGATGTCCGAATTTACTCATTTTGATTTCCAAAGTTGGCAATGAACCTTTTTAAATATGTATTCGTGTTTGATGTGTATTAGATATACAATTAAATACATATATCTTCAAATTAATATTCTGATGCATACCACAACTTACCGCGGACAATTCGTGATTTGTCAAACCAACTACCATGGCTTATGAGAAGTAAGTTTCACATATGACATTTAAAACCGAAACTTACTTTTACCAGCGAAAGCGAAAAAGCGCCTCTAACATAACTACCATATGGAACCGTTAGTTAAGAAACCCCCATTAAATAAACAGAACCACGAAACTTGTTCAACGGAAGTTGGCTCATTTATACTTGAAGTTTAAAAATGTTAAATGTTGTAGAAAGTTCATTAAACAGCCCATGAAAACTTTACGAGAAAAACGTGAAACAAACCGCCGTTTTTTAATTTTTATGGCCTATAAAAAGTTACATTTATGCTGCACTCAAGATAACTTTAAAATTTTTTTTATAAGCTGAAGCAATTTGAATTGATACAAAATTTTGATTCCGTTGTTATCGTTGAAGACGCAAGAGTATAAACATATTGAGATCTTATATTTCTGAATCAAACAAAGTGGGGTAAAGTAACTCCGTAGCGAAACTACGCTCTACTTTTGCCACCAGACCTGCCCAGCGTCGCATTTATGGGGCAGAAAAACAATCCTGGAAACCTCTGCTTGCAGCCGATCATACCGCTAAGTGCTTTCAAATACTGTGAGTGATTTCCGCACAAGTACTTTGGAGCAATGCGACGTAATGTGACTTAATGTGTGTCTAGAACATCGTTCAAAGTAGTTGTTGTACATAATTATTTATTGTAAATAATTAATATTGAATCCACTTTTACTTGAAACTATTAACAAAACTGAGAAATAAATACAAAAATGTAGCCCCAATCCCAATTAAATTTCTGACCATTGCTATGTTATCTGTATTGATAGCAGAGCGGCATTTTATGGTCCAAACAGATTATATTTGGATTGATAGACATTGTAAACTGCTTTAAGAAGTTTTATGTATAAAACATGCTGGATTAAAATATCATCTTAAATATCAAATGTGAACGTTTATATGGATATATCTCTTCAAATAAAAGAAAAACCATTGGAGTAATATTAATGTCGTTTCTCTATACAGGTTAGTAACAGTGAGTTGTTTTTTAATGTGAAAATAATTTATGCTTATTGAAGTTTGTATTGTTAACACTTTGTGAAACGTTTTTATATAAATATGATTATCGTGTCACAATGTTAGCTACTATCCTTCGAAATGGCTTGACCGATTTTTATGAAATTACAAATTTATATTTGTTTCACATTTATTTTTGACGATTCCTTATGATGTGGCAATAAAAAATACATGCACCCTAAATTTTCCCTCTTCTGACAACGACATATTTTTTCATAGCGATATATATAAATTATTAAATTTTTGCAATTTATAGGCTAGAATACGATTGCCGGTACGATAAATATTAAAATATTTTTTTCTTTAAAGAGCAATAACTTACAGTTGTTTTAATTAACAACATATTACTTAGAAAGCTGATTGTTTTGTTTGATTAAAAGGACTGTGTGATTTATAAATCACACAGTCCTTTTAATCAAACTAAGAAGTATTTAACTAAGCCATTGCCCGTGTGATTCTAACCCGGATCGAGAATGTAGCACTCTCACTCCATTTACTAGACCACAAAGGCAATTGGGCGATAAAATAGCAACACTCAGCACTGGAGATATTTTGAAAACTGTTAGAGCGATTTACATCACTTTTGCTTAATTAATATTATCATCATCATTATCGAAATATCATCAGCCTTGAAGTCCACTGCTAAATGTAAGCCTCTCCAAGAAAAGAGATTTATCAAAATCTTATGTTATGTTTAACATAAGATTTTTCCTAAAATAATAAATACATAATTATGTACAATTGTAATTTATTTTTATGTAGAAAAAATTAATAGAATATTGTAATTGAAATATGTACAAACTCGTACTGCAGCGTAGCGGTGACATTCTGTTCGAATCTGTAAAAAATCTCGTTGCATATAAGGTCTAGAATTTATTGAGAAAATTTCTCATGTTTGTATAGGACGATATGTAGCCGTATGTACTACTGTATGTACAAAGAAAAGAAACGTAGAAACAAGTCTTTATATTATTTTGACGTATTAGCCCTTTTTAATTAGGGGTTGATAAGAATCCATTTAGAAAGTAGCTTTAGCGTAAAAAAGTAACAAATATTTCTCACAAGAATTCGCGTTTGTAATATTTGGAGTATATGCCATCACTGCGCAAGGGATTTTGATATCTATCCGCAGATTTTAAAGGTGTTACTTGAATACGTAAAATCGAGGATCTCATAAGTTAGTTAGCGAAATCCGAATACTGATATATTTTGATTATGAATAAGAGTCCATGTTTTAAATTAATTTAATAACTCGCAACAAATCGGGTATCTGGGACAAACCACATAGGTAGGAAAGGAGAACCCAATTAAAACCTTGACTGTTACGTATCTACATGATAATTGGTATTCGCAGAACCTATTTCGAGGGGTTTTATTATAGTACTTATGTATACTGAAATGGGTTTCTCGATAACGATGAATGGTCATGTAATTTCTATCAGGAAGATAATAATAGAGGATTAATTGATCAATGTAACTAGATGAAAGTCGCGGCGCCGCTCGCTTATCTGTTTCAGTCAGTCAAATCGCTATAAGATGTCTTTATTATATAATCTCACCCTTTTTTTATTATTTTAATAGAAATAATAACTGAATAATAATAATAAAAAGATGATAATTTTATGGTCAAGAGGATGTGACAAGTGCGTCGTCAAAATATTATGGTACACATTAAAAGGCAAAGACACTTCTCTCGCCCTTCTAATCAGCAGTAACTTGCCCGTGTAATATTATATCAGGCATATCTTGGTCAAAGAAGTAACATACCAATAAAACTACATGTAACGACCAAGACAGGTTACAAAATATTGTTTTTTCCGTTAGATATTTTTATTACTTAACCAACTATTAAAAAAATACGTTTTCGTTTTTATTTATACAGAATACAGCACCTTGTCATTATCTATAAATCTTGAAGGGCCGGCGGAGTAGAATATTACTTCCCTCTGTACCAGGTGTCGTAAGAGATGACTTACGTACCAGAACCAACAGATGGCGGTATATCCATCCAAAACAGCGCATTTAAAATACTACAGGGTGGGAACAAAGCGGTCTGCGGTTGCCATCACGCCTGCCCAGCGCGGCAATTATGGGAAAAATCCCTCTTTCTTGTGGAGGCTTATGTTCAACAGTTGACTCTCTATGGCTGATAAGATATGTTTTTTCATTCCAATCGCCTTGCGAAGCTTTATTATAATGAAGTAATTCTACGCTATTACAAGAGGTTTGTTAAACTTGATGGTTGGTTGTATTCGATAAGATCTATAGATATACATGTTTCAAGACATTGTAAGATCACAAAAAATGGACGTCACATAGCCAAGGACGATACGTTTATACGATATTAGTAAACAAAATAATAACAAGAAAATCCAACAAATTTTTGGTGTTATCCTTGTATTTTTGTAACTAAGTACAACATCACCTCATAGAAAGGTCGTCTACATTTTTGTTCGTATTGCTAAATTTCGGTTTAAAGGGCAAGAGAGTTAGCGAAAGTACTGGGTAGTGTGCCATAATATCATTCAACTTATAAGGTAAGCAACGCCTAGTGTTGCCCTTGTCTAGCATCTATTGATAATACGAGCTTTTATAGGCTGCAGTGACGCTTATCATGCGGGTTCTGTACTTATTTGAAGACTTAGTGTAATAGCAGAAAAAAATTACATTTCCTATAACTGTCTAACCCATAGTCAGTTTTAGAGAAATACAACGACCAAGATTCACAGAGAGAACACAGAGCCAGATAAACTCTCAAGAAACTGAGCTATTGAGGCCGCCTATAATAACAAGATTAAAAAAAGAAATTTCAATGTTGTAAAAAGAAGCCCAGGAGCGTGTAATACGCAAGATGGAACTGTTTAGTTGACATAGTTTAAAAGATAAATATTTGCCGTTACAAGAGTGAGTGCATTTGTTTATTTAGGTATTCACTTTTTGAGATAATCTCTGTACTGCCTTGGAAGCGCCTCGTGTGTTTGCTTTACAAAGTGGCACATCTGTTCTTTACAAATGCATAGCATACTTAACGGCAACACTCAAATATATTTTCACAACGATTTGCAACAGTTAGGCTTTGAACGTCATTTGTGGGTAATATCTTATCTTATATCTTTTAAGACAACTTTTTAACGGCTTTAAATTGCAGTTAATTAGACTTTGAAATTATTTTATTCGACGTCTGCGGCAAGATTGACAAAGATATGTGCAATAACTACGCTCACTAATTTTTCTATTGGTTTTGTACATTGGCGTTCCATCGTATAAGGGCTAATGGTATATTGTAATCTAATAATACTACGATCTTAGCATTAGTTCATGACGAAAGCCATTATAAAGTACTTTTATCGTAAGTAGTAAACGCGTAAAATGTTTTAACATATATTAAAACATGTCATGTTACTGGTCCTGTTGGTGTGGTGATCCCGTTTGACGAAGAATCAAAAATCTTTAAATTGTATCCCCCAGTTAGTAACAAATAAAGTATTGTTAAGTTTGATTACAACGTTTTAAAGGGGCATTTACACTAGCGGACGTGTTTTCAGTGATTATGAGATTTGATATTTCTTTTCAGTATTGATATGCGAACCCTTTCTAAAATAAGGGACGACGACCTACTTTCTAATTTTCAATTGCTTTCAAACAATAACCCTACAGCATTCGAAGATTTTATGCGCAGCCCTATTTACTTAATTAAATTGAAATTGTAAAGAGCACCTCATTGTTACACACAAAAGAGACGAAGTTGGCTGAAGTTGAAAATCTGAGATTTTCAGCGACCCGAAAAGACCAGCTTGCTTGTCTTTTCAGGCTCCAGAAGTTTTCGACTGAAATTTAAATTCGTTTCGTTGAATATAACCATCTGTA
The DNA here is from genome assembly GCA_020976665.1 of Heortia vitessoides. Taxonomy (NCBI): domain Eukaryota; kingdom Metazoa; phylum Arthropoda; class Insecta; order Lepidoptera; family Crambidae; genus Heortia; species Heortia vitessoides. Next base: position 8,262,351 of record JACJUM010003129.1, read on the forward strand.
AATATATTTGCATAATGTCTGTGTGCGTGACAAATTCAATTTTATATTTTTAAGTTTTTTCCCATCGATTTTACGAAATAAATATCTTACTAGCTTCTTCCGTCCTTTCGGACGTTTGTTTTCCATTTGTCAAAATAAGCTTGTCGTTTTCTGAGTATTAAACTGTCTACCAGTATTTGACTTAGGCAGGCCTGATAGCGCATTCAACAGGGTTCCTGTCTTGCGCTTCAAAGGATGTGGCTTCGATCCTCATTTAGTACAAATATTTATATGACGAGTAACTGTTGTTTGACCACCGTAACACAAGTACCTTAAGCTGCATATCTCGGAGTCAGGTCAGGTATGAAATGTTATCTGATCTTTTTATTTTTTATTAAATCTAAGTCGTAATTAAATTAGTAAACAAACAGAAGCAAAATTTGTAGCTTTAATATAAATAATAAGATTAATATAGTAGGGTAAAGAGAATTCCCTCGGGACGAGGGAGCAAATTGTTTCCTTTACACACCCCATCGGATCGAAACTTAGGGGACTAAATAATTGACTTTTTTGTCCACAAAACATCTTACATTCAATTGTAAAAACACGGAAATTAATTTATTTACGTTTGTAATGGTTGTTATTTGCGCACACTGTTACAGATGAACCCATGCATTACTGAACTCTATTTGAATGAGGTTTAAGTTAAAAATGGATTCGGAAAGTTTATATGAGTAATGCGCTTAGTCCTAACTTTATTTTAACATGGAAAAGTACAATCTGGTATTTGTTACAGTAACAGTTTATGACTCGTACTAAAAACTATTAAATTCAGCCTGCAAGTGACTATTTGTTTATAACAATCCCAGGAGAAATCAAGTCTTTCGGCTGGAGCAATTTATTCTTTCAGACAGGAGAAGCGGCAAGATGGAAATTAGGTAACATTTAAAAATGTTACATTATTCAATTTTTTTTAGTATGGCACAAAATGACACATGTATACATCAACATCATTACAGCCTTAAAAATGTCCAATGCTGCTGCCCATCCCGTCACTGTTGCATTTTAGCTTTTATATTTAGGGTAGATATACGGCCATGTTGATTCAGGTACCTCTGTTGCCTCTTACGACACCTGGTACATAGAGAGGTACTATTCTACTCAACCAGTACCTAATGGCAGTATGCTTAGCTTGATTATATTTCTAGCTTTATGTTTGCTAGCAATGTAATGAATTCTATGGAACTGATGTACGAGTATGTTGTTCTATTATTCTAGTTACACACAGTCCGAACAATGAATTTGTGCATTCGGGTGCATTGGCTGTTCGTTATATTATATAGCACGAGGTAGACCTCATACAAAAGGTCGTCTGCATTGGTATCTCACTCTCACCTATTTCTACCGCCAAATAGCAGTGTTCGCTTTGCTGTGTTCCGGTCTGAAAGGCGACAAAGGCAGTAAATGTACTGGGTAATGTGGCATAATATCCTCAAGTCACAAGGTTGGCAACTCGTTAGTGATATTACGAGCGCCCATAAGCTGCAGTGACGCTTACTTTTACGCGGACTGTATGCTTGTTTGTCGACCTGGACTAAGTTAAAAAAAATAAGTAGATTTACATTTTAAAACCTTAACATATTTATATCCCAAATTCGGCATAATATGAAATATGACTTCATAGTCAACTTTTGTTGTTCATACCTAAAAAAAAGCCATTCGAACAAAAATATACAAGTTATTCTTATCTTGTTTTATATAACACTAGCAGATCACTGCGGTTTTACCCGTAGTTCCTATCTGACTATCGGAATCCGAGGATAAATTTAAACTTATATAATTTGACAATAATGTAGCTTCAAATGGTAAAATAATTTCTTAAATCAGTTTCGTAGTTTTAAGTTTATCCAGTACAAACGCACTATAATATAAATCTTGCCTTGTTACATTCCATTTTAGATGTTTTAGTTTGATTTTACGAAATATAATATCCATTTTACTTGATTACTATGTAGCTTTTTATGATAAAATAATTATTTTAAATGGTCGCGTTGGTAGATTTTGAGTGAAAACGTAATAATAAACGCAAATTAACAATTAAATATTTCCTCTTCATAATACTAGTATAGACTAATCAAGGAAATGGACAAAATTATCCTGAAAAACAACCGCAGTCCAGCCCCACAGGCTATTTAGTATATTTTATTCGTAATAATGAAGTTGATAAATTATTTTCTTATTGTTGAATTGTTTGGAATTCATTAGGGTACAATCTTAACCAGCTTCAAATAGATAACTCCAGTTGTTTATTTTCGTTTCATCTTCGTTCTTTAGAAATTCTTAATTTATTAGTAGGGTTATTATTTTATAATACAAACGTTATATCTTAGTATGATTATCGTTATATCTATGTCATAGTATGATTCAGAATTAAGATGACACAGAACAAATCTCTGTCTTTTCAAGCTGAGCCTTGAATATTCTATTTAAAAATAATATTCTTTACATCTCTCTCCCAAACTACAAGACATTAAATAAAGCGATTAGGTTGATAAATGTACAATAAAAAATAAGCTCCTTTTAAAAGTTTGTTACACAGATATTAGACGCGAACTTATTATTACTTTAAGTAAGCATCGTACATGGGACGTCTGCTTTGCTACCTCATTCTCAGCTACATCTACCGCCATACACCACTGATATCTGTGCTTCGGTTTGAACGGTAAGAGAAACAGTGAAATTACTGGGTTATGTATCATAATATCATCAAGTCACAAGGTTGGAAACGAGCTAGTGTGATAATAGGAGGGCTCATAAACTTACTATCACGCGGACGTTGACGTCGACTTAGTCGTAAAAATGTTTACAATGGTTAACATTTAAACGGTACGCGTATTTGAAACATGCCCTAAGACCATTCATTATTTATTTATTAAGTATGTGTACACTTACAGATTACTATCATACATATTTGTATTCATATTTAAATATAATATAAACTAAATAACCTAGATATTTTTATATATATTTTTTTATTAAACAAGACGTAAATAATAACAAAGAATACAAGCCAAAAAAGTTATATGATGAATTATTGTATGCTCTTTAGCCGATTATGATATTTTACGTAGAGGCCGAGGATGATTCGGGCGAATTTTAGAAAATTTCCCTCGCTCCCTTTATCTTTCCTTGCCCTCCTCGAAAAGTCAGGAATCTATTATTAAACACATCCATGTTGCCACTGCGTTTCAGTTCATTTTAGGAACGACACATTCGGGTTATTTGGTTGTAGAAGATAGTATAGTTTTTATACACCTTTAACGCGACGATTGGTTGAACGGGTTTTATACTGTGTTTTAATGTTAAAAGAATGGAAAAGATCTAGTGAGAAGAGTCGAATTGATTTCTGCGAAATCAAAGGTAAAAGTCAGTTAACCTACATTTCTTTTAACGACAGTATTGTTATACTACTTTATCACATGAATTGCAATAACGGGCGAAATATTTAATAAAAGAAGTAAATATGGACGCACCCGTTTTAAAGAAAAGTTTTTACTCATTTAAAATTTCTGTTGTGTAAAATTTTTTAGTTGTGTAAAAGCAGCAGATAGCGGTATGTCAATCTGAAACCTGCAAATGGCAGCAGTAAATACGTTTTGGATAGCTTTCTCGGCGGTTTATCGACGCAATTATGGGTAAAGCCAGAAATGATAGACCGTGTCAGAAATCTATTGAGGCCTTTGTCTAACAGTTGGAAGTCCTACAACTGATATGATGAGAATAGAAATAAAAAAAAACACAGTCAATTCCTAATGAAATGCATTATGCTTAAAATGTACCAGCAAAATGTTATATTACAAAATACTTTCCTCGCTTATTTATCCCGATTAAAGATAAAACTGTGCAGTTCTTTACACGATTTGCGGGCAAAGTTGATAATTGAAAATTTCTTAGCGATAGTATTGGAAAAGTTGCGCGGTTGAGTCTACAATAGCTTGATAGGATACCGAGAGCCATTGCTTGATATCCTCTGGAAAACCCATTTATATATAGTTTGAAAGAAAATTTAACAGGCTCTTTATTTCGTTTTCGAACCTTGCGTAATTTTAATTGTCTTTATCTTGAATTCGTTTATCTATTGTAGGTATTAAAAATTAATCATCATTTTCCTTGGTAACCGATTTCGTTAATTATATTTTTGTTGAGTATGTTATTGTTATTGTTAAGGTTCATAAGAAAAAAATATGAAAGTTGCGCAGATAATTTGAAAATTTACGAAAACTGTCGGTCATATGTCGTTTACATTTTTTTGATTCAGCTAAATTCTATATAAATATAAAGAAATTCGCATAAATGTGTAGATCGATTTTACAATAAAAAATTCAATGAAGGTCTGTAATTATTTACAAAAAAATAAGGCTACTTTTTACAGATGCCAGCCGAGTTCTTTCAAAATATTCAATATACATATTTAAAAAAATACTAATAATTCAATATACATATTTAAAAAAATACACATAGATTCTGCAATTTTATTTATCATGAAATTGTGAATTTAATCCGACACGAACAGATATCATAGAAACGTATACAAAAGTTAAACGAATGGTTTTTGTTTTAATATATACAGGGTAAAATTAATATTTTGTTATCATGTCAACCGTAGGCCGTGCCATGCGTGATATACTCCCCCGAAGTAATTCGAATCATTGCATTTTACATGAGTTAGACTTCATACAAACCTTTGTATGAAGTCTAGTTCATATAATATGCAAAGCAAAGACGACCTCGTCTGCATTGGTACCTCACTCTCATTTAATCCTACCGCCGAATGGCAGTGTTCGCATTAACATTGCTGTATTATGGTTTGAAGGGTGGGAGATGCAGTGACATTACTAGATAATGTGACATAATATCTTCAATTCACCCGGTAGTGATATCCTTCTGATAAAACAAGCGCCCATAGGCTGCAGTGACGCTTACTATCACGCGGACTGTGTGCTAGTTCGTCGACCTGGTGTGATAAAAAAAACCTTGTGAGATATTTGCCACACCGGGCAAACGCCGTGGCAATTGCGCAGAGTGGCTACGCAACAAACACTCTTTGAGCTACGCCAGTTAGGATATATCGCCATCTGTCTGTTTCCACTGTTTCCATGGCAAATTTATATTTACCTCTTAGTCCAAGAGCATGAAGTGACGACCTGAGTTTTGTCGGCAAAACCTGAAAACCACTGGTTTTATCTCTGAGCAACGGCTTTTTGACTTCGTCACAGGACACAAACTCTAGAAATACTATTTTTTAATATTTACACCACATCTCCTTTTATTCACACCTCCTGACTCCATGACCTAAATCACAGTTATAATACTTATATACTTATATAACACCTAGACACAGAACAAACACAAATCGACATCATATAAATATTTGTACTGGATGGTGATCCAACCCACGACCCTTCCCGCACAAGATAGGATCACTATCATCTGCGCACTCGAGCACGTCCCAATTGTATTGATTATTTCACGAAACCCCACTGTAATAAGCGAATGTCTGAGGTGATGTAAATTGTAAACTGTTTACTAATCTGTCTAAGATCATAAAACAAATGAAACGGGCACAGATATTTAAACACAGCGGCGTAAACAAAATATTACAGCAAAAAAATATAATTGCGTTAATTCTAAATGTATCGCGCTTAGAACCAAAGAAATAAAGAGTGCGAATAATGCTTTTTCACGCTTGAATATTTTTGCACTAATTTCCAGTGATTTATGTCACCGGTAGCTTTGGCGGTGTCAGCAGCACCGGCCTTAATTGGAGCCCTAATCCAACCGTGTCGGCAGGGCTGGTCGTACTACATCGACTCATCACCGGAATATAAAAATAACGCGGTATATCTGTAATTTTATTTTGTTATCCTTCGCATGTGCTTCGTGCTTAGCGATGCCATTTTGGAAATATCCGGCGATTTATGAGTTAAATAGCATGCGGGATCCATTACGTAGAACATTAGCATACATCTTTGTTCATACTAATATACGTGGGGTACAAGCTAAGTAGAATAATAGGTACCTCCCGTGACCAAGTGTTGTTAAAGGAGACTAAGTGACCAAAATAGATGGCGATATATTCATCTAAAACAGTGAAGCTCAAATACCCAGCGCGGCATTGAGGGCAAAGTTTCCTCTTTCTTGGGGAGGCCTATGTCCAGCAGTGAAGTTCCAACGGCTAATATAATGATAATAATAATGAATGCGAATAAGTGTTTATCTGATACGCTTTGATGGCTTAGCCGGAAAGTCAATTTTAATAAAATTCGCTTAGAATTAATCTTAGGGAAAGTTCACGTGGATAGAGTCGCAATCGGAAATCAATAGAAGTTAATAAAACCTTATTCATAAGTTGTTCTAGCGGGATCTTTTCTGGTCGCTCGCCTAATTAATCTAATATAAACTTGTTAGAAGACTCCACTGTGCCGTCAAACTAGTTTAAAGTTCGGCAGTCAATGACCTATTTGTTCATATAACCCTTATGCTATCAGGTTATCAGTATCAATGGTAATTTGATTTATAGGATAATCTATTTTTATAAAGAAAAATACTATTTATAGTGTATTTGACAATTTAAAAGTATTAAAGATTTATTTAAATACTCGTAAATCAATTTTAGGTTTTAGTGTTTGAAGCTAATAATATAATAGCAAACGCAAAAGTTTAGCAGTACATTTGTTACACGATCATTCCACAAGATACGAACTGGTTTGCATAACACAGATTATAGTCTGGAATAAGATAAAATGTATACTTGTGACTTCACTTTAGAAAAATATACGGTTCCTGCGGGATAGTTAGTCTTTTGTTTCTCACAAAGTTATATTCATTGTCCACGTAGATTACACTTTAATTAGGGCTTTATTTTTTCATATGCACGTAGACAATTCTACGCGAAAGCAGTCTTGTGCAACAGCTAAACATGAAATATTTGAAATAATGTAGATACTTATAAATAATAATAATAATAATAATAGATTCCCACAACATCTCATACATTGTCCTGACTCCGTAGTAAGTTAATTAAAGCACTACTATTACGGATGCCAGACAACAGGGGAATCACAAATATACTATTTAAATACGTATATTTACCACATAACAAACACAATTATTTTCATATAAAGATATTTGTTCTGCGTGGGAATCGAATTTAGGACTCCTGGCGCATAAGATAGGATCACTACCATCCGCATCATCGGGCAGTATGGAATAACAATGAAGTTGTGGCAATTATCGTGAACCGTGGTTAATGCAAAACATTCGAATAAAATTAACATTATTAACATTATTGTTTTTATATTTCCTCACATTTACGCGTTCAATATTTATAATTAAATTAAAAACAAAAAAAAAAGTGAATGTATTCATTTTAAATTTTCAAATCCTGACACAACATATGTTGTCAAGCTTAAGAACGGTTGCCGCAAGGTAACCATAACGTCAAACTAAAAATATAAAAATATCTATAGACCACGGCTTAAAGCCGTTAAAAAGTCGTTTGTAAACTTTGATTATACATATCACTTTCGCATTTTAGATAAAACAATCATAAAACATTGATCTGACTCCGAGGTAAGTAGGTAAAAGCACTTGGCTATTTGAGATCATATTAAAAATATTAATATAACTCCCGGACATAAAACAAACTCAAAGATATATCCTGAATGGGAATCGAACCTGGGCACTATCGGGCCTGCTTATTATTTAGATATACTTTTAGCACCAAGTTCCACCGTGGGACCAGAGCAGAGAATACGATACACTCTATGTACTACCGGAACCAGCATATAGTTATAATTTAGCACATACAATCTTTAGACCCTGAGAAAGGACATAGGCTATTTATTAATTTGAAATATGGGTTGTAAGGGGTTGAAAAGGAGGATAAAAAGTTACATGGAAGTATCGCTATTTTTAAAGCTAGAAACTTGAAACTTATTTTTCAGGCCACTAATTCGATATAAATAAACATGAGATTCAAAGTTTATATAAGTTGAGGTAAACCGGTATAGTACCCAAAAAAACTAAAAAAGTTAAAATAAAAAAGCTAATATCACAACATTTGACTAGAAGTAGACCTCGTACAGATCGTCTGCCTCACTCTTACCTATTTCTATCGCTAAACAGCAGTTTCCATTGTTGTGTTCCTGATTAAAGGTTGAGAAATGCAATGAAATTAATGGGTAATGTGACATAACATATTAATGTCAAAAGGTTGTCAACGCGCTAGTGATAGTGATATAATGATACAAGCGCCTATGAGCTACGGTGACCCTGGGTATCACATGAATCGTATTTGTGTTTGGAGGCCTTAATCATTATACAATAAAAAATCCCCAACGAGGCAATTATAAGTGAAAATATCCACAAAATGTTATCAAACAGAATAGCCTGATGATGCGGGATGCTGCACTACCACAATGAGACCCAGAAAATATAAAATGATAAGGCAAAATGTTCTGGAATCCAAGATAATATTTTCTCTATGGAGTATTCAAATTAGCGAAGTCTCCCGGAAAGTGTCGTCCGCTACGGGCCGGTGTATAAATAAGCACACCTGCACTGGCGTTTCTAACGAGCTGTTTTTGCCGAGCCAGCTTTTATTCCATTCATTTGTGGGATGATCATCACATTTAATGGAGCATCAAGTTATATTCCATTAACTGAAAATATATTTTCAGGGAATTTATTACAATTTTAAAAATATATATACTAATAACGGATAGTAAATTGTACATACTATGTTTTACTTTCTAACAGTGACGCGTTCATTACTCATTTTATTACTTGAAGTCGACGCCAAGCCATACAGTCCGCGTGACAGTTACACCTACAGACGCTCGCAATATCACAAGGATATCACTAGCGCGATGTCAATCCTGCAACATAAAGTTGTCTTAGATAAATGTATAACTTATGTAACATTACAGTAATTTTACTGCCTCTCTCACCCTTCAAACCGGAACACAGAAATGCAAATTTGGAGGTAGAAATAGCTGAGAGTGAGTACCAATACAGACGACCTTGAATGAGGTCTACCTTAAACTTTTTAACGGCTTCAAAATTTATTATTCTTTATTATATTGTTTTCAATTTATTCGACGTTTACCTTGCCTACTTACTTTTTTATGAACTGTTGTTTGTTGTTGTTGTTGTTGAAATAAATATTCATTCGTTTAAAATCTATCCTACCCCCAATTAAGAAATAATGATTTTGTGCCAGAATCCTCTTAAAAAGGTCTGAAACATAGTTTTGATGTGTATTGTACACTTCAAAATGTTTATCATCATGTTTGCGTATGTAAATTCTATACATATATATAGATAATATAAAGATATATGTATATATATATATTATTAAACTAAACATAAAGATATATATATAAATATATATAAATAATATATATATATCTTAAAAAATACCTTACAGACGTTATGTAATATCTATAGATATATAGAAGACTATAAATTGAGGTATAAACTATCCTATCTCTTAAGTTGGATAAAATTATACACAACGAGCAAAAAGTAAATAAATTCGGTTAAGTAATTTAGAAGTGGATCCCGAACAAACACCGGGACCCGTAATTTTTACATATAAAGATTAGTAGAATTATTAGTTGCGGTTATTGTGTTTTTGATATGTTATAATGTGATTATAAAATATCACATTATCATATCACATGTAACATATAATCGATAACTAACGATAAACAAAAGCAAACCTCATGCGTTTAATTCAAACTTTAAACTTTAAATACTACTTAAAAATATTACTTACTTTGCATTTAACGGTATTCTATCTAAAATAAAACATCGACTATAAAAACCGTAAAATTTCACTGCACAGATTACAAGGTAACGCGTGTGAAAAACGCTTGCACAAATCCATCTCATGGGCCATTAATAACGGAGAGGGCAATAAAACTGCCTTCCCGTGTAAAATATCCTCGGATCCAATAATGCTTCAAGTGTGCCCGAAGTCTGGAACGCAGGGTCCATACAAACATTTATTTTGTCTGCTACCGTCGCAACCGAAACAATATTACCACCATAAAGAATGGAATGGGAAGGGTGCTTGGTAATGAAAAATCTTCCCCTTCGAATTGCACCTTTTTTAACATTCTCCGGCCTTGTAAGGTATTGCTATGGTTCGTGACAAAGTAAGAGGGTGCGTTATATGCGATTAATCAAAAAGTATGAGGGCATATTTTATCTGTCAAATTCTGGTAACTTATGAGACTTAAACGGGCAATCGAGGCGTTCTGAACTTAAACATTTGCGTTTACGTTCGCTCAGATTTCTAAATATGAATTCATACTTACAGAGTTATAAAGTTATAAAAAAAATTAGCTTAATATTATGTTTAACCTTACCTGCCTTCTACAACTTCTAATTACCCTCTGAGATCATTTTAGTAAATACAAACAAAGCGGAACAGCTTAGCTGCTAGATGCAAATAAGAATAAGATACAAGAAAGAATAAGACTATGTTTTTTTTTAACTTTTTGCACCAACTGAATGTAGAACACGGTAAATGAAAATTAATAAAAAAGAACATAGATGACTAGTAAAAAAGTACTAGAAATGTGTATTGAGATTACTTCAACAATTTTGCTTGATTTATTTGATTTCGCTAACATTTTGTAAAATACTTACTTCAGCTGTTCGAGTTTGTAACCCGAGTTCTACGTTACGTTTAATACACAAACATAACTTAGTGAGATATATTAAAATTAGCCCGCGGAGTATTATTTTAATATTATCAGAACGTAATGATCACCCCGCACAGTTCAACGCACTGCCCTCTATTAATACCGAGGACATCTCTCGAGTATCACATATCAAACCGGCGCTTTGGATGTCTTTCGTCTCGGCACAAAGTGTTGGATAACGGACTACTTTAAAGCAGTTTATACACGAGAACTGAAGGGAATATGCGTTCTTATTACTATGAATATTTCGATACAATTCTTTTTATCCTGATCCTTTGTAAAGACAGAAAACAATGATTTAATAACAGTGTCAATAAGGTGTGAAGCCAATTACTAATTTTGTGGTTTCAATACTAAAGGTAACTGCAAAAAGTCGCGTTTCTACAAATATAAATAACAATTTTATTTATACTTTTTGTTATTCCATTCATTCATTAAATGCATATGAAAGTTGATAGATAAACCAATTTTCATAATTATGTCGTTTAATTCTGAGACGACTAAGCCGATTTTAACGATATGATTATTATAAGAAGTAAATTAGACTACTTTTATTGTATATTATTTCCATAGAAACTAGGAACACGGCTAGTTGTACATAAGAAAAATTTTTATAAAAGCGTAAATATTTTCTAATTATGTAGGAAAGATTTAACCTAGTTTTTCTAGACGTCAGTTGGTATCATATTTTCGTTTATAGCTTTCGCAACAAAACATATTATTTAGAGATAAGTACACAACCTCAATTTTCAAAATAGATAAAAACTTTTGTAGTAAAACAGAAGTCTTGTATTCTTCGTATGATTATATATATATCTATATATATCTATATATATATGTATACAAATATAGTGTATAAGTGTAAATATCTAACTAGCGCTCACCGACCTTGTGTAATTAAGTAATGATGTATTATGTAATTTACCAACACCGAAATTCATCTGAGTTAATTCAATAGTTCATGTGTGAAAGGTAAGAATTGAATAAAACATAAGACAACCTTACTAAGAAAAATCCATGCCAGCATAACTTCAAAAGACTTACGTATGCGACGTTCTTTTCTTTGAGTTTCTTTACCGGAAAGTCAAATAAATGATTTCAAGAAATATTACCTGTAAGAAAACACATTAATTAGTTATTTGTAACAATTTTGAAAATAATAATGAAATTTCCTTAATCGCAAGAGCAAAGAGTAATTGTTTTTCGCTATAATTTTCACAATTCACTTATTTGAGACCTATTTCTACGTATTTTATATTGTACAAATGAAATTCCAACTAAAGACTAATTATTTGAAAAAATCATTATTTTATAGCTATATTAATCTTCATAGTAAAGCCTTATGATCTCTTAATTCAAGGAAATGAGAAAATATCTAAAAGCATATACATAGATCTCCTGAAAAAGGTGAGTTATCTATAAATAGATGAAAGAGGATATATTAAGAGCTTAGAGGTAAGAGTTATATTATTATGCTGATTAATTTAACAGATGCAATTAATTTCTCACATTTAATCATCAGCCTCCCCAAGTGATTTCCAATAGGACCGGCAGCATCCTAGTCAATTTGTTTACATTCCTTGTTTCACTATTAACTCAAAGTAAGGTACATATATTATGCATGTCATTAATGGCTATTCAATCAATTAAAAAAAAATCATTTTTCGGGTTTTGTTTGTAGGTGCCATTCTAACACTTCTTAATTTTTTGACTATATTTCGTTTATCAATTGACATGCTTCTTATGCGTTTACTTGCGTAGTATTACTGAAGTTTAGAATCATCGCTTTATTTTGTAGTAGGTGAGTATAGAAAATTATGACTTATATAAAGTGGTAGCATTGAACTATCAAATTTGTCAAATTACTTCCATTTGTGTATGTACTTATCACCCAAGATTTTTCAGTTAATTATTTAATGAACATTATTATCATCATCATCGTACCAGCCGTTGGAAGGCCACTGCTGGACATAGGCCTCTCCAGGTAAGGAGATTTATTTCGCGCCCTATGCATTTGAGCAGCACTGTTTCGGATATACCGCCATCTGTCGATTCTGGTATCTCAAACGCCACTTAAACACGACGATTCAAAAGTGCTTTCGTTTCAGTTATAGACATGTCGGATTTTAATAACACGGGAATGAACCCAATTTAAAAAGGTCCTAAATAAAACAAAAGAAAAACGAAGTGTGCACGTATCGTAATATCGCAAAGAACATCAGCCCTATGCACAATTCCAAGAAACCTACAAGGAACATAATGGCGCACTGTCGGTCACATTTATCGCCTTTTGATGATTGTCCATCTTAGAATATGTTTACTGTGGCCGTTTTGATCTCCCCTCGTAACATTTGAATGAGCCTTGTCTTCGGAACTATTTGTTATTACACCACCGAGTATTCTAGGTGATATTTTGATTTGAAAAAGGTTTTTCTTAACACACAAAACAAAGAACAATACAAATGTATGTATTAGCAAAAAAAGTAGAGTTTAGAAAAAGGTTTCATGCAATGGTACATCACTCTCACCTATTACTTCTGCTAACAGGCGTTCGTATTGCTGTGTTGTGGTTTAAAGGGTGGGAAGCTAAAGTGAAATTACTGGGTAAATGTAAGACAATATCTTTAGGTGACATGGTTGGCGACGCGCTAATGGTATCTTTGTAATGTCACGCGCGTTCATAGACTGCGGTGACGCTTACTATCACGTTTAATAACATAACGCATTTTCATTTATTTCTTCTAACAAATAGCGGTGTTTGTATTATATTCCGCTTTGATGGGGAGAGGTATAAATAAAATTAATGAGTATATATGATATAATATCTTCTCTCGTGATAAGCTTAGTGACGCGCTAGTAATATCTCTGTGAAGAGAAGAACAGGCTACTGTGACGCTTAAATTACGCAGATCGTTTGCTTGTTTGATGACTTAGTTTATATAAAAGCAATTCGTCCCGCCTTCGCAAGCGTAACAAAGAAAGCGCAAGCGGAACCGAAGTGTCATTTTATGATTTATGAAAACGTCAGTGTGATTCCTAATTGGCATAGAGTTTACAACATGCTCAAATATCACGTTTCGATCAATTCACACGATGAATGAGATTTCCACAAAAATCTTACTTGTGAATCTGTTAATTGGCGAATATTATGAAAATCTGTTCAGTGATTGAAGTTTAACAGATATTCTGAATACATTTGAATTAATAATAATAGGATGAATTAGACATAAAAGTGAGAATATGATTATAGTAATTATTTTAAAGAAAAATCCTCTTTTCAATTGAAAAGATTAAGAAGATAATGTTATTTCAAAACGTTCACGGGCACAATAAAATTGTCGGCCTAAAAAACAATAACTCCCGTTATCCTCGACCAATTTTATTCTCTTTACACTTTTTCGGAGGAGCTTAATAATAAATTGTTATAGAAGCCCCAATCCGGTTCGCAGACATTAATCTTCGACAGGGATTTTCCGGGACCCAGAATTCGGTGTAATTACAGAACGATAGTGTTTTCGAGTCGAGGGACCACGAGTTTGACATTCCGCTATATCATCACGCTCCACCCGTTAGGGCACAAATAGATAAGGAATTTCAATTCATTCTATTGTACCAGAGTATTACCTCCGAGATATCATTAAACGGCTGTTCGTCAGAACTGGTAGTTGTAACACAAACGAGTAAACACACCACTGTCTCACAAAAAACATGGGAATGGAAGCGGAGAACGAGAAAGACAAAATATTGTCTTAAGATGTCGCGTGAGCGAAATCAATTCTGTTGTTAATATAAATAAAACTAGTATAACTTCAAATTTAAGATGTAATGTACAACTTTACAAGTGACCACGCTGGACATAGGCCTCTCTGAGAAATAGGGAATTTATGCATAATTGCCGCGGTAGGCAAGAGTGGCAAACGCTGAGCGCAGCCTCGCGACGGGAATGCTGCTACCCACCGCGCTCTCTTGCATTTGAGCTATATTGCTTAAGTTGGTACCGCCATCTCTCGATACCAAAGTAATACCTCCGAGATCTTATCGAACGGTTTGTCGTTTAAACCGGTAGTTCGTAATACAAACGGGTAAAAAATACGTGCTAATGGAAGCGGAGAATCAGAAAGACAAAATATTGTCTTATAATGTCGCGGGAGTCAAATATATTCTCATAAATGAAGTCAGTATATCCTAGATCCGCGTCATGGATGAACGACTGGACCGAATTCGATTATTCTTTTTTTATGTTTACTATTGTCAGAAGAAGGTACTTATGTTATTTGGGAAATTTGGGAAAACCTAGCAAAATGCAAACTTGTCTAAATCGTTTCTAAAACCTATCCTCATAGCGTTTCACATAACTGTCAGTCGTTTGACAGTTGCGTCTGTTTGCAGAATGTACGCAATGAAACTAAATTTAGTTTCCAAATGATTATACAAAACAATATTGATCTGAAGGCTGATGGAACTGTAAAATTTTTGGATTTAAACCGGAGCAGTGTAAGGCATTTACCCGCAAAGTCGTCTGCATTGGTACCTCATTCTCACTTATCTCTACCGCCAAACAGCAATGTTCGTATAGCTGTGTTCCATTTCCAAGGGTGAGAGATGGCGATGGAGAGAGGTATGAAATGACACGGTAATGTAGAATAATATCTTCAAGTCCCAAGTTTGGTAACGCGCTTGGTTTGGTAACCGTAGGATACCAATCCTACGGTTCGAGCGTATACAGGCAACGGTAAGCTTGTCAGTCGACTTGTCTTATAAATAAAAAGCGTCTACCCCTAATATGATGATGATGAAACAAGTTACATGCTGCATTTGAACCACACTGCTTCGATTGGTACCGCCATCTATCGGTTCCTATACCTCAATCATTTCTTACGACAGCGGAAGGTACTTTTCTATTCTGCTGGTACCACACGACTGTCCTAATATTGTTAAAAACCTTTAAACATTTCAATCCAAGGGTTAATATTCTTACAAAATACGTATTATTTTAGGAATGTTAGCAGCACATGGCTCGAGTTCATTACAGAGTAATAAAAAAATATTACACCTATGACATTTCATTAGATCCAACAGTATCTCAAATAAACAAAATTACTATAACTCGATAAAAATTCGATCGTGTAAATCTGCCTTTCTAAACTGCTAAGTCATTGTTGTCGTTTTAATTGCAAGCTGAGATCATCTACTAACGTAGCTAATAAGAATTATTATGTAGGCAATTGACATCGTTAATCTTCTAGAATAAATAGACATAGCTATTTAAGAGACCGCTGTAAAGTAAATAATTTGAAATTTTTATCTGAAAATAAACATAAAAATGTTATCATCATATCAGTCGTAAAACTTGGATCCTCCCTGATCCAAATGGTCTTCCGTGATACTTATTTTTGCAGATAAGAAGCAATATATTGTATGTCATCTCAAAATTTATTTCTATCATTTAATTTAACTAAGTCACAGACGATCGTTAGGTAAATTTTAAATACTCCTTGTCTGGCGAACAAACATTCTATCTCCTTAGTCGTAGGACTAACACGCTACCAATTTTAGGACTTCATAATTTTTCAGCAATTTCCCCACCTTAATACCTAACTATGATCGATAAATAAGTTAACAATGAAATATATATACATTCTATTCTATGTGGTATCCTACCCCACAGTACCCTTATTTATCTATTACTAATAAAAAATTTATAATAGCTATTTTATATTTTTATATTACAGTCTTCTTAAATATTAATTAAAATGCATTACTTACCTTGTACATTTGATGAAATCAAAATTCCCGTTTATTGCATATCATTAAATAGATAACTTAGTAGATGTCAGAGGTTTAAAATGACGAAGCACAGCAGTTGGCGATTCGTATATATTTTCATCCCGGTTAACAACGGTTGACGGGGGAGGGGTGTGCCGAGTGCCTAGTTTGTAGCATAAGATACACAACATCATTAATCATTCGCTGATATATAATAAAAGCCGAGAAGTACAGGCAGAGTAGAATAGTACCTCCCACTGCAACAGGTGTCGTAAGAGGCGACTAAGGTACCAGAACCATCGGATGGCGGTATATCTATCCGAAACGGTGCAGCTCAAATGGACAGGACGGGGATGGACAGCAGCATCTCCGTCGCGAAAGCTGCGCTCTTCTATTGCCAACACGTTTACCCAGCGCGGCAATTATATACTAAATTTCTCTTTCCTTGGCCTATGCAAGCAATGGACTTCTATAATAGTATATTGCACCCTTGCAAAGACGAGGCGTGTCGTTAGTTATCTATATTCATATGAGACTATGTTTTAATTCAATCATTAAGTCATCGTGACTGACGACTGACATTGAAGAGAAATTGTGTTATCAAAACTGGATTATGTAAGCATCTATTTGAATTACGCTCGCAATTCTGGTGATGAAATTCTTTGTCTATCTGTTTTGGATTTAAACAAGCAACTGTGGGTGTTTTATGTGAAACATAAACAAAAGTTATGATTGACAAAAGTTATGATTGTTTAATTTAACAAATCAATTTCAAATTTCGAATCGCTTATAACTTTGGAAAGTTTTCGAGTCAATTTAAATGAAATAACTCTGTTCTAGAATCTCTAGTTCCATATTTAATATTTGAATTATGAATCCATCAACAAATTAACTCTCAAATTACAAATAGCATAAAGCAAGACCACAACTTACGTAATTGTTTAAAGATCCGGTGTAACGTTAGCTACTGGAAAGATGTTGTCATATATATTTGACAGATAAAATATCGTGTAGAAATACCGGAGAAGATTATCTTTTAATGAGAGGTATCACACATTTCGCGAACAAAAATAACAAAACTATTTCGCAAATTAGTCGTCGATTGGCAATTAGGTACTCATCGGTAAATAGTGAAACAGGTATACGAAAGGAATAGTCGTACACAGTTCGATAAACACTAAAACATATTATCTGCCTTTTACTCTAACGACATCCACTCAGAGGTAAGAAAAATAAAGCTCTTCGTGAATCTAAAATTACAAAGCAAGCTGTAAATAACCCTTTAACATAGAAATGAGACTAACGATGAGGGCGTACGGTAGCAGACGATTTTATCACGAAGCTCCGATTCGCTTCCATTCCCACCTTTATTTCCGATGTAGTGACAGGAAATAACTAGGTGCATCGGAAAATGCACCCAGGCTACCCGTATAACCTAACCTAGGTCGCCCTAACTACAAATGCACGGGTCGAGTGCTCACGTAGATCGATCACGTTCAGAACTCGTTCCTTTTCTTTCACGCTTAAAAGAACACCTATTCCTGGTGAAAATGTGGAGAAATGTTCCTTTCTCACTAATCAGATATGTCAGGAATGTCTACAGCGGTAATGCAATTCACGTCAAACACGCGAAGCTCGTTTTGTAAGTTCTCTGCGCTTAAAATTGTGTGCTCGCCGCGTGCTACGTCGAAGTTTATACCGTTATGAAAAAGTATGATCATCATTTTCCTACATTCGCGTTTTCACTACACTTAGTAAATCTACGACTCGGATGTAAATAATCCATGTTTTAAATTTCTTTTTACATATTTATTCACCCAGTGGTCAACTACAAGTAATATTACACTTTAAAAGCTTAACCAATGAATTTAACTTCATGAAATTTGAGCTACGACTTAAGATAAAGATAGAGTGAGGCAAAAGCCGGAATCACAGGTGCAAAATTATTAAATAAGTAATGAATTTGAGACGTGACCTCAAAATAATACAGACGCGCAACATTTGTTTTTGATATATTTTTTAAGCATTTACAGCTGAAAATCGGTCGGATAGTTAAGTCTAAAGTGATCTCCTAGTGAACCGAATAATAAAAGAGGTTGCATAGACTAACTGACTGTGTGTAAATTTATGAAGTTTGAGCTAAGAGGTAGACTAAGACAAGAGAACGGAACCACAGGTGCAAATCTAGTAGATAAGTAAAGAGTTTGCAGTGTGGCCTCAAAATAACACAGACGTGCAACATTATTTCGATATCTTTTTTAAGCATTTACAGCTAGAAATCAGTCGGGTACCTAAGTCTAAGGCGATCTTCTAGTACACCGAATAACAAAAGAGGATACATCCAACAAAAAGAAACAATAATCGGGCTAATCTTTAAATAAGCAAATAATAATTCGCTTATTTGCAAAAAATTCTAAATTAACCGAAGTTCTAAAAATAACACTAACAAAATGATTATCATTTCAATTTTTTTTTTTTAATTAATTTCGAGTTTTGTCGATATTCTTGCATTGGAACGAACTGTATAAAAAATAATGTTGCAATGGCTAGACAAATTTACAGTGCTGTAAAATAGGAAGCTTGGTCGTAAAATACTTGACGAGGAATCGCATAGATATGTCGTAAACGAAACGTGTGGAACTCAATTTTGGCGTCGCCGGGCTCTACCGTGACACAGTCAGCGAGTTACAAATTTAAACACGTATAGCAATTTCCTAGTGAAAAAACCATTATAAATTTCTAAATCAACGTACTGTTTAGAGATTTCTATAAAACCATGCCTTTATATACTATCAGGCTGTTTCCAACGTCTTTTGTCGCCGAATTGATAATACTCGTAAATATAAATCTTTTCAGTATATTTTTTTTGTTTTTTTTTTAACTTTACCACTGCATAATTACGCAAAAACACGAAACTAAAACTATGAATATAATAAATTCGTAAATCGAATATAAATATGGACCATGTCGCATAAAATTGGCGAAACCACTTGCACAAAAATAATAAGTAGAGGTAGGTTTAAAGTTATCATATCTTTGAGTGGGAAACAGCGTTGCTCTAATGCACAGGGCGGAGGTGGGCAGCAACATCCCCGTCGCAAAATAACGCTCGGCGATTATTACCCACCCTACTTGCCTAAACGAAGTTCCCATTTTCCTCAGGCCTACGTCCAATATCCGATATGATGAACTCCTACTTGGCAAGTTGGACGCCTTGTGACACTACATAGCTCAAAATCATCATCATCATCATATCCGCCATTAAAAGTCCACTGTTGGACATAGACCTAACCAAGATAGGGGGAGTTTTGCCCACAACTGCCGCGTGGCGTGGTGGCAATCGCAAAGCACAACTTCGCGATGGGAATGCCGCTGCCCATCCCCACCCTGTTGTATTCAAGTTGTGCTGCTTCGTATGGATATACTGCCATTTTTTTGGTTCTGGTACCTTAGTCGCCTCTTACACCAGACTCCTCATACAGGGGGAGGTAGGTACTATTCTACTCTGCTAGTGCCCCACGACTCAAAATTAACAGTTTTTGTCTTGTTTTTATTCTTTGTGTCTTAATTAATATTGTTCTTCAGAGATTGATCTTTATGTATATAGTTTTATTTATATGCCATATAAACATATATATGCATACATATTACAGTTGTCATGATACAATCAGAATAGTGAATATCAAAAATTACAGCTAACATTCTTAAGGTCTAAACTAAATATACTTTACAGCACAAAAACAAAGTAAGGCCACAATAAGGTTTTAACAACATCTCGTAGAACGCGAAAATATTTCATATATTCCAACAAGCTGCCGAAAATACAACAACCATTCTACTAGTAAAATGTTTGTTGTACCAGAACCAGAACCACACGCCCGTAAAACGTATCTCCTAGGATTCGGACGTGAACAAAAACTATTTGTATCGTGCCCCGACCGCAACAAACTTAAGTTTTATGAAACACACCTACTTTACTTGTACAATACAATACCTAATAAGCATGGATAGCTATAATTTGTTTTATTTTAAACCAAGTACTAATCTTCCCGTTAAAGATGCAATTAAGCAGCAAGAAACGTAAAAGGGACGTAATATATACCTATGTTTCTTGCCGTTTGTTTTAACTTGCTATTGTCACAGGTTGACTATACGTCGTAATAGAAACTATACTATTTGTTCAAAGTTATTTACACTCTGAAGATTCCAGTAAAAGCAATTATAAGCAAATTCTGTCATAACAAACTTGTGGAAATGAACAATCTACATTTAAAATTAGACTATTTATTGAAAATGGTATTCCAATAAATATTGTAACAAACATTTTATATTAAAAAACAAAATCAGCACTATTAATATTTCACTGGCGCATTAACTTCCAAGTCCCAAACACTAAGTATGGCACGCTAATGACGACTCTTTAAGGAAGACATTATGCAGCAAAACTTACTTTAATTACCCTACTTAATGGAAGCTCTTAAATCATAATTAATGTAGCACACGGCTCTCAGAAAAGCTGAATACGAGAGCACATGTGTTTCAGACTGCTATAACTTTTAACTTTGCATCAAAATACCTTCATCTCTTCATGGGCAGCTAAAGCTAATTAGAACTTAGGCGTTACAGCTAAACTCACCATTCCAAAACAAACCTTTGTTGGTTGGTACCCGCATTATGCGACTATTTTTTGATTCGCCGCATGACTATTTACAACGAGAAAGACTTCCAACAAATTATCCTAATAATATAATTGAAAAAACTACTTTTGCATAGTTTTTTTTTTATAATATTGTAGTGTATAAGAAAGAGGGTGCAAGTGTATACGAGTACATACCTACAAACATAGTCTGGAATATGTGTTTTAGAATTTAGTATTTATTTAAAAAAATGTAGTAATCGTTTAAATTAGGGGATGACCGGATGAGATTCGCTATTTTATAGTTTGTAAAAACTTATAAATTGTGCATATACAAAATATGTTACAGGGCTGCGACATATTTTTATAATCAATGAAAATTATTTAACGTACAGAAAATCACAATATCCATAAAGGTTGACCAGGTTGATCACGGCCAATTCCAATATCACGCGAGCGAAACCGCCTACTACGACTAGTTTGTGGACTCGCTAAAAGTGTAAAGCAATTATCTTGCATCTTTATGTCTCAACCGGGTTTTAAGATATTTGTTGACAACGTCAAATCATTAATAATTAAGTTCCATTGTAGATTAATTTACGATCTATCCTTAAATACAACGAGCTACGATAATCAGTCAATCGCTAACCTGAGTGAGTGAGTCAAATAAATTTTCCGGATTCTAGTAGCTAATTATTCTTCCAGGATATTTTCTGTAAATAATAACAGGATTTCGTTCTATTTAACAAAAAATATTTTTCGATATTACTACCAACATTTATCCAAGCCGAAGCCTGCGATTCTAGCTGCAAAGCGAAAGTAGATGAGCGATAGCAACAAAATCGGTTGTTAAAGCGCTAACGACCAGGCACATATGAAGGTACTAATGTGCGGTCAGAGAACAGGCGAAACTACCCTCTAGTTTAATAAAGTATAATAAGTGTATTACATTTAAGGAGCTTCGCATATTCGTCTACTCACATATAGCCTTTTTATATATATATATATATAAAGGTCGTCTACATAGGAACCTCATTCTCAATTATTTCTACCGCTAAATTGCAATGCTTTCATTAGTGTGTTCTAGTTTAAAGGTTAAGAGAGACATTAAAATTACTACATAATGTGATATAACATCTTCAAGTCACGAGGTTGGTAACACGCTAATGATATCCTTGTGATATTACAAGCGTCTATAGGTTACTACTATAAACATGATTGAGGACCTAATCTGATAAAAATTCCTAAATATGTAAAAAAAATACTCTAGACTGTACTGAGAATACACAGACAGATTACAAAAACTCAAACGAACATAACATATTGATCCTGTTATTAAGAATTTCTTGTTTGAAAAACATCTGGGCGTTACAATGAGATTTAGAATTTAACCAACGTTAAGTAAGATAACCGAATTCCATTCGCAAAATTTATAGTGACGCACTGGATAAAAGGACTTATCCTGATAAATATATTGTCTGCAGCCCGGAAATAAATCACGGGTCGCAAACGAAATCAACCGAAGAAAAGAACCAATCAACCGACGCTCGAATTAATACGGGTTTTATGGAAGAAAAACAATATGTACCTTCATATTATTTGGGGAAAAGGAAATGGTATTAGAACTAACACAGGACGAACGAATTATCAACAGAAAAGGTATATTAATCAAATAAAAATTACGTTCAGTTATACACTCATTTGAAGAACTCAAACTTTTGCTATGATAGCGTGGCTGGTAGAAGTATTTTGGTAATTTCATAACGAAGAAAGTTCTGTGAGGCCGCAGACTCTACCTCTTACTTCGGCTTAAGTCACAAAGCTTAGCAGTACTTCGGCTGGCAGTTACCATAACATCGTTCCACGGAGTAGAGTCAGAACTTTAGGGATCGAACCTCTTCCAAGTCTCCGCCTAATTCAATTAAGGAACTATTTTTCTCGTAGTAGGTACGGCATAGGGCAGCAGGAGGCAGGGTAGCATTGTGTAGATCCTTGAATGGCTAATTATGGGGAGTTTTATAACTTCCGCTGTGTTGTGATACCCCGGTAAAGTAGACTAAGTAAAGATTATAACATCACATTACATACACATACACCACAAAAATCTATACTAATTATACTAATATTTTAAAGCGGAAGAGTTTGTTTGTTTAAACTCGCTAATCTCAGGATCTTCTGGTCCGATTTGAATAATTCTTGTTTTGTAGGATAGTCCATTTATAGAGGAAGGCTTTAGGCTATATGGCATTACGCTGAGACCAATAGGAGCAAAGCGTCAGTGAGAAATGTTGCATAAACGGGGAAAATTATTCACATTTGAGGTCTTTCGTCGCTGCATAAACGGTTTAAGTTATTAAAAAACTATGTATGAAAGAATTATTCCTTTTTAATAATAAAAAAAAGTCCACGACAGTATATGTCTATCTCTCAAAATTTACTCATAATAACATTTTTTGTCGAAGAAGGCTTGCTACCATTATAATGTGAAAGCAGGCCGCGCGGCGGCAGGTGAGGGGGATGTGGGCCTCGTCCACTACCACTCGCGAGTGTATCTTTGCGAGGTACCATACCGCGCGGCTCAGACGCGTGGTCGGCTCCCTACGGAACGGTTGAATACAGCGTGCTTTATTTTAAACAAAAGTAAAAATATAATTTATGCCGAAGTACTTTATTTTAAAAGTACCCATTATTTTAAAAACATAATTTTTTTACATATTATTTAACAAAATCTTATTCACGATTATACAATAACATAAACCAACGTGATCAATCAAAAATAATCAACCACGCGAACGAAGTCTAAGTTTATATAAGTTAAAGAGGTATGGTACCCAAGAAACACTATTCTACGCGGACGAAGTCGCGGGCACAGCTAGTAGTTAGATAAATTGTAATTCAAACTTCTTATATATTATAAAACAGGTTTGATGCATTAACGTGGTAGTTTTATTACCACTTATCACTTAATTTATTTCTATCCACGAAAGTTTTAATTATCCAACCACTTCATGCTCATGAAAACATAAAATTGCAAATTTCATTTTTTCTACCAATTCGCACGTGCGCGGATAAAGCAAGTTTCTAAAATCGACGATATTTGTATATATTTAGAAAAGTGACTGATTCTATTAAGGTTTTCTTTTCCGTATTAACTATCTGTCCATATAGGAATAGAGTTTAAAATGAATAAACTTTGTAGTAAACAGATGTTCCGGGCGAGTAGTTTCTTGCAAAAAGTTTGAATAGCCAAGCGGAGGCAGCTACCACACAAAAGGCAGCGACAGCTTTTCAAATTAAAAAATCCGGTGGTGTTCATACGAGTTCACTAACGGCCCTCGTGGTGCTGAGGGCCCTCGCGAGAACAGCTGTAATTACCAGGTTTTGCTCTAAAACAACTACGCGATGAAATAGCTATTCATGTGCCTTAGGGTTTATGCAGCACAAGTCTACATGCGTACTTAATTCTTTTTACCATTAACTTGCCTACGTAATTCATTCATAAATATCACTTCGTAAATATAATTAGTAATAAGAGGATAAAACTTTATTACAGAAATGAACAGAAGGGTTGGTATAGGACGACCGAGGCGAACATATCTTAACGAGTTAGAAGAGGTATTAAGGAAGGGCCAGGTCAAAAAATAAACGAGCATATATGAAAGGACTAATACGAGTAAGGGAAACAAGAGAGGTATGCCAAGATCCTAACAAGTGGAGATCCATAGTCTTTGCCTACCCCGATGGGACACAGGCGTGAAGTATATATGTATAATAGGATAAATTTGTTATACTTTATCCACTTAAATTAAGGATTAATTCTAACTCCGTTTAACTGATTACCAAGATGGTCGGCACTACTGGCCATTGAAAGTTTACTGCTGGACATGGGATTTCCCAAGAAAGGAGGAATTTTGACTATAATTGCCGCGCTAGGCAAGCGTGTTGGCAATCACAGAGCGCAGTTTTCGCGACGGGGATGCTGCTGCCCATCCTCGCCCTGTGCATCTGGGCTGCATAGTTTCGGATGGTCGTTCGGTACCATCTGTCGGTTCTGGTACCTTTAGTCGCTTTTTACGACACCTAGTACAGGGGGAGATACTATTCTACTCTGCCGGTACCTCATAGCTTTGTTAGCACATATATCTGTGTGTAATAAATAATTTAAAAGCTTTATATTTAGAAGCTTTGAGAGGAAGTCGATAAAGGCGCATCCGAGAGCATTACGTGATTCAATGGCGGATTGCCGAATAGATTGATTTGTGAATTTTGATATATGTTGTAATAAGCGTGCGTGCGAATACATTATTACATATGAGTATTTATAAATATATAAATATATATATACACATATTCAGAGAAAAAAATTGTGAATTATTTTAAAAAATCTCCAATAATATTCCTACGCAAAAATTATATATAGGTATTTATAAAAATTATCAGTCTATAAGATGTCTGTGGGGTTCAAGTAGAAAATCTTTGATGGTGTTTCTCAAGAAAATCCACTTAAATACTTTTAAACCACACATGTCACACTTAAAATTGCAAATTTCATTTTTTCTACCAATTCGCACGTGCGCGGATAAAGCAAGTTTCTAAAATCGACGATATTTGTATATATTTAGAAAAGTGACTGATTCTATTAAGGTTTTCTTTTCCGTATTAACTATCTGTCCATATAGGAATAGAGTTTAAAATGAATAAACTTTGTAGTAAACAGATGTTCCGGGCGATGTACTCGTATCGCAACAACTATTATTAACAAAGATAGCAGAGCAAGACTTCGCAAATGTTTGTTTACGCTAAAAGGAGGCTTTCGCTGCATTATAGCTAAGTAATTTAACCTCCCGTTTTGAATTTTAATTTCCAATCCATAAAAAATACATGAAGGAAGCAGTGCACGAGAGGGAGGCTTAGGAAAACTGTACTTTGCACTAATTAATCGTGCACTTATTACTTTATACAGCTGTATCCTACCAGTTATAAAGTTTATTACCAATTCCATCATCATCATACCAGCCATTGGAAGTCCACTGCTAAACATAAGCCTCTTCAAGGAAGAAGGTATTTTGCCCATAATCCCCACTCTGTGCATTTGAGCTGCACTGTTTCAGACGGATATACCACCATCTATCGGTTCTGGTACCTTAGTCGTCTCTTACGACACCAGGTGCAGTGAGAGGTAATATTCTATTCTGCCGGTGCCTCACGGCACAACATATCACTAATTTAAGTTTCCCAATTAACCAAATCTCTCCGAAGGTAATCTAAGTTCCCTTACGATAATTCCTAAGAAACTTAAAAATATAACATAGTGCCATCAAGTATTTTTGATATCAAAATAAATGTATATTTAATGTCTGTTTCAATGAACGTGAAACAAAAATATAATCCGGCGACATAATTAGACAAAGAAAATACTAATTGTAATATAAACAAATGTTTATATCTGGCTATATTTTTGGATATTATCCAACAGCACTTTTCTACAGTTCTGATTATCTTATTCGTCAGTCTAATTGAAGAAAATAATGTTCATTAACAATTAAGGCTATATAACTCAAATTGGTAAAACTATTATCAAATATTGTTTATTATTAAACCTAACTCCATTGCACTGAACGGAATATAAGCTATTTGCTGAATGTTTATTTAAAAAAGATAGCAACTGTTCTCATATATTCATAATACTAAACAAATATGAAATCATCTGAAGTAAATATTTATCTATATCTTATGTACATTACATAATAAAAAAGTGTACAACGCGATCAAAATCTCTACTTTTTACAACTGGACCTGAAGTATCAAATAAAAGGATTAAAGTAATCCCTTACTATCAGACCCTTACAATGAATCACTAGGAATAAACCTACAGAGGGAATTCAACTTCTTCAACTGAAATATCGAGGTTAGGGCACATTATGAAACTGGAGCGATTAAAAATGATCCGGTTTGAACGATTGAGATACGATATATTAAAGATTGTTTTTGAAGTGAAATGTTTTTTTCTTTCATGATTTCAATAACCTTAATACCAGAAATTGGTACTGCGTTTTACATGGATGCCCCGCTAAGCGATCGTCGGTCGGTCTAAGATCTTTCCAGATAACTAACGTGCTCTGAGCACGCAGCAGCAGTTTAACAGCAGGTAGGTTTCCAAAAAGGCATCACGCAAAAGTCACTATATTTTTGCTATCATTGCAATTGTGAAAATCATCATCAAGGAATCAGAATACAATACTAAAATGCAGTAACTATCCATCGTTTGCATCAAGAACATAAGAGTACGGTATCTGAATTATAAAGCACCGGGAAACAGGTAAGCCTCATGGCTCCAACTTGCCAACTCACTAAACTGAAGTTGGACGAAATCGAAGGCTTTCAGACTTTCGGTGTCTAGGGTACAGTTTGGGGCTAATTGAATGTTAAATTGCTGTTCTCTTGTAGCACACAAAGTTCTATTTGTAAAGTAGATTAATAAAGCTATCTGACATTGTAGATGTATTAGCCTAGTTACGTTAACTATCATATTAAGTAATTTCATGTTATGGTTAGCATTACATTATGCCTTAAATATGACAATAACTTTGTGAGCGGTAACTTGGTTTAAGAACTGAAAATTTGAAAATTGATGAAAATTTCTTAAAAAATATTCTACGAAAAGTAAATAGAACAGTTAAGTAAATCAAAATAGGATTTCAAACCAGTTAAGAACGAAAAATAACTTTTATTATTACATATAACCATATATCTATACGAACAGACCCAGGAGGTGGATAGACGATCTGTTTAGTACTGTGACATCGTGCTAGACGCAGACAGAACCATTCTATGTGTATTTGTTTTGTGTCTGGGTGTTATTTACATGTCTTCTCTGATATCTGTAACATAATCGATTAAAGCTACTTATGTCGGGTCGGAGTCAGGACAACGTCTCATAATTCTGTGAATTTATAATTATTATTATTATATCGTCTGGCCGCAAGGTTAGAAATGCTTTAATATCTTTCTGATGGATGTTTATGACGACGTGGATGTGTTTGTTCTTGTTAAATTTTATACATATTTCTTGGCTTATAAAATAAAAGATTATTGTACTGAACGTCCGGTATCACTTGAAAGAAAATACTCAGGCGTCTTTGATCCTCACGCTAGTCTCTTAGATATGTGATAAAATAAGAAAAATGTAAGTTAAATGTCATAGATAAACATTTGCAATACCCCCATTCTCTTTATTTTTTTTCGCGAAATTGAATTTATGTATACCCTGGCTTTTTTAAATATTGGTATATACATAACGTTGTCCATCCGTAAGACTAAAATATATACATATAGCAAGAATATATATATATTCTTTTAACTTTGTTATCCCTCTGGTCGTCTGCCTACGTGTTTGCAAAAGGCAAAAAAGGTATTGTGGGTCAAACATATGCGTTCTAATCCAGTAGGTATACAAATGTTTAGACTATTTTTTATCTTGTGTTACGAATATCCGTTACCAGAAATCAAATATTTAAGTACATATTTAACTATAATACTTACATACATATTTTTACTTAGACACAAAACAAATAAACATTGAACCCACGACCGGTTTTCGAACAAGATCGGACCACTACTTTCTACGTCATTAGGTCCATCAAATACGAATTGTGTTGATTAGTCAACTTTCCCGTAAAATTAAACCAATCTATTTTTATTAAAATAATTTGTAGCACTATGTAATCAAAGGTAAATGACAGTGTAATCATCACTTGCCACTGCTAGACACAGGCCTTTTCAAGTGATTCTAATAGAAACCATTCCTATGACCTACCGGCATACAATATGCATATAGCTTGTTTCTGCAAATTTAATATTTTTGCATCAATATTAAGTGAGCGGATTGGTTGTGAGTGAGTAATCATCTTACCAGCCATTAAAAGTCCACTATTGGACACAGGCCTCTCCAAGAAAGGGGCATATGTTGCCCATAATTACCGCGCTAGCCAAGCGTGTTGGCAATCGCAAAGCGCAGCTTTAGCAACGGGGAAGCTGCTGCTTATCCCCGCTCTGTACATTTGAGCTGACTTTTTTGAAAGAATATACCGGCATGTGTCGGTTCTGGTACCCCTCAGTCGCCTCTTACGACACCTGGTACAGAAGGAGGTACTATTCTACTCTGCCGGTGTATAATAGTGAGTAATATTAGAATATTATACATGAGGTAAACCTCAAACAAATATCGTCTGCATTGGTACCTGACTCTCCCTCTAATTTCTACCGCCAAGGAGCAGTGTTCGCATTGCTGGTTTGCCCTTCAGCTGAGAGAATCAGTAAAATGATGATAACAGAGTTAATGTGATATCCTTATGACATAACGAGTCTATAGGCTGCAAACACGCGGGCCGTATGCTTTTTGACGACTAGGTATAAGAAAAAAAATAAAAGTAATTTAATATTGATAGGTAAACCGTTACATGCACAAAATAGGGAACGAAATAAAAATTGATAGTCCATTTACTGACAAAAACTTGTTTTATTATTGAGTCTGTAAATTTATGAATATTGAAGATTCATTCCTACACTCCAACATTAAATCTATACTAATGTTATAAAACTGAAGAGTGATGGTATAAGCGCGATAATATCAGGAACCGCTGGTCCGTTTCGAAAAATTCTTTTAATGTTAGGTAGTCTATTTATCGAGTAAGGCTATATTATATTTTTTTTTTAATTAGGGAACCATATATAAATCCTGAAAGACACTATTCCAAGCGGACGAAGTCTCGGGCACTGCAGTGAATAATAAGAGATGGATTCTTCACCTATCCCAGGCTGCCTGTAAACACAAAGTAGATAAGAATAAAACCCAGGCATAGAAGGTTTGTTAACACAAGACAGTTATTAATCCTCCCACAAAAGAACTGGGCCTCGCAAGTTGGGTCTGACTTATTGGATTAGCGGGATTTATCGTATCACCACTACACTCAAGATTGTGCTTGCAGCGGTCCGTTTAATAAATAACCATCTTTGCATTTTATTCTTATATACGTAAGATTTATTTTTTCTTGGTGTTAACACGAATTTGAGAAAGAATAATCTTCAAACGTTTACGTATATGTCAATGACGCGCAATATCCTTATTCGATAAAAAAATTCTACTGTTAGTTTTTTTCGCTTATTTGTTCCTAATGAAGCATCCTTAATATGGTTAGATAATGTCTATCCGATGGTGGATCGTATAGACATTAAATCTATACTAATATTATAAATCTGTTTTATAATATTAGTATAGATTATTACAAAATATATAATTATATTTAATTACATTTCCTTATATAAACTCTATTAACATAATATATATTCTTATTTATACCTCGGAAGAAATCGTTATTTGCGATAAGGTCCTACCTATAATACTTTGTGATTATTGTTTCTATATTATATTTATGTTAATTTCAAAATACGAATTCGTACATATATAAGGTGAAATAACTTGTCACACTATCAGGCGTTAGGTTAAGCGAACGAATAAATTAAGTATAGTTAATAAGTAAATAAAAAAAATTGGCAACATTTTCTAAAATGTATGCGTTCACTACTAAAAATGTATTAATAAAACTACTCTTTAACAGCTTACCTAAATTTCAGTGGCCAAACGCAACCATTCTTAAAAACTTCTGGAGATCGTCACCGCAATGCCGAATGTCAAACAAAAATGTTAAAAATTAAATGAACCGCGTCTCAAAGCCGTTTAAACGGAAGTCAAAAGACGTAGACAATTTTATTTGAACTGTTGAAATATCATGAATTCACGTTACCATATTTTGACCGCATTTAATTTTAATTATCATGTACTGCTATGCGCTATTGACCATACAGACATTGATAATTCCCTTAGCTTTACCCATGCAAATTGATCAACCATTGTCGGTCCAATTAATGACATCTGGGGGGTACCTGATGCGGTGGCAATTAAGCATATCCTGGGCATTCCAGTCACGAACGATGCACAGATAATTGGCTCGAATTAGACTCAGTAACTTGTTGCCAACTAAACGTTCGGCGATTGCTCGAAGGAGGTTTGACACCCACGCACCTAGTGTCTGCCGCATTGCGTTTGTTTCAATTAATTCCGACATTGTCTAATTGGCTAAATCTACTGTTGGATTTATTAAATGATTTAATACTATTTGGACTAACAATAATGTAGTTATTGTAGTTAGAATTAGTGTAGCATTTATTATTTGAAATTAAATGACTTTATAAATAAATTGCAGCACCCCGAGTCTCATTTGCGTAATTAAATGGCGATAATTTCAATTTCAATTTTATTACTTTCAATACTTGCTGATAATGTAGTTTTCCATTAGAAAAATATAATTGAAATTGAAAGTAGTCTTTAAGTTCATACGATCTCCTCTAAGACTATAAAGATTGACGTGCCTGAAAGATTGGCGCATTTGGTAGTTTTCGTATCTTGTGTGCCAATAGTGGTGGGTTTGATCCACACCTGAATCAAATATGTATGTGTCGAATTGTGTTTGTCTGGTTTCTGTTTAAATACATATTTGATTATTGTGTTTTTTGAGAGTTAGGTGTGTGAGATTTTGTGTGAATCTATTTATTTACATTATCTCAGACGGATCGTTATACTGTAGGCATAAAAAAGTAGCTGAAACATTATGTTAACGATTCTCGACTTACAAGTGGGGCTTGACTATATATTTTTGTACTCCACATTTCAGTCACTGTAATGTTAACCGAGTCCTCTATTTAATTTCAGAACGCGTGGGCGAATTATTTTTATATCAAACTCTCAGTTGAACTAAAAATAATCTCTACCTCTTTGAAATTTACATGCGCATATAAATATATCGCGATCTTGATATTTAAAGTATAATAGATTTTGAGCATAAAATATTTTCATTAAATATCCTTTATCAGTGGAAGTATTTGGTACGTATTAACCAGACTCCGAGAGAAGGCCCACTTGATATCGGCTGAGAGCACACCCCAAGGGGTTTAGCGAGGTATCCGTTCAGAATTTCTAAAAAGATTAGGCACAGAATCTCTTAGCTAGGTGTGGTTTTTAAAAGAGTGTTAATATTTTTGCTACATATTTTCACGGGCTGGATGGCGCAAATGGTAGTGGTCCTATCGTATACACCAAGGGTCAGTGGTTTGATCAATATTTTGACCCAGAACAAATATTTAAATTAAGACATTTTTGTTTGTCCTGTGTCTGGAAATTATAAATAGGTATTAAAGTATTATATTCGTGATTCTTCTGGTGCTTCAAGCGACTGACTATTACTAAGATATATAATATTCTGTGAATATTTAAAGATAAAAGACAAAAAATATATTCCGTGTTTTAAATAAATAAACATAAGATACATAGATATCACAGGACGTCTACTGCTGGACACAAGCCTCCACATGGGATTTTCTACGTCAATGGAACCGGGATCATCCGGTCCCACGACGTCTCTGCCTATGCATATCTATTCCAAAGCTTTGATACCGATTTTTTTTATAAGACCAATTTCACTAACTAGCATACAGTAAGCGTGATAGTAAGTGTCACTGCAGTTTTTACACACTCGCCTGTCACATGGATATCACAAACGCGTTGGCAAACTTGAAGATATTATGTCACATTACCCAGTATTTTTACTGCCTCTCTGACCCTTCAATCCGAAACACAGCAATGCAAACACTGCTTTTTGACAATAGAAATAAGAAGAGTGAGGTACAAATGCAGACGACCTATACATGAGGTCTACTACTAACATTCGTAACGAACAACGTAAATCGTTTTAATTCCTAATGCAGGTGTATTGAATTAGTTGGTCCTTGAGTGAATGAAGAGAATAAGTCTTTGTTACAGCTTAAACCTTAAAGCTAGCGCTAGCAATAATGTCCACTAATAACATTACGGCAAGTCGAGGGTACAGTCGTAATTACCAAGCCTGGCAGGTGGTAAATTAAGGTTTGTAGAGAATTTCTCTAAATATTTGTAACCTACAGTTGCCCTTTACAGCTGTTAGCATCAAATAAATCTGTGGTCTTTTACTTTTACTATCCGTAAACTATGCCACAGGGTGGGACAAATAGTTTAGAATTTTATAATTGCGAGACGTAACCATTTCCGTTTCCAAGAGGTGTCCAGAATGAAGGTTTTTATTTGTATTTTTATCATATCAAAATAATAATAATTCCTACAAAATATAATATATTAACTTCGAGATAAATTGCGAAAAGTACTTGTGTTATGGACATCAAACAAAAATAAAAAACATAGATGTAATACTTAAATACATGTATTCCACACCCAGACACAGAACAAACACAAGTATTATCTAACCCAGCCCTTTGCACACAAGATAAAATCACTACTAATTGCGCCATCGGGCTCGCCAACTTAAAAAATAGAGTTTAAAACACAATAACTGATGTTTATAGAATGTTTAATAAGAACAACCGTGCCGTAAAGTACCGGTAGAGTAGAATAGTAACTCCCACAGCACCAGGTGTCATAAGTGGCGACTAAGGTACGAGAATCGACAGATGGCGGTATATCCATCCAAAACAGTGCAGCCCAAATGCACAGGGCGGGGGTGGGAAGCAGCATCCCCGTCGCGAAAGCAGCACTCTGCGATTGCCAACACGCTTGCCCAGGGCGTCAATGATGGGCAAAATACCTCCTTTCTTGGAGAGGTTTATATCCAGCAGTGGACTTTCAATGGCTGGTATTTTGATGATGATGAAAAGAACTGACCTCGTTCACTTCACCTTCACATTTTAGAAACAGACAAGACTATTTACTACAATGTCCTGTAACAAATCTATTGATACCTATACTATACGTGAAATCTATCAAACCTGCTAGACTCAATTATCAATTTTTTGTTTCAAGTGTTTGTTTCAAACGTTTCAGTTACAACCGACAACCGTTTTCAAGACTGACCAAACCTTATGGTAGGTAAGTATTAGGTAAGATTGGTTGTAGAGATGTGTTTCCCTTACACAATATATGTAATAAAAGGATTTTAATGGAGCCTTATTCATCGTTTACATCATTCATCAGGATAACACATATATCTTTATTTCTAAAGATGTGTACGCAAACGCAAGCCGCAGTTAGTAATGAAGTAGTAAGCAAATTCGTATCTAACAGATTATGCTCATTAACGAGCTCTTACAGTAAGCCTTAAACATATGAGCACTGGAGACAATAGACTAAATTTTAATGAATGATTAATCTATAATGTATATGTATGTATATTACGTAAATAATTATTGTTGGCAGAAGTATATAAGAAATTTATGTTATTTCAATTTACAATTTAAGTTTACCACATTGATTTGCTTACACGTGTATTGAATACAACCCACACACAGTTTCCATCTGATATAATTCGGTGAACGTACCGAATGTCCGACATACTGAGACTTTTACCAACTGTACAAAGAGAAACAACTTTCGAGATGTTTTATCCTTTCATTTTCTTCTATTTGAGTAAGATTGGATACGTCGAGAAGTAAATCAACATCAACAACCATTTTCATAATTCAGCCGACTTACACTAATTATATTTTTTCACCTTTACTAATATTATAAAAAGGAAATGATTTGATTGTTTGTTTCATTGAAACGATTTGAAATCTAACTCTACTTAATTTAATCAACATCTACTCATCATAAGTGCTATTAAAAGTCCACTGGTGGACATATGCTGGACTCTCCAAGAAAGGTTATTGCCATATCTATCCATAAATAAATAAAAAAATTCCAAATGTGTGTACTCGCATAACTCCAGAACGACAGCACCTAATTGAATAATTCTTTTTTTATTGCATTTGTAATTTCAGGACTAATTTTGGCGTTGGAAAATTTTCATGAAAATATTGTATTACTGGATATTTATAAGTTAGATAAAGGGTGTGGGTTAACGGCCTTTTAAATCCAGGGTAGACAACCCGAAGGACCGGGCGGGCCGCTAGTAATGACGAGATATATATACACACACACACACACACACATATATACTTTATTAAATAAATAAATTCACACGATGTCTCACGTCTACGTTGACCTGACAGACAAACAGAGAAATTACAAATACAATATTTATATATACATATGAACACCCAGATACAGAACAAATACAAATATTCATCATATAAATATTTACTCTGGGTGGGGATCGAACCCACGATCTTTAGCGTATAGAATCACCACCATCTGCGCCAGCGGCCTCATAAAACCTATAAGTTAATAACAATTCAAGACAATCTAAATGCCATTTACAGATACAATCGGAGTTCGTTTCCGACAAAAACGGGACTATTACGAGCAGGAAAATTATTTATATCGCCAGAGAATTACAACATCAATGGATTTACTGCACAGAAAAAACAAAGGTTAGGGAAACTAGGCCAATATTGTGAGGAAAAGCGAGCCAAGGGCGCGATTTTCCGACGAGCGGAATCGAGTGCCTCGATTAGGTCAAGTGAGAGTGTACAATGGACTATATTGGCGTCTAACAATGCTAAGGAATTTCGATGACCGATTATACGCTATTGTCCGCTAAATAAAGAAGCAAGGTTGGGCTTCTCATGTTTTTTAAAAGGGCCGCAAAAATTTTTCTCTCTAGTAGGCATGATATCAACAAACAACCATCTTCATATTTCAGCCGAATTACACTAATTATATTTTTTTAACTTTACTAATGTTATAAAAAGAAAGTATTTAACTATTTGTTTTTTTTAATACGATTTGAAATCTACTTAATTTAATCAACATCTACTCATCATACGAGGTATTATTAAAAGTCTACTGAAAAAGAAAAAGAGGTTTTTGTCCATAATTGCCGTGCTGGAAAAGCGTGTTGGCAATCACGGCAAATCAGCTTTCACGACGGAGTTGCAACTGCCAATCCCCACCCTGTGCATTTAAGCTGCACTGTTTCGGATGGATATACCGCCATCTGGTTCTAGTACTTTAGCCGCCTCTTACGACACCTGGAGCAGTGGACGGTACTATTCTACTCCGCCGGTATATTTCATAAAAGCAAACTATAAACACCTAAATTGAAATGTAACATGGCATGATTTATATTATTTTGCGTTTGTTATGAATAAACATAAAAACTAGTCAACAGATTAAATAAATATATTTTATTAATGGAAAGTTACATTATCAATAAATCATACATCCTAGATTTTATCCCTGAATATTTATAATAACAGGAACACCGCGCCCTGCTATTATAAAATAATTTCACACAACATCTTTCATTGACCCGACACCGAGACATGTTTCTTAAAGCACTAGCATTACGGTCATCGACCAACCGAGGAATCACAAAATTTGTACTTAAATATATTTAGGACTCACAGACTTTAACACAAATACTCATTCAGGATTCAAGATAACCCACAACCTGCACCGATCGGGCCCATCGTCGCATCGTACATTTTGAGTTATGCAAAATGAAACCTTTAACTAAGACTCTATAGGAGTGTCTATGCTCGTATCTTTATTAGCAACTGAAACAGTCGGGCTATTTCAATTGCTTATCAGCAATGCTCGAACTTCTATGTTCTGGTGTGGAGTATGAAAAAGGGTGTTCAAATTTTATTTTATAAGGACATTTATGTTAAAGTAAAATATATCTGTATTTAAATAGGCCTACCATAAATACACTTTTAAAACGTTAAAAAAACAAATGAATATAAATTTGCTTATTACAACGACCGAAGACCCTGTCAATTAGTGTTTTAAAAGACAAAATCAAATAGGTCATTGCGTGTCCTACTTTAACACTAATCTGCCGGCACCAGACTGGTCTTATAACGAAAATATGTGACTAATATGTATTATTATTTAATGTATAATATACATATAAATTAATAAAATAATTCCTACCATGTTTCTTTACTTATTGATTTTTCTTAATATGCTATTGAATATTTTTACTCTTACGTATTCACGCTAATCTTGAAAACGCTTGCCGTAAACCATTTTAAAGCTGTTTTAAAGAAGTTTTATCATTAAATGTATTTTTCGAATGTCTAAACGGACGGAAATTGACAACAATATTCACTAATTGTCCCGTAGGTTACCGACATAGTTGAACAGTTACTCCCCTGAACATGAAACACGAGTGTCGTAACAGGCGGGTGAGTTATCGGAATCAATATATCCAAAACAGCATGGGTGGAATTCGCATATCCTTTAAAAAGCTACGCTCTGCAATTGTTACTACGCCTGTCCAACGTGTCAATTAATCCAGCTGACAAAGCAAATTCTGATTATGTATAACACATAAATCAAAGTGTATAAGTTTTACTACAATGAGAAATACAATCAAGAATGTACAAATATTGGACATTTGGATATTCCTGCCCGCCAGCTGCGTCAAAAGAAAATTTATAGAAAAATATATCGCGACAGAGTTACTAGTCGAGAAAAGGAAAATCACTCCGATTTCTGTTTTCTATTTGATCAAAAATATTTGTTTAGCTGCTTCCCTGCAGAGTGCTTGGCGTAAATACGAGTTATAGAAAGTGCATTATATTCTTAGACTGAAATAAATGTTGGATTCTGTTTATCTTTTCGTTTTCAACTGAGATCGCTCTGTAGAGTTAGTGAGTTTTTACACGCTAGGACAGCTTGCTTGTATATTTACCTTGATATTCCAAGCTCATGAAAAAATATGCAAAACTTTAATTGGCTTTGTACTGTTAAAATTATGTGGACTTTTGAACTTCTCGGTCATAAAATAATGCTGAAATGTAAATTCTAACGGCAATATCCTTTGTCTCTATTAAATTTTGCTGAAATGAAATCTGAATTTCATATTTTATATTTATATTATTTTTACAAACAATTTATCGCGTTTTGATTGCTTTTTTAATAATAAAATGTATCGAAGTAAATTATTTATACTAGGTTTTGATTTGTGTAATCAACGTAATACTATATAACAATATTAGATACTTTCTAATTAGACAATCAGTAAAAATGAAAATCCGGAACGTATAAACGTAATAAATTTTCATACCAATTCTAAAATATTAAATAACAAACAAAAATTGTATAAAGTAATTCAAGATTATTGAATTACTTTATACAATTGTATATTTTATTGTATTGCTGGTTATGTCGAGCTACATTTCTTAGGTCACAAACGAACCATTAATTGCACCATACTCTAGAAATAAAGTCATGTTTAAATACAGGACTGGAGGAGTCTGCTACCAACATCGTAAAAGAACCATTAAAACTTTTTGAGGGACGGTTTTTCGTGTCCAAACCGTAACTTTCTGTATCCAACTAAAGGTTTCATGACTTATTTCCACAATGTAGTCGCACTGTGTTTCCTCTTTCTTAACGAGCCGGTTTATGGCAATGAGTGCTTTGAGAATTACCTATGTCCTATTTAAATTTAAATTATAATATTTTACTGGAATACTTTATCTACAAGTAAGTCTTTATTAATATTTAGGGTTATATCTAAGTGTCTAGTTTCGATTGAAAAATGAGGAAGTATCAATTATATGATACAATTAGATTTTTACTAAAATTTCAAAGGGTAATCAATACAAATCTGTTAAAACTCTGTCTGATTCTTCAAACATTGTTTGTAAAATGATCCTTTGTAATACGTTTTTTGTTAAACAATAGTAAACCACTATCCTACTTAGCCAGTACCACACACACGGCTATATAACATGTTAAAGTAAAATACGTAGGAATTTGTATACAAATTTGTTGTATATTCGTTTACAGATTTGGAAATGCCGTATCGACGGTCTACTTTTAAATACTGAATAATTAAACACTACACTATTCATAGGTTCCTAAAAGTACAAACAAATCAAATTGGAATGATTATTTGAAAATAACAGCTTTTTATTTATGAAAGTATCGAATGTTTTAAATAAAATACATGCAGCATTTACATTATTGGCAATAATAACAAGTTTCAGTTTCTATGAAAGAAATAGGTTGCTGTAAATTTCTAAAGGAATTGTACTGATACTTTCACCAGTATCACCCGTGCTATATTCACTCTTTTCTTTTAAGGATATAAAAAGTACAAAGTTTATTATTTACACCTATAAAATGTCTCCTTATCAAAATGAAAAGTACCAGTAAAACCGAACACAGTTGACATACGACTTTTATATCAACGACTTTTATATCAAATTAAGTTTTCTCTACTATCGCTTCATATAAGAGTAACCTACATATCTTCGTGATATTCATCTCACGTGATATCGCACCTCCTGGGAACTTCCTTGGAATCAAAGCTAACCTATGTATTTATATTAGGTTTAAGCTGTTTATCTGTGAACAGATAACAAACAGACACAATGTCATAGAGTAAAATATAGGTTATATTACTCGCTAATAAAGTCGCTTATAGAAATAAGGGAAAGGATTAAAATAATAAATATACATAATATGTTTACGGCCTTATTTTGCGATCCAGATTATTTTTCGCCCGGTGGTCTTCGAATTTGTATCCGTCTTTAATCTATATACTATTGCTATAATAGCGAGTGTCTCTGTTACGTTTTCACGAATAAACGGTGGGACGGATCTTAATAAAATTATTATTTTATTTTTATTTACATCTCAGAGAAATATACGATACCCACAGGATATTATTTTTTTAATAGTAGCGCCATAACATTTTGCAGTTTCGGTTAGTGATAAAAAAAAACCATAAAGGCCATTTCAACAAAGCAAAATTTTCGCGTTGGACGGGATAGCCGCTCAAACGGAAGAGGCTGTTTCGGAAGTATATACCGCCATCTGTCGGTTCCGCAACCTCAGTCGCCTGGTACGTAGTACATAGGGCTCTTCCCTAGTACTAGGTTTCGCATTATACTCTGTTTTTATATAAACATTTTTACTTTTTACATAAAAAAAATATATTAATCTATATTTATATATAAAATTAGTCCATATTGACCTTGGTCACGTCACAATCTCGCTTATTCTTTCTTTTTGTTGTTTGATATTATCTTTTTTCTTTTGGCATTATCGTTCGTAAATAAATCCACTGATCTATATCCAAGAAAGGAGGAGGCCTCTCCAAGAAAGGAGGTTTATTACTCATAATAGCCGCGCTGGGCAAGCGTGTTGGCAATCGCAAAGCGCTGCTTTTGCGAATGGATATATAAATATATAAAAGTTATACTTCATTCAAAATATTAAACTAAGTACATTGTTCAAACTATTTTTATCGTGTCAGTTAGTATCATTACATCTAGCACAATTAAAAATAATAATTTCGAAATTGCGAACGTGTTCAGCTTCATCCAGTGATAATAATACATCTCGAGGTATAAGTACAGATAATCCGCGCGTGCTTCAGTTGTAATATCTTGAGCCACTGCTATACGTCAGAAAGCGCCGATCGCAGTTAGGATGCATATCATTAATTCGTTC
Source organism: Heortia vitessoides (assembly GCA_020976665.1). Classification (NCBI taxonomy): domain Eukaryota; kingdom Metazoa; phylum Arthropoda; class Insecta; order Lepidoptera; family Crambidae; genus Heortia; species Heortia vitessoides. Next base: position 8,302,963 of record JACJUM010003129.1, read on the forward strand.
ATCGAGACTGTTTCACCGCTCGCTGATTAATTACTTGATAATCTAACATATGGGCGGAGTTACTAATATTATACGAGTATATGCTAAGTATCTTCGCCTGTCTGTTTGTCATAATGAGACGTCTCAACGAAACATAGTGAAATTGGATTAGTGCAAGTGGATTGATGGAATATGTAGTTGTAAGAAGATATTCAGTTTTCATTCCCTCATTAAATATAGGAGAGAGAAATGAGGACAGGAGGAAAAACGGAGCTGCGGAATTTCCGATTAGAATATCCATTTGTTTTCTATTGTAATTTACAATCAACGTTCATTTTGTTTCACAAAATCTTGCATACTAACAAAATTTAGCAACGTATAATTAAATATTTACCCAGTTAGTATAATCAAACAAGACTTTCTCGTTGTAAATTCAGCTGACACCATTGATATTTGTGTTTAAATAACAAAATATCAGGAAACCAGAAATAAATACTTTACATTTAATTTGATTTTCCTTTTACGTACTTGATATATTTTCCTATATATATATATATTTAAAAAGTATGAGTAGTAAAAACAATATTAAACAAATTGAATAAAAATCGCATCCAATTACATCAAAATTCTCATTTACATTTAATTAACTAATGAAAATGCACACATTACCCAGTAATTTTACTGCCTCTCTCACCTTTTACATTTGCACTTAGCAATTCGTTGTTTTCATGCTGTTTGGCGGTAGGTAATCAGGCAGCCTTTGTAAGAGATCCGCTTCAAATTAATAATGGATATTGGGCCATAACCACATCAAAGCCAAGAATAATCTGAACAACTACAAACACATTCCCTAATTTGTGTTCACCACTAATCAAATCAGGATTCATGCAACTCACTGATTATATTAACTGTTACCTTATATAAAAATCACTTCATTATAAAAAAAATGTTTTAAAATATTTGTGTGCTGTTATTCGAATATATTTTTTTATTATTACAGCAAACGGATTTACCGATTAATGCTCGATATATTTAATTAGGAAATTAATAGCAATTTATACGTGAACCTTCAGTATGATGAGTAAAACTAAAGGCTGAAATTAATTCTAGAAACAAAACAATTTGCCTCAAAAATTCAATTACAATAATATCTACATCCACGACACCCCATACATTGACCTTACTCCGTGATAAGTCGCTTAAAGAACTTGTGTTACGGACATCAGACAATAAAGGAATCACAAATATACCATTTAAATACATATATTTCACACCAGACACACAGCAAACATAAAATACCTTTAGCGCTCAAGATAGGTCATTAGGATAGATAGCTCACTATAATCTGCACCATCCTGTCCGTCATATATATACATACGCTGCTACCTTCCCATAATAACGTTAATCTCAAACAAGAATGTTAATAACATTAGTTAATTTTAGATAATTATATTTCCAAATCAAATTAATATGAACTATGTGTACGAAAATTTGACATGTTCTTAGCCAAGACGCTAAAATTTAGTCAGTATAAGTAAAAGCATATATCGCCATCATCATGGCAGCCGTAAAACGTCCACTGCTGGACACGGGCCTCCCAAAGAAAAGAGGCCTATAATTGCTGCGCTGGGAAAGCGTAGTGGTAATCGCATAGCGTGGCTTCGCGAAGAGAAAACTGTTGCCCATCCTCGCCATGTTGCATTTGAGCTACTCTGCTCCGAGTGGATATACCGCCATCTATCGGTTCCGGTTCAGTTGCCTCTTACGACACCTGGTACAGGGAAAAGTTCTACTCTACCGATATCACACGGAGTAGTTGCATATATATTTAATTTAAATACATTTAGTATATATGTACCTATATATATTGATTACTTTTTATATTGCAATTTATTCAAATGTTGACCTAATAAACCGACCTTAATGAGAGGTCAATTTCTTTAACTAGCATGAGTTAACACACTCAGATAAATTTGCTAAACTAGACACGTTTTAAAATAAATTGGACGCCCAGGCGACCTTGCTTCTTAATTGCAATTAACAAACGGAAATACGAATTTATCACTAACCAGTGTTTGTTTAGTTAAAACATCTAAATAGACATAATTTATTTGATAAACATCATCATTATCAAATAGACCATTGATGATCTGTTGAATATAAACTTCTACCCAAGAGATTTGCAATATTTTTATTTATTTTTATTATTACATATGTTTGTAAGTATTATATTTGTGATTCCTTATGTTCTCTGACTTCCGTAGCACAAATTCTTTAAGCGACTTGTCACGGAGTCAGGTCAATGTATGAGATGTAATGTAAATTTATTATTATTAATTATTAGACCATTGACAAGATGAAGCACGGTCCGCGTGATAGTTAGTCACTGCCGCATATAGATGCTTGTAGTACAAGTATATCACTAGTAGCGTTGCCAACTTATGATGTATATCACATTACCCAGTAATTTCACTGCCTCTCTCACCCTTCATCCGGAATAAAGCAGTGCTAATGCTATTTGGTGGAAATAGGACAGTGAGATACTCATGTAAACGATCTTTGTATAAGGTAAACCTTATGTTTATTGTCTGCGGTTTTGAATTATTTTGCAACATTGGTAGCATTCGCAGAGCTTTGTTTCAGGAATGTTCCTTTGCCCTTTCTATGGTATTGGTAATGCACTATTTTAAATGAATACATCGCCGTTTGTCGGTTCCAACTCTTACAAATTACCTTCGGTTCAGAAGAGTTACAGAAAAAAAATCATATAATTGCCATATTTTGTACACTTACGTTACATGTTTTTTTTTAATTGTAGCCAAAAAAACACAAGACACATTATTCTGTCTTACATTTATCCTTTTGTTTGTTTGCTAAGGTATACGAATACTTAACTTCATATCTATTCCCGGTACCCCTAACTAAAATCAATAGTATGTAATAGTAAAAATAAAAAGAAGTAAGTTAGTAACCCGTATTTCTTAAGGATTTAAGCAATTTTTTTTATATGTACCGCCAGGGTAGAACAATTTCGACAGAAAGGTTGATCTTTCTGTCGAAGAGGGCGACTGAAGTACCGGAAACGATAGATGGCGGTATATCCACCCGAAACATGTAGCTGCCCATTGCGACAATTATGGGCAAAGCTCGTTTTTTGTGAACGCCAATGACCAGCAGTAGGCGTTTCATAGCTGCTATTATGATGATGACATACAATCAAATTTCCTTAATATATCACATTTTCATATATTTCTTAAAAAGTCTAAATGTTGGACACATTAGCTTCAAGGGTAAGCTTGAGAGGATTCGGCGACGCGCCTGGTTTTATATCGAACACACTTTGTCATCTACCTACTGGCGATGAGCTAAGCCTCTAGCAAGAATTATGAACCTTTTATTTTTATAGGGCTACAGCACTGATAATAATTTGCCAGCCGTGTGATGCCAACAAAATAGAATAACTACATCTGTACTAGGTGTCGCAAAAGGCAACTGCGGTACTAGAATCGATGGCGGTATATCGCTGAGAAACACCACAGCGTATGTTCAACCGTAAAAAATTCTTACAAAATACCAATTTTAAAATCACACATACAAACCTGACTGCGTAATAAGTCTCTTAAAACACCTGAGTTACAGATTTGAGACAACAGAGCATTCAATACACATTATAATTTCAATACACGTTACACATGTATAGAATACCTATATACATACATATGTAACTACTTGACCTGCTGTATAAATATTTTTCATGGGGATCGAACCGATGACCGCACAAGACAGGAACACAACCGAATGCGGCATCGGACTAACGGCGTACTTTTTTATGTGTGTAACAAAGTGCAACAATTGCAATTAAATTGTATAGATGAAAAAATATTTGAGACACATAAGTAAAAATCGGAACTGATGGCCATTGGGGCCAAAGTATTGGAGTAGAGACCAAGTAGGACGTTTTGGTAAGCCCCTGACGCTGCAAACACTGGTGGACTAAAAATTTACCATAAACTAGCTAGCCGTAGGGCGCCAGCAAAGTAGAATACCCCCCTTATACCAGTTGTTATAAAAGGCGGTAAAGTATTAGAACTGACGGTCACCTGACATCTGACTGACATCCGTAACAGAGACAGCTTCACAACAGAGTAAGCTTAAATGTATGGGCGGAGATGGGCAGCAGCATCTCCGTCGCGAAAGCTACGCTCTGCGATTGCTAACCGGCTTGGCCAGCGCGGCAATTATGAGCAAAATTCCTTCTTTCTTGGAGAAGTATATGTCCAATAGCTGACTTCCAAAAGCTGATATGTTGAAATTAAATAGACTAGACTGGGCAGAGACGTAATGTATTAAATCATAATTTAGCTATTGAAGTTATTCGCTAAGATTAGTATGTATAGTGAACGTACACAAAAGCCTAAAAAATACAATGTTGAAGTCATCCACTCAGTAACTGTTATGTTTTCGCGGCCGTTCCACTGGTTTTGACGAAATGCAGCACATGGCTGGAACTCCTAAGAAGGAACACAGGCTGCTTTTAATTCCAGGGTATTCCACACGAAAAAGTTACGAGCGGAATGCAAATTATTAAAAATAAAAAATAATCCACGCTCGAATATACCTTATTGTAGAGCTGAACCAAGGTTATGCGGAACTGAACCAGTCTTTTTATCAACAAGTGACATTCAATTGGAGGCGTTTACCTTCACTCGAATAGATCACTTACTCAGCAAGTACTAGCCACATTAGCCTTTATTAATTACCTGTAACAAAAAAGAATATTCTTAAGTTATTACATTTTAATATTAAAAAAAGGAATGGGTGGTGGAAAGTTTTACCGTAACAATGATGAATAAACCGTTATTCAAATTTCAGACAAAAACTTAAAAGGGTTGCCAGATTCAGAATTAATTTATGAATCGTAATTCATCTTATTTTAATAGTATACTTAATATTTGCTAGAGAGATAGTGACTTATGTTAAGGGCAAATTCAATAATTATTACTAATTGTCTCACAAATGATCACAGCCTCGATAAAGTCCCGGGTAGTCAATAGTAAGGTGCTAAAGACAGACAAACATACACCCATACAAAATATCGCGTTAATAATATTAGTCGGATTATAATAATTTACTGTTGTTTTTTTTTTTAAATACACACCATAAAAAAGTATTAAAACATATAATTAAAACCAAACTAAAAATGTATTTCAAGTCAAGTACCGGCTAATTGTATATTTTTTGTTTAAACTATGATAAAATCTCAATGGAAATTAAATGTGATCGTATGAAAATAAAGATCTTTAAATATAAACATAATTGACATGCTTACATTCATCCAATGCTTACGATTATGTTTGTATTTTTAGCTGCAATCAGTGTTGACTATTGTGCTATAAATAAACCAATACTCCATATACGATATGTGTAAACATGAATTTGAATTTTAGATGTATAAAGAAATAACTCTACTGGCACCTATAAGAGCATTTACTTTTGTTCACTCTAATACAAAAGAAACGGTATATTAAATAAATAAAAAATATACCACAGTTTAACCCTACACTTAAAAAAATTTCACATCAATCCGTTCCAGGAGAATTTCCATAAAAAGTTCACTGACACTGAAAAAGGTCAAATAAGCCAGCATAGGATCACTGAATCTAAATACATTATTCATACCATTAAACCTAATAAAGTGTTCAGCAACAACACAATACTTTATTAGATTATATTAATCAAATAAATTCAGTCAACTTTAATTGTCTGGCTCTAATTTCGTGGAACCTAGACTTGCAAGATTGATGAAGTTTGATTCGAAGTAAATAAGTAGAATAACCTTGTGACCTCTTTTTAATGAGTGACTGTTAGAATCTAAACTTCACTAGTTCGTATTTAGATAGAATTTGGCTAGGTTTGAAATAAACAAACCTTTTCACTGCTAAAACTTCGTTTATGGGCAAGATAACAAGGCACTCGACTTTGAGAATAAATAGTTCAAAAGAAGCTATTCGAAAGAAGAAGAAGTAATCTAAACAGTTAAGTAATCTTTTGAGGTTTATACACTTTGCTTCAGTTTAATTAATTAAGCGTGCTTGACAGTTCAATATGTTTTATTTATAGAAAAATACTTAAATGATTTCCGTATTAAAAGCCGTGGCGTCGTTAAAAAAAAACTGAGTAATCGCAAAGAATTCATCCATATCTAAGTTCCGTTGATATTAACTTATATAACGATGACATATTCGGTAGTGCCGATATTTAATGCGCGAACTGTCGTGGGTTCGATTTTAACCAGGATAAACATTTATATACACATTTATATTTTAAGTATTATATTTGTAATTCCTCTGAAATCTGTAGCGCAAGAGCTATAAGCTACTTATTACAGTATCAGTTCAACGTATGAGATATTGTATATGAATTTAAATGGAAGAATCCCCTTATTTTTTAATAAAAAAAGCAAGTTTCCTGGAAAGCTTCCTGAATACAACAATGTTTCGATTCTCTACATCTATGTCACAGGCTGCTGAGCTGAACACCTAGCAATGTGCACACGGAAGCACATGGAAAAAAGATTGACCTATAGAACCTTCTCACATGTATCATCCAATGTCAGACTCTTTTTAACACTTAGAAAGTTTGACACTTAGAAAATCACAAAGTTAGCACAGTTCTAGTGATATCCTTAAAGGCATCTATAGATATACATAACCTAACGACTTAATACCATAAAAGGGCTTGACGTTAACTTTTGAGAGCTATTATAAAGGTATGCGGTACAAGTGGCCGACCGATGGTTGAAATCCAACCACAATTCATAAAATTTAGAACAATTAATACTCATTTCATTTAAGCAAGAATCCCAAGAGTCGTGAGGTACCGCCTGAATAGAATAGTAACTCCCTCTGTGCCAGGTGTTATGAGAAGCGACTAAGGTAGCAAAACCGACAGACGTGGGTATATCCATACAAAACAATGTCGCTTAAATGCACAGGGAGGGGGTGGTCAGCAGCATTCTTGTCGCAAAAGCTGTGCTTTGCAATTACGGGTAAAATTCCCCCTTTCTTGGGGGGGCCTATGTCCAGCAGAGGACTTCCAATGGCTGTAATGATGACGCATCTCAATGTGTCATTCAAACAGTATGTATGTATTACTATTATTATTTTAATACATTTAAAATATTTCCGTTGTATTTTATATAAAAAAGATAGCTTTATTCACTCTCTCACTGATTATTTCCCTAACTTTAATTTATTTTAACGTTCTACCGTACCTGCAATTTCATAAAAGGAGAAATTTTTCGTTCATGTATTCATATATAGATATCATGTAGGTACGTATCATTTAATAATTATTTATATTATTTGCCGCACTGGGTAAGGGTTTTAGCAATCGCATATCGCAGCTTTCGTGAAGGAGATCATCATCATCATACCAGCCATTGAAAGTCCACTGCTGGACATAGGCCTCCCCAAGAAAGATGGGATTTTGCCCATAATTGCCGCGCTAGGCAAGCGTGTTGGCAATCGCAGAGCGCAGCTTTCGCGACGAGGATACTGCTGCCCATCCCTGTCCTGTGCATTTGAGCTGCATCGTCTCGGATGGATACACCGCCATCTATCGGTTCCGTATCACAATCGCCTGTTACAGGTGGAGGTAATATTCCACTCTGCCGATACCGCACAACTGTAATATTACAAACATTAAATACATAATACCACAGAATACTGTTTTCTATTTGCTTAGGCCCTTACATAATTATAGTCCTTGCTTCCTTCTTTTTATTCGACTAAGTCGACAAACATGCATACCGTCCGCGTAATAGTAAGCGTCACTGCATCTTATAGACGTTCGTAATATCACAAGGATATCACCAGCGCGTTGCCAACCTTGTGACTTAAGGATATTGTGCCACATTACCCAGTAAATTCAGAACGTAACACAGCAATGCGAACACACAAATTTGACGGCAGAAATAGGTGGGAGCGAGGTGACATGACAGAGAAATAGGTGACAGTGAGTGAGTGAGTGAGTAACTTGTAAACCATTGGTAAATGCAGATGACCTTTTGTATAAAATACTTTCATCATTCATAATAAAGACATGCACAAAATTTAATGCTACGTACAAGATAACGATCTTGTTAGCCAAAATCGGTTAATATTTTCAACCCCAAAAGACCTGTTTTTTTGCTATTCCAGTAATTGGGTAATACAGGGTGCGCCGTCCGACCCGGCTTATGGAAATTAAGATATAGCAGGCTCCATCCCTGGGGATACCTTGTAAAGTAAAACGGGTGAATATTGTTCATGTATAAAAGTAAATTGAATCATTATTCTGGGCACCTTAGCCTTAACAAAGGATGAGAGCTAATTTAATTGAATATGAGATTTGGTAAAAGTTAGAGTTTCATTTTATATCGCTTACAGATTCATATCGATGGGCACGAAGGCGCAGATGGCAGTCAACCTGTCTTATGCGTCAAAGGTCGTAAGATCGATCCCCACCCAGAATAAATATTTATATGGTTCATATTGACAGGCCCTATGGTGCAGATGGTAGTGATACTATCTTGTGCGCCAGGGATCGATAGGTTCAATTCCCATCCAGGACAAATATTTATATCATCATATTTATATATTTGAGTTTGTTCTGTGTCTGGGTGTTAATATATGTATTTAAGTTGTATATTTGTGATTCCTCCAGTTGTCAGTCTGTTTAAGCGACTTATCACAGAATCAGGCTAATGGGTAAAGTTTATTTATTATTTATTAATATATCAACCATTGATATCATATATGATTGAAAATAAAAATTATCCCACAATTCTAGTAACTTCGCCATTTATTTTTGTAATGTCGAATTCCTTTAAGAAGATTTCAAAAGAGAGCAAGATGAAAAATATATTTTCTATACGAAAAAATGAAGGAATCGTAGGCCCTAATGTCTACAAATAACTACAATTTTGTGTTGACGCAGTAACGATCTAGGAGTGTTACTTAGTGTGTTACTCACGGACAATAACGTACATTTCAGGTATTTAAATAGCTGTGGGGTACTGGTAGAGTAGAATAGTACCTTCCTCTATACGAAATGTCGTAAGAGGCCAAATTCCTCTTCTCTTAAGGAGGATTATGTCCAGCAGTGGACATTTTACGGCTGAGAAGAATTATCACAAAATGTCATCATCTAATGTTGACATTATTTTGACATTTGTTTTGTTAGACAATGAGAAGGCGAACGCGATCTGCACTGTTATTTATTTTATTATACCAAGTAAACAAACAAGGATACTGTCCACGTGATAGTAAATGTCAACGTCAACCGCAGTCTTTATACGCTCGTAAAAGGATATCACTAGCGCGTTGCCAACCTTGTGATTTGAAGATGTATCACACTGCCCAGTAATTTCACTGCCTCTCTTATCATATTAAATTAGTCAACGAACAGCAATAAGAATACTACTATTTGGCGGTAGATGTTTCTATTTAGGTTAAAGTGATGGACTCGTGCAAATTTTGTATAATGACTTTTGGATGAGGACTCATGTTAAGCTAAATTAAGGCAGCTTTATATTATTCAGAATATGAAGTGTTTGGCTGGAGCTAATGTAAATTGGTTCACCGTCCAGGATGCCTAAACGTCACAAGCAATACCTGCGTTAACCTCCCTTGTAAACCCTTTGAGATTGGCCGTACCAAAGCTAGCAGTAAGCAGTCCGCTGTTTCAACCGAAAAGATTTTTTTTATCTTGTCAACCTTTCAAAGATTTAACGTTTATCAGTATTCATTTTGATGAACCCGAAAGGTTGGGGCAATGTATGAATGGACATTTATCGCTCTTTCACCACAAAATAACTGGTTTAATTTAAACAACAACAAAGTTCAACATCGGAATAACACATAGGCTATTACGCAGGCGAAGTCATGAGCCTAACTATTGGGCTTACTACTTATAAATAATGAAGAAAATGTATTGTCAGAAATAAAAAAAAATACATTATATATAATAGAAGTTGTAGGCGGTTAAACAACGTAGAAGTGTTTTTTATATATGTTAGAACTATCTTCAAAATAGATAAGTATGTAATAATTGACTAGTAATATTTAGGTAATTTTTAAAAAACACGTCATACCTTATGGTTGAAAACGACGGTCCTGATGAATGTGATTTTACCATGTTTACCAAGGGTGGGTATTATTCTCACCGAAGACGAATATTTATATAATGCATATTTGTATTTGTTCTATGTCTTGTCTGATGTCCGTAGCAAAAGTTCTTTAAGCGTCGTTATCTCGGAGTCAGGTCAATGAATGAGATTTTACGTAAACGTGGTTGTAAAAAAACATGAGCCACCAACATCATGACGGGAATAATCGAGTATATCCTTATGTGATATAAAAAATGTTCTAGCTCTAACTTAAATATTCCTTTGCTTTCTGAGACAAGCAACAATGACATCCAGAGCTGACTGAATATATTTTTTGCTAGCACGCTTCAATAATACGACCAGAAGAAAGATAGCGATTGATATAAGACGCATTCAACCGATCTTATTAGAAATTTATTTTCCTGTATCCAACACAGAATTGTTTACGCTTGTCATACAGCAAAAGTGTTATCATTACAACGGTTATTATTATTTACGTATTAAGTATTAGTAAATAGGCATGTCTATTACATTCAACAATAAACTTTTATTAACCAATCAACTCAAAATTAGATGAAATCTTAATAAGCCACTCGCATTTTCTTAGTTAACACTAACACAAACAACAATATGATTTTTTAAATAGGTCTGTTATGGCATTTTTAAAACGTTAAAATAAACATATTTTTTTTTATAATTTATGTATGACAATATTACTCAAATGACCCTGATGACCTGAAACTTAAATCGAACTTTATTATAACATACTAGCACCTCCGTTAAGTTGTAGAACAAACCTACTATTATATGTGTTCAGCTGTCATTAGCCCTAGTCTGGTGTTGTATATATATAGCCTACAACATTTTTTGATTAGTAGTGTAATCCTGAATTTTGCTGTCAGTCAGTCAGCTTCCCCTATTTTATATATAAAAACCAAATTTAATAAATCATGTACGATATCTGACCCCGAAATAAGTAGCTTAAAGTACTTGTGTTACGGATATCAGGCAACAAAGGAATTACAATATATATTGAAATAAATAAATTTAACATCCAGACGCTAAACAAACACTAATGTCCATTGCATATTTTTCTGCCGTGTTGAAAATTTATGCATTTGAAATTAATGCGTGTGGGATGCTAAAAATGTTGTTCTCTATTTAAGTTTTTTAAAACAAGATTTTCGCCTGCGTCTTTGTCTGCAAGGACTTTAATGTATGTCACGATCCTCTAGAATTCATGTTTTCTGAAAACCAAAATAACCTATTTCGTTTCTAATCGCATCTAATCTACGAAAAAAGATGGGACTATCCCTTTAAAAAAAATACAAATATATGCCAATATGCATAATTCTGAGATACACAGTATAGTTTACTTTGACTTCTAAACTACTACTAAACAAAAATAGTAACAATAACTTTGATAAAAAAGAAACTAATACTGAAAAGCTCATAATTTCCGCGCTGGGCAAGCGTGTTGGCAATCGCAGAACACAGCTATCGTGACGGGAATGATGCTGCCTATCCCGGTCCGAAACGGTGCAGCTCAAATACACAGGGCATTTGAGCTGCACCGTTTCGGACGGATATACTGCCATCTGTCGGTTCTGGGGCCTTAGTCGCCTCTTACGACACCTGGTGTGATGGAAGGTACTATTCTATTCTGCCGGTACCTCACTGTACTGCCGGTACTTTACGGCACGTCCAGGTTCATAATTATAAATATTATTTAATGGAATAGAAGAAGAAATAACTGAAATTTTCATTAAATAGAATATTAATAGGATAGCCAACAAAAGTCTTGCACTGCACTTACCGGCGAGTACGTTCAGTCCTTAGTCCAGCAAATAAATTCAAACGACATCTCGTACATTGACCTGACTCAAAAACAAGTAGCATAAAGCACTTGTGTTACGAATATCTACCATCTGCGCTGGCCGACCCGTCGAACGACACAATCCGTCATTTCTTACAACGCTTCCCAAACAACCACCACTCTGACTTCTGTGGGAAAAAACCTTCGAAATATTAGCAACTTTTTAAATTACATTCCAGTAGAGCAGACCTCGATTGACATCGCAACCACAATTTGAGGTGGTAAACAAAGGAGTTATTTAATAATTAATTACCAATTTCAGGATCCACTTCCACCGGGACTATTTAGTTAATTTTGATCATGATAGGCTTTCACGAGACTTGCGAGAAATTACTGTGAAACTTTTTCAATAAAAGTAAAACCTTAATATTCTCTAACAACATATTGTTATTTCTCAAATAGACGAAAAATATATATAATATCTTTATGTATATTTTGTTCGGGATAATTCTCTATACTACTAAACCGATTTAAAAACTGTTTGCGTACTGTATACAGTTTCATTTAACTTATAGATAGGATAGTATATATCTCAATCTATGTTCCAATATTTTCTGATAAACATGTAAGTATAGTTAGACAGAACAACAACTATAGGGACAGCTAGAATTTTATATATACATTTGTTTGTAATACGTCATTAATTGAAAATGTGATACACAATATTAGTGATTCGGCTTAGATAGGCTGACCAAGGATGGAACTGACTAAGGTACCAGAACCGACAGATAACGGTACTACATCTAAAACAGTGTCGCTCCAATACACAGGGCGAGGATGGGCAGCAGCATTCACGTCGGGAAAGCTGCGCTCTGCTTTTCCCAACATGTTTGCTCAGTGCGGCAACTATGTGCAAAATCCCCTTTTATTGGGGAGGCCTAGGTCCAGCAGTGGACTTCCAATGGCTGATCTGTTCATAACGTCTCGTTAAAAAAGACAGACGATGACAGCATATTTTTCTGCAAGTTGCAACGTTTCCAATATTCTCCGAATCTCCAAAAAAAAACATTTTATCGTGAAAAAATACTATGAACTAAAAAATAAATGGCCAATAAATCATTCTATTTTTTTTAATTTCGTCAGAAGCCAGCCATATTTACAATCTGTTTGGAATAGTAAACCACTGCGAAATCCAAAGGTATAAATGGGCTGCAAAAATATAAACACGAAGAATATCGGTCAAAACGCGTTCTTTAAAAACATACACAGTGGGAATTGGAATAAAATATTAAGCTATTGGCCATTGATATTCGGGAATCTATGCGGGTTAAAATATATTGTGCCTTTTAAAGAGGATAAGTTTTTGCATGGTATCCCCAAATCTTGTCTGCGTAATAATATTGGTGACTTTCCATTGTTATTAAATGTACAGTAAAATTGAATAAAAATGGCTAGTTCAGGGGATATCCTCTAAAATACAAACAAACACAATATTATACCGTTTTGTATTAGAAATATCTTCTCACCTGCGATTTTGTTCGCGTGGACTCTATCCTGAAACTCACTTTCCCAAAGTCAAAAGTTGCAGGCATTGCGAATTATTTCAATCGGCTAGGTCGTCAAGCGTAACAGACAAACATAAAGTTTTTCATTAATAATTTTATTAGCAGCGCCCTCAGATTTCATCCGCTTAGATTTCTTATTTATGAGAATAATAAATAATTAAATTAGCCGTAATTATTTCTTGTAATATTAACTATCTGCCTGTAAAAGCTGTGCTTAGTACCGTACTACAAACAATTCTTCCTATGTTATTTTGATATTACAAACACAAACTTCAATTAGAGTTTTGATTGATATATACATATTAACAAGGATTTAAAAGATACCATGAGGGTACCGGTGGCGTAGAATAGTACCTCTCTCTGTACCAAAAGTCGTAAGAGGCGACTAGGGCACCTGAAACCGACATATAGCGGTATACCCATTCATAGTATCACAGCTTAAACACTATAGGGTTGGGATGGGCATCAGTATCCCCGTCACAAAGCTTTGCCCTGCGATTTTCACCACGACTGCCCGGCGCGGCAATTATGGGCAGAAACCCCTCCATTTTGGGGTGGTCTATGTTCAACAGTGGATATTCTATGTAGTATTCTTTATACTATATTTCTTTGTAGTATTCTTCGTAATTATTTTCTTGTCTTCTTCTTTTATTTAATAAAAACAACATGAGATCCGTTTCATATGCTCCCAGTTTATTCGGGGATAATATTTAATGATCTTTAAAATATTAAACGTTGCATTTTAATTGTGAAGCATATTTATTTAATATTCTGAATATAATGTAACAAAAAAATGGTGCCCGTAATTTTCACTTCACTACATTAATAATTGTCTTTATTTAAGAGCTTATGTTTTAAATAATATGTTTTAAACTTTAACGCGTCCGCTATTTATACTATATTACTGGAGGCACATCATCATCATCATACCAGCCATTGGAAGCCCACTGCTGGACATAAGCCTCTGCAACAAAGGAAGTATTTTGCCTACAATTGCCGCGCTGGGCAATGGGATGGATATACCGCCATCTGTTGGTTCTGGTACCTTAGTCGCCACTTACGACACCAGGTGCAGTGGGAGGTACTATTCTATTCTATCGGTACTTCACGGCTATGACGGTACCTCTCGAGGCACATAATATCGATATATTGAAATAATTTGATCCCGATGGTACATTTGGCAGTATCCCTATTTATGCGCCACAAGTCGTGGGTTCGACACTCACCAAGGGCAAACAAGTATGTGATTAATTATGTTTGTTGTATTAAAATATATATACAAATAGTGTGTTTATAATACGTCTGTTGTCTGACGTTGTCCGTAACACAAGATCTTTAAGCTACTTATCAGGGTGTCATTGTTTGACACGTTGTGTGAATTTAAGTATGTTATGTAAACAATTACCTTGATTTAAGTGAAACATACCGGTCGACAATGTTTCGGTATTTATTCAAGAAACCATTAAACACAATGCGTAAATGGAGTGTGGAAACTATTTTTAAAATTAATTTTGAACGGATTTTACGGGCTTTCGTAATTTTCTATATGACAAAGTCGTCACAGACTAAAGGCTTTCGAATCATCAACCCTGTTGATTTGACCAACAATGTCTCCAAGTCACATGAAGACTACCATATTTCGCAGCAATTTATCTGCTTTTCCACCTTTCAATCTGAAAGACAACAATCCAAACATAGCAGTTTGGTGGTAAAAATAGATGAGAGTGAGTGAGTACAAATGATACAAATGATCATTGTATGAGGCATATCACTAGTGAATTAGGGGCGATATTAAAAATATATTTTATGTAGAATCCATATTTATGACTTATATGTTAAAATGCTTAGGCTGTTATAGTCTTTACTATTTGAGCCTAATGAAATTTGAATTCATACGACTAGTACACATTTATCTATACAGAATCACGTCTTCTTGGCGTGTTATTCCTCGATATATCTCGCCACATAAAGGAGATCTGCTCGACCGTACTGATTTACTGCCACATCCCATTCACGCCGCAGGCACTAAGGCTTACACCGATAGCGCCATGTTGGTATTACACAAAGAAGACCGAGTCAATAGATCCGAATACCAAAAATAATCATAGTCTCGTCAAATGATCAGACTTAAAAATCAGTCTTTTCAAGGGAAGTTATGTAACAGTTTGAGTTTTTTGTTATAGGATATTTCATCAAAATTTTCCAATATAATATTTTATACTCATATCAATAATAACTAAATCCATATGACCGTTTTAGTCTTTAGGCAGAATAGCGGAT
Source organism: Heortia vitessoides (assembly GCA_020976665.1). Taxonomy (NCBI): domain Eukaryota; kingdom Metazoa; phylum Arthropoda; class Insecta; order Lepidoptera; family Crambidae; genus Heortia; species Heortia vitessoides. The sequence goes on from JACJUM010003129.1 coordinate 8,318,753, forward strand.
CGAAGTACAACGCAAATAAATGGCTGGGAATGCATTGGCACGGTATTTTACGGTACTTTTTCAATAAATTGAAACGTTACCATATTTTATAGTGGCAGACGGCTTAGCGCAGATTTTTCATTTGAACATAGAGAATATGCATACGAGCGAAATGACGGCCCATAACTTTCGAGTATTGTTTTACGACCTAAAACGTATAGGCCACGATTTGCAACCCCCTGTCAAGTACCTATCTATCAGGTTTTAATTTGTTTCTAAATTAGTAAGTTAGCAAAGGAGTGACTGACGGGCCCGATGGAGTGTTCCCATCTTATGCGCCTAGGGTCGTAGGTTCAATTCATATCCAGGACAAACATTTATACGATGAACATAATTTATTTGTTCTGTCTTAAGCTACTTATCTATCGCTTGAGCTACCTATATACACACGCTTAACGCTACTTATCTATCGTCGCTGTCTAGTTACTTATCTTACGAAGTCAGATAACTGTCATAGTCATGTATAAATAATAATAATAAATAAATTCACACAAAACATTATGAGATGTTCTGTGTGAAGAGGTACGTCCCTATATATTTTTAAATGGATTAAAAAGATATGTGTATGAGATGACCTGATGATGATGATCAATTCAAAATAAAAAAAACAACATCTCTGAAATGCAACAAGATGGGAACAAGCTAAATTACGGACAAATATCACCTTTTTCTTTTTTAAGGAGGTCTATAGTAGTGGACTTAATACGACTGATAAAATGACGTCGGATTAACTTAAAATTGATCCCTTTAAAGCATAATCCTTTCAAATTAATTAACTATATTGACCTTTTGATTAAATGATAACAGTATAATTATAATCAAGACTGTACTGACCAATTACTGTAGATTAGTAATTACCATAGATGTTAATAACATAGCAAATTATATCAATTATCTAAGACTATCTAATATCAAAGGCTAACCAAATCAATTTGCATAGTATCTGAGTGAAACAATATTCATTTCCAGTCGCTTTTTGTATTGCCCATGAGCCATACATATTTGTAGACTTAGCTGACTGTATGTACGAATCCCCTGTAAAATCACCATGTTTAGTAAAATTAATATTGAGTATTTGTAGAAGAAAATCAATGTACCCTAGCTTTTTTATATTGAAACGAGCTGGCTTTGTATCAGCTTCACTTTATGACCGTCTCTCAGGAACGCTTGTTTACTCAAAACAAAAATCTAACACCTTCCTTAAAGTTCAATGCCAAGTTTCATTTAAATCGTTTCATCATTTTTAGTATGGTAGCGTAACAGACAGATACTTTCACATTTTACATATTAGTATGGATTTCAATTAAATGAAACTAATTCATATATATAGTTGTCATCGTTGATTTCAGTTTAAATCGTGCCCCATGGGAACGTTTGCGGGACCGAATTAGTATATTTCTTTCCCTAGGGTTCAAACTACTTGCCATGCTATATTTCATCAAATTCAAACGTGAAAGCGTAACAGAGCCACAGATTATTTATTTTTTTGTCATTAGCGAAAGGTTTTGTGATCTAGGACCACAGGATTAGTCTAGACGCAGACCGCACACCATCAGACTTATAAAAAATCATTTGGGGAGGCCGACGTACAGCAATAGATATATATATATATATCGAATATGTTTCTGAAACACTCTTCTCTTACTCTTTCAAGTCTTTTTATTTATAAATTCAATTATAATTCCACTGAAACATTGCCAGTTATATCAAATCAGGAAATATAAATGTCAAAACTATAACACAATTCTCAGTCAACGCATTAAAAGCGATACAGTCATTTAAATAATACAAATAGTTGTACGATGGACAAGTTTTCGTAACGGGAAATGGGGACATTACAACTCTATTGTTGGGACAATAATACCTAGCATACATTAACGGACCACTTTACCGTACTATTATTGAACGAACACGTTTATTTCAGTGTTAAACACACTGTACACAAAGGCTACTACGTCTGCGGTGAAGTTGTTAACTTCATTTGTTTTTATTAGACCTGGTCGATAAACAAGCAGAGACCGCGTCACATCAGCATATGGACGTTTGTAAATATCACAAGACTATTATGAGCGCGTTGCCAACCTTATGACTTGAAGATATTATGTCATATTACCCAGTAATTACAGTGCATCTCTTACCATTCAAACCGGAATGTAGCAACGCGATGCTATTTGGCGGTAGAAATAGGTGAGAGTGAGGTCCGAGTACCTATGCAGACGACCTCTTTATAAGGTCCACTTTTGCTTATTTAATAACTTATTTTTTTACTTCGCTTATACCAGCTATGATCTTTTATACTAAACAGTGTATCTGGGTGGTTGTAAATACCTTGGAGGGTACGGTGGGCAACAGAACAACCTACCCAAATCTGTAAAACTTTTACAGTCAATTTTGAACTCAATATCTCGCTGTTATAGATTAATATCGATTATGTAGTTTTTACAGATTTGGGTAGGTGGATTTGTTGATGTGTGTACATTCGGTAGTCTCTAACTTGTGAGTCAATAGTCGTGGGTAAGGATAGCCTCAGGACGCACATTTATTTGATATCGTGTGTAAAGATTATATTTGTAATTTCTCTGTTGTATGATATTTTAAACACAATATAAGCTTGTTGTCGTAAGAGGCGACTAAGGTTCCGGGACCGACAGGTGGCGGTATAACAATCCGAAACGGCGAAACTCAAATACTGTGGGCGGGGATGGGCAGAAGCATTTCCGCCTCGAAAGTTGCGCTGTGCGTTTGCCACCACGCTTGCCCAACGCGTTAATTATGGGCAAAACTCCCCCTATCTTGTGGCTGATATGACTTCCTATGGCTGATGTGATGATAAGCTATTGATTGGAATTAGTATAATTTAAGTTTTAATAGAATCCATATTTATCTAGTAATATTACTGCAAGTTATTGCGTTAGATTTTAAAAAGTCGATTGATGTAGACTTCTGCCCGTCGCATCAACCGCATCCACTTTACATAGCTTTGCGAGGCATATTTGTTTTCCTTCAAGCTATCACCAAAATTAAAACGTATGAAATCCTAACAATACGTGGTTGACTGATATCATTTAAAAAATATTATAGTCTCCTGGTTTTATTTTCTGAAAATTAAATCCTACTACCTATTAAAGTTAAATTTTACTAAGGTGATATAAGGTTGGCTTCTACAAAAACCGTGTCCTGTGGTATTCTACACTTTTCAACCGATTTTAATGAAATTTAGCACACCTTTAGAATTGGAGAAAGAACATAGGCTATTTTTTAATTCGATAAGGGTTGTAATGGATGGAAAATGGGGATGAAAAGTTGTATGGGAGTATCGCTTTTATTAGAGCTAGAAACTTGAAACTTACTTCTCAGTTCATTGATTCGATAAACAAACAAAGATTTAAAGTTTATATAAGTTAAGGTAAAGAGGTATGGTGCCCAAAAAAACTATCCCACGCGGACTGAGTCGCGGGCACAGTTAGTTTTTTATATGTGTGCCATGGTGTACTAGCGGAGAAGAATAACACCTCCCTCTGCACCAGGTGTCGTAAGAGGCGAAACCGGCAAAAGACGGTATATTCATCCGAACTATATAATTATAAGTAACTTGATTAATAAAAGTACAAAAAAGTAAGTTTATATTATAACCAATTATACGATTTTCAATTCTATGTTTTCTGTTTTAAAATAACAATATGCATCATGTTTTTATTACAAGACATTTTTATTCATAATATGTTTCATAACATTTCAAAAAAATAATTCTCAGCTGTTTGTTAGAAATATATTCGATAAAGTAAATACATATGGAGAATATAAAGATTGAGAGTAAATTTTTAAATTATATTTTCAACGAACATACAGCTTACTTTAATTTTGATACAGTTATAAAAAAGAACTTCAAAGTTGTATTATTTTAAAAAAGTAATGTGTGCATGTTAAAATCCTTTAGTACTATCAGTGTAATGTGCAAAGGCCATGAGGTTATTTCTAATCCTTTTTTACGTGTAGGTATTGACGTAAGCAAACGTTCCGTGTAAGATTGAGTTTACGATAGCTGTAGTCGATAAAAAAAATGAAATCTATGCAATACTTTACAATAGCGCAAAATTGCAAAGAGCGTATGTACACGTACTTCGCTCACAAGCATTTCCGCTACCCGGAGTCTGTCTTCATGTTGAGTTTTGATTTGACGTAAGAAAGACGTGAGGATTTACCAGGTAATGTGAGATAACATGCTCTAACGACTAACCAAAGAGGAAGCCTCTCCACTAAGACGTAATGCCTTGTTAACGACGTCGCATCAGGTTCAACGTCGACACTTCACGAATGCTTACTTTACCTATTAAATTAAATTAATTTAATTGTATTAGTCTTATAGTACTACAAAACTACAAAATTCCGACCAAGATATATGTTTTTAAACATATTTTTTCGCTCGCGTAGTGCAGGGTGCGGCAGCGTGTAAAGGGCTTCTCTTCATCAAAGACAATACCCGTTTGGATCGAACAGATACAGGTAACCGATCAACTCAACGAGTACGACTTCATGTCTGATAGAGAGGAGATAATCCCTCCTAAACTACGGCGTCGGACCCGGTAGCGCAGATAGTAGTGCGCCAGGGATCGTAGGTTCGATCCCCACCCAGAACATACATTTATATTGTCAATATTTGTGTTCAGACCAGAAATAATAATACTAAATGAATTTTAGTGTTATTATATTCGTTATTACTCTGTTAGTTGAAATCCGCAACAAATTTTGAGTTTTTTTTTTACTACTCAGTCAAGTAGTTTAAAATAACATAAAATTTACAGTAAAGAAACAGCAGACTAACATACGAAACCTTTCTACGAAAAGTTATAATCCGCAAACCCACCACGTATGGTACAGATAAAAATGCGTTCAATTTGGAAAAACACCGCGCTGTATACTATTTGCATTTTAATTGAAAAATCAGATCGAGTTAACATTTGAGCGCTCAATCAGCGTAAAAGAAACATTTTGACTCGGTCTTGTTTGCGGCCGCGGCCTGATTGGTTTACTCAGAAGAGCCTAATTCGCCGGACTCGGTGGGAACGTGCCTTTTTGTAAACGGGAAAGTCGTGTACTGAATCTTGAGTATTTAGTTTGTGCGTTACACACTATTGTGCAAGTTTTTTATAAATGTATGTCGTATCTATCGTCCAAGTAACAACAAACATATTCAAAATAGACAAATCATTACAGAAATGAAAATGAATCCGAATTTACCTGTCCGTGTATCTATAAAAAATATTAATATTATTATAAATATAATAAAAGTAATGATAAAATTCACACATCTCAGACATTGATCTGACTTAGTGGTACGTCGTGTAAAGAAAGCATTTATGCGTACGGATATCACACCATAGAGAAATTACTAATAAAATACTTAAATACATATTTTTTACACCCAGACACAGAACTAACACAAATATCATCATATAAATATTTGTTCTAGGTGGGAATCGAACCATTGGCACATAAGATTGGATCATTACCATCTGCGCCATCGGGCCCGTCAAATATTCGCACAACATCTCATACATTGAACTGATCCCGATGTAAGTCGCTTTAAGCACTTGGATATCAGACATACCAGGTACCACAGTTAAACTAAGGGGGAATTATAATTATTTTTGACTCCCAAATATTATGTTGATTATCATTTTGAGATTAAGAGTAATTAGTTGCTAACAATCAATAATACAATTTATTTACTTAAGTCAATTTGATTTAAGTAACTTGTTACTTAAATAAGTATTTATCTTTCTTTTGATTTTGTTCGTCAATTTGTTTGCGAATTACAACTTTGAGAAGACTTTTTTGTGGTGAAAATACCAGCGTCTTTAAATCAATAACTTATAAAACGATATCGAAACCTAATAATGTAATACCAAATTTAACAAGGTTCAGTAGTGAAAATGAAAAGATAGCAGACAAATTGACTTTCACATCTACAATATTAGTATACCAAAATATTTTCTCATTGCAAATATTAGTTTAATAATGAATCCTAATTTGGTAATGGCCAACTAAAAAAAAAAACATTGGTGAAATGTCTCTACCATGGCACCAAAAGTTCTTGCATGTTAAATATTCTTAGTATATTTTTTTCCAGCAGTAAAAGTGTGATTGAACAAAAAATTTATGATCTAATAAGACGGAGTCGTGTAGCCGCGCGCTTTTTATAAGCCACCAAAGCCCACAAACCAGCCAAATCGAATTATCGAAATCCATAAAACAACCCTTGTGTCCCACTAGAGGCGAGGGCACGCCGCATTAAGATAACTGAGAAGCCTTGAGTGCACTGGGACCACTATATCCCTTCGGCGATCCCAGGCCGCCCAAAAAACTGATTTGGAAAATTCCCATTCGATTCCACTCAATAGCATCGATCCTTGAGTCGAGTCGATGAGCTTTGATCGCAAAAATAGATACGATATTTTCATTATTGTAAAAACAAAAGACTTTTTGGGAATGTTTCCATCAATATGGCAGACTCCCTAAGAATTATCGCCCTGTTGCATTTGAATTACCCTGTTTAGAATGGATATACCGCCATCTCTCAGTTCTAGTACTTGAGTCGCCTCCTACAACACGTAGTACAGGGGTCGCACTAATCTAATCTGTGGATACTCCACGGCTTAGCCGATATCCCACGGGATATATACCGCTTATATATATATATATATATATATATACCGCTCTCTGTTGGGTTGGGTATCTCAATCGCCTCATACGATATCTAGCACAAGAGGTGATTCAATTCTACTCTACCGTTTCTGACCAATGCAACATAGAAAAAAACTACACAAAGAATAGTTTCATTCACAAGAATCAATAATATCCCATAATTAGATCAATAGGTCAATTTACTTAAAAGCTTTGCATTAAGTGTCTACTATGACCATTTTCCCGGGCCAATCCCGGAGTTTAACATCGTAATGATAATTTGGATTGTATAGCAGCCGTTAAGGGGATCCTATTAAACGGCAGTCACTAACAATGAAAAGCAAACGCAATTGTTACCGTTAGGCGTGCCTTTATTGGCACCGCAGATTAAATATAAAATTCGAAGAGCCCAAAGTGATTCTTTGTTGACAATTCAATCGTCTCAAAGTGTTAATCGATATGGCTTTACACTAAGACAATAACAAAGATGCATATCTTCATTTGTTAAATGATTTGTAGTAAAAGTAGGTAAATTTATTGGCAAAGAACTGTGGCAAAGTTTTTCGAACGCATACTACGTCTATCTTTTTTTGAGAAGTTGCCAAATGCAAGTATTGAATGAAACTTCGAAACAATGAGCAACTTAAATAAAATTCAGTAATATAGAAAAGTAATGCTTTAAATACAGACGCAATCAGATAAAATTAAAGCAGAAGGCGACTGAGGTAATGGAACAGATAAATTGTAATGTACCCGAAAAATAGAAGCTCAATCACTATCACAACTGCTTAGCAAAACAATTGTCAGCAAATAACTAAGCCCCAAAATAAGAAAAAAAACACTCTTGGAGGCCTATGTTCAATAATGAAGCCCTGCAGCTGATATAATCATACACACGTCCAACAATATCAATAACCTTTGACCTTCTGACTAAGAGAAAAAAGATATATATAAAATAAATATAAATCAATCTATGAAAACTTTAATAATTTACTACTTTTCGTCTTTGTGCCTACCTCTACTACTAAATTGAAATATTGCCAAAATACATTGTGCACAAGGAATAAATTGTCGGAAGAGTGAAAAAAAATCCCAAAACACAACCCAGCACGGTAGACAGAGAGTAAATCGATTATATAACAGACAGGCAGACAGCATTAATCAATAAGCCTCAATGGATAACAGAAAGGTCTCTCTGAAAATAATACAAGCAGGAAATAAGACGTCCAAGCCCCTTTTGTTCGTATTGTGTACAATCAAAGATCAAAGAATACTTTGCCAGTGACATATTACAAGCCCGGGTTGGAACTGGGCAATGTACGGCGCGGGTGTGCCGAGGCCGCGTTTAACCTTCCAAGGGCGCTATTGAATCTTGCAAACATGGCGGACTTAAATCTTGATGACGTCAGCTATATTCATTCGATATTTTATTAAGACGTGATTGATCAAGTTGTTTCGACAACATTCTTGTTCTTTTTTATTAAATAATGTAGAAACTGTTTTATAAAAATAATGGTTAGTTAGTTAATGAGCCGGCTGGGTACCTGGCAGAGTAGAATAGTACCCCTCTCTATACCTGGTGTCGTAAGAGGCAACTGAGGTGCCAGAAGCGACAGATGGCAGTATATCCATCCAAAACAATGTAACTCAAATTTATGCAATTATGGGCAAAATTCCCCCTTTCTTGGGAAAGTCTATGACCAGCAGTGGACTTCAAATTGCTGATATGATGAATGGTAGATATTACCTTGATGAAGCGTCTAATTGCACATATCTTAAGAAACTCAAAGTGTTCTTCATTCTGTCTAACATATAACTAAGTTTTTATTAGCAAATGAAAAGATTGTATTCATTAAAGATAGTAATACATTAAAAATAGAAAAAAATAGATTAAGCGTACGTTTCTCAATTTCTCTTTTGAATAATTTTTGACTGAAATAATGCCTCTGAGTCTGCCATTTAGACATTTTATTTTTAGTAATTGCAATAATATATAGAATATACATTTAATAAGTTATGAATTCTTAAGGAATGAATCTATACATGCCACAATCCTAGTCCATGATTATCGACTTGAAATACCTAGCCATAGTTATCTGAGTTCCAACTGAATTCCATATGGCGATTGAACTCTTTTTTGAAGTTGCACTTACCTAGTTAAACTATATTTCCTAGGTATACGTACGAAACAGTTGGGAATGGATGGTGATGGTCAAACCTGTTGGGATAACACAAACATAGCTAAAATATGGATGTTCTAGAATAATTAATAACGGATGTTGACAAATCCTTAACATATATGTGTTAACGTGACTAATATTCAAAGGTTGACAATTATCAAAGAGACTATATTATGAAGTAACTCCCAGTTTTGCACCTCCTGTGGAACCTGTCCTCAAAGACGCTTGTGTCGTAACATAAATATGAGACAGATTATATAAACATGAAATAAAGTATGACGCGCCGTGAGGTACCGGCAGAATAAAATAGTACCTTCCGGTGTTGTGAGAGGCGGCTAAGGTACCCGAACAGTAGGCTGCGATTGCCAACACGCTTGCCCAGCGCAGCAATTATGGGCATAAAGCCTCTTTTCTTGGAGAGGCTTCTGTCCAGTAGTGGACATCCAATGGTTGATATGACGATGATGATGCCAGCATGACATACACAACCAAGTAGTTTCTCTGCTACTCACACTTATCAAACTTGAACAGCGGTAGACATAGAACTTAGTTCATTTAAACCCCTTACTCATCAAAAATCATGGGTATTAAGAATAATCTCACAAATGTAAATAATCTAGAGGAGATTCCAGGCTTGGAAAGTATTCCAAAGAATAACACACAGAGCAAACTACATGATATAGACCGCATACAAAGGTCGTCTACAGTGGTACCTCACATTCGCCTATTTCTACCGCCTAATAGCAGTGTCGCATATTATATTCCCGTTTGAAATTTAAGAGAAGCAGGAAATTTACTGGATAATGGAACATAATATCCTCAAGTCATAAAGTTGGCGACGTGCTAATGATATCCTTGTGATATCACGAGCGTCTATAAGCTGCTATTAAGCTTACTATCACGCGGTCTGCATGCTTGTTTGTGGACTTAGTCTAATAAAAAAATACTACACGTACTTAAAATGAGTAAATAAGTACCTACTCGCGAAGATAAATACCGAACAACACGTTTTAAGCCAGTGACACACAAACGCAACAAATATGGCTGTGTTGCCTATAAATCATGCGTTTACCACCGCTCTAGTCGAGTCCCGATATAACTCGCACTTCTGCCAAGTTGCATAATAACAATTCCTAGATATAGTCCTAGGAGTAGGCCAGACACATTTAGAGCTGTAGGAAATTCCTAGAATTTGTATCTCACAACGTAGAATGAACTGATCGTCTTGACACACTGAGAATAAGCCATATTATCTCTATAGATATGATTCAATTTTTATTGAACAGTGGTTATTATATATTATTGGAATATTGGAATATAAAAACGCAATTCATTTCAGAACTCAATACGAAGTATGTAATTTATATTGTATTTTTTGTGTTTTGTATTGTAGATGGTAGTGATCATATCTCGGAAAGACTTCAGTTTTGACGCTGCGAGCAAAAGAATTGGACCATCTATTCTTTAAAAAAAGAAAATAAATGAGTGCGATGAGTAATCGGTTTAAGTTTCACATAAATCAAAAACCTATATTGGTTCTAATTTCTCTTAACTAGTTCTAAAAATAGTCTGCGACAGCTATCTGCTGTCTATCTTCTTAGACGTCAGTCTTCGTCGTCAGACGTTGTACATCTTAGATGATAGACAACTTTACTTTTATCATCTTTTTTGTAGTATACAAATTGACCGAAATTAATCCGTTATTAGCAAAGGTGTTTTATCAACATTATATTAATCCTCAACCAAATAAATAAACAAGTACTTTCTTGTGAATAAAATTGCCCTTTACATATTTTAGTTTCAATCAACATATTGGGAGATACCGGCAGAGTAGAATAGTACCTCCCACTGCACCAGGTATCATAAAAGGTAACTAAAGTAACAGAACCGCCAGATGGCGGTATATCTATCCGGAACAGTGCAGCTCAAATGCACAGGGCAGGGATGGACAGCAGCATCCCTGTCGCGAAAGCTGCGCTCTGCGATTACCAACACGTATGCCCAGCGCGGCAATTATGGACAAATTCAATGGCTGGAGTGGTGATGATGATAATTAAGAGATACATTACTTTTAAAATAACTCGGCAACATAATCTTTCATGACGTACAAGGCGAACGAAAGGAAGCGATGTTGGCCGGCGGGTACGGAACGCGCGCAAGGAACGACAGTAATATTTTTTATTAAACCGATATTCATGTAGGCGAAGTCAGGGGTAACAGCTGGTCTAAGATATATTTACAATATGATATTGTTTTGTACAAAACAATATTTTAATAATCGAAGTAAACAACACCCGGAAGTGTGCGGTCAACAATATTAAATGCAATTCGAAAATAAACGTTTCATATATTTTACACAACTCAACCACAGACATAACGAAATCATCTCATTAATTTTACAACGCGATCGCTGCGTTTTGATGCCATCAGTTAATTATATTGAACGTTTTTTAGGGACAATAAAATATGTTATAAAAATATTTTTTACTTACTTGTCAGCTAGGATAGTACTTCCCTCTATACCAGGTGTCGTGACAAGCGACACAGGTAATGGAACTGTAAGGTGGCGCTATACCTACCTAAAATAGCGGTTCAAATGCAACAAGGCTTGGATGGGCAGCAGCATCCCCGCCGCGAAACTACGCTCTGCGATTGCCACCACGTCTGTCGAACGCGGCTTTTAAGAGCACAAAATACCCCTACTCAGAGAAGGCCTATGTCCAGCAATAGACGTTCGATGGCTGTAATGGTGATAGTGCAGATTAATTTTTAATTTTATATTGACAAAACATTAAAATTGAATAAGAGGATTGTTGGCCGGGAGCTCTAAAATAACTTATTACTTCTTAGATTACACTCCAATCTCCAACAATTTCAAGTAGTTATGTACTTTAAGATTTTTGTATAAGCTAAAAAAATTATGTAATAATTGTGGAGAAGAAATAATAAATATTAATATACACAAATACATCACGCCTGTGTCCTGTCGGGGTAGGCAGAGACTATAGATCTCCACTTGCTACGATCTTGGCATACCTCTCTTGCTTCATTTACTCGCACCAGTCTTTTCATAGACGCTCGTTTATTTTTAGTACTTCTGAGTAATATTAATATGATTTCATCCCGAACTTTTTTCGTTTACAGGAAAATACATATCAATTATGCTTGAAAATGCTGCATATGTGTATTGCGGAAAGTACCGCTAGCAGCCGGCGCTCTAGGTAATTCGAAGAAATCAAACAATATTTACATCTTATTTTTACATTTAACTAAACTCCATTATTAAAATAGTAAGCGTAGTATTGAATATTTCACATTCAGAGCACTCTAACAAAAAGATAATTTCTTGTCAGGCAAACTGAGAAAATAAAACTATGTACATTTGAAAAAAAACTATTGTATTGCCGGTGTGTAAATAAACCTATACTGGTTTTAGATATACGTTATTACTAATTTCAAAGTGTAAATTTAGTACCGCTATTTTATTAATAAAATATAAATCAATTTATATAATAAAACTATAATATTTGCGCTTTTTAATAAATTGCCGTATAAAGAGTAAAATTTGCAGGAACAGCCTTGATTTAACTTTCATAGAATCGTACATCCATTGTATGAAAGCAGACATTTTTTATTTTGTATTTACTCAGTTTATACCTATCATCCGTTTCGTACTCGAACTAGCCCGCCCCGTCTTCATCCGGGCACATAGTAATTGTGTCCCGTTACCATGACATTATTATATTAGTAGTATTTCATACTTATTTAATTACCTTACATCGCCATCTGTCAGAATCTTATGGCACTCAGATAATTGTAAATCTTTGTCACTTAATAAACAAAATACAATAAAGAAAAGACTGGAACTACATGAATAAAGGAATTAAGGATAAATAAACTAATGGTCTGATTACACCGTACTGCAAATTTTTTTTGAATTTTATTCAGTACTTTTGAAGTTCATCCCGAAAAAACACTGTGATGAGGCAAATCAGTAATTAGTTCCGCTACCAAAATAAGTAAACGATGAGTATTTTCTCTCAATGTCTTCAAAGTCTATCTTATACATGAACCAGAGATAATCCTAGACTCGGTGATCTTAAAGTTGAATTTCAAACGAACAAATTTGGCTAAAGAATTTTTTTTTTCAAGATATGGTATTGTTCAGTTGTTTTTTTCGTTTTCTAGACGTTAGTTGGATTTTTCGTCATACCTAGATCAAAATTTAAACTAACCTTAACCCGATCTAAAAGAAACAACTTTTCAAATTTTCACCGAAAATAAGTCTTAATCAATAACCTTATTAGGAAGTCCATCTATCATTTCCACACCACAAATCCGATTAAAGAAAATTAGATTGAAGGTTTAATTCAAAGTAAATAAAAGCACCAGCTATTATTTGCCGATGAAACTCTATCGAGTAAGTCAACTTCCCACTTCTATTGAGAGTACGTCCAGGAACCGCGGAGTGGAACATTACCGACTAAGTGTTTCTCATAAATCGGAATCGATATTGATAGCTTACACAAATAGCAACTGATTAAATATTTCTTTGAATATTTATTTATTATTTGACCTATCTCTACATCGTCTCCGTCGCGAAAGCTGCGCTCTGTGATTGCTAACACGCTTGGCACTTAAGGGCAAAATTCCCCCTTTTTTAGGGAGATCTATGTCCAGCAGTGGACTTCTAATGGTTGTAATGATGATGATGGTGATGATCTCTACATAGTGTAAAACAAGTCCGCGTTCCGACATCTGTCCAATAGTATGTATGATTGAATCTTTAAAACTACGATACTAATTTTGAAGCGGTAAATAATATATATAAATATATGGATGGATTTGGTCGATGTTCAACAGTTTCTACGGTTATGATGATATTGAAACAAAAATGAAAGAATTTATGTCGGAATTTCAAGTCAGTGTTCCATTTCACGTGTTATATATGAGAGCATTGTTTACGCAACTCAATTTAAAATGCTAACGCCTCCCCATTGCGCGTTGCCAGTACAAACAATAACAATAGCCAGAAGTAGGTATGACCTAAGTGTCTTATATTTGCCGTGCCCCCAAAAACTCGAGGCACGAGGCAATCTGCCAAACTTTGGTAATGCGAATTTTATCCGAAAACAATATCCATTTAAAGAAATATCAGAAATAATGGTCCACCGGTGATTGCATTCGAATTTTTTAACGCTAAAAAGTTTGCTCGAATTTTTACCAAAGAATTTTGGGTGATTTGTCGATTCAGGAAGTAATAGCATTTGCCCGGTTCAGAAATTGCGTGGGTTTCTGGTGTGAGTGTAATGTTTGTCACCACATTTAAGAAAAAAGAATCGTACCTGACAAGAACATAATGTTTCATGTGCACTAACTGGGTAAAATATTACAATGATTGTGATATTGATTATTTAATTATGTTTTCCACACATTTTCCAAGCAAAGGTTGCCTAGAAGAAATCGCTTTATGCGATAAGGCCGCTAATTGTACTTCACTATGTATTACTTAACTTAATATTATTGTCTGTAAATTAAGGTGTACAATAAAGTGTATTATTATTATAAAATATTGAGAGATAATGGAATATATATAGCATATCGGGTCAACTGAGGGTTTTTTAGGCGTAGTCAAGGTCGAGACAGTCTACGGCAGAACTGATGGCATATACTCTCTGCTACCAATGGGAAAATGGAGCAGAAGGCTTGTGCTACATGATTAATTACAATGTACGTGTATATATGTGAATTGTATTATAAAATAAAAAATAATTAATATTTAAAATCTTGGTGGATACAGATTTAAATTTGCAAATAGGTGATTTGCAAAACATAGTATATTTTAATAGAAAAAATTACAAAAATACTTTACAAGTAAAAACTGATAACGCTTTCATATGCTTTATTACATACAGATATAAAAAAAATAGATTTCTTTACGTTCAATTTAAACTGAATATTTTATTCGCTGTCGGTAAAACCGGTGTTATTTAGTTATCTTTATGTGATAATAATAAAATAATATGCTCTTAATTTCACTTAGAAAATTACATAAAGAAAAAAATTATCTAACAAATCATTGTTAAGTCAGCGACGATTGACTAAGAGAAACTTAGTGACGTTTTGTTAATATAATTTTAATGTGGTTTATTCTTGTATATAGAAATACTATTATTAAGGCAATACTGTGATTGATAGTGTACTAGTGAAATAAAAATATATTTAAATAAACGCTTTGTATTCTTTCTTCAGAGTTACTGAAGAACTACATTCATATTGAACTGGGTATTGTCCAACTTTTAATTTTTTTTTAATACTTTCAAACTCATTACAGTAATTTGCAAGAATAAT